>JBBBDQ010001775.1:4985000-5297500 GCA_037127315.1 Ascarosepion bandense
CACACCCGTGAGCCGGTCAAGAAAAATGGGAGCAGCGAGACGAAACTACTAAATTGTAACGACCCGGGCATAGGTCAGTTCGCACATAGTTCTCCATTTCCTTTCCCGTGTACTGACAAATTAGCAAGCGGTAAGAGTGCGACAAAATAGCAAGCGGTAAGAGTGTGACAATATAGTAAGCGGTAAGAGTGCGGGAAAATAGCAAACAGTAAACGTGTGACAAAATAGGAAGAGTTAAGTGAGTGGTAAGCATGTGAAAAAATAGCAAGCGGTAAGAGTGCGACAAAATAGCAAGTGGTAAGCGAGCAACAAAATAGCAAGGGGTAAGAGTGCGACAATATAGCAATCGGTAAGAATGCGGAAAAATAGCAAGCGGTAAACGTGTGACAAAACAGCAAACAGTGTGACAAAATAGCAAGCGGTAAGAGTGCGACAAAATAGCAAGCCGTGAGCGTGCGACAAAATAGCAAGCCGTGAGCGTGCGACAAAATAGCAAGCCGTGAGCGTGCGACAAAATAGCAAGCCGTGAGCGTGCGACAAAATAGCAAGTGGTCAGGGTGCGGGAAAATAGCCAGCGGTAAGAGTGCGGGAAAATAACTAGTGGAAAGCGTGTGACAAAATAACAAGTGGTGAGAGTGCAACAAAATACCAAGCAATGGGAGTGTGACAAAATTGCAAGCGTTAAGAGTGGGAAAAATAGCCAGCGGTAAACGCGTAACAAAATAGCAAGCCGTTAGAGTGCGACAAATTAGCAAGCGGTACGAATGCGACAAAATAGCAAGCGGTGAGAATGCAAGAAAATAGCAAGCGGTGAGAATGCAAGAAAATAGCAAGCCGTGAGAATGCAACAAAATAGCAAGCCGTGAGAATGCTGCAAGATAGAAAGCGGTAAGAGTAACACAAAATAGCAAGCGGTGAGAGTGCGACAAGGAAGCGGTAAGAGTGCGGGAAAATAGCCAGCAGTACGAGTTCCGAAAAATAGCCAGCGGTACGAGTGCCGGAAAATAGCCAGCGGTACGAGTGCCGGAAAATAGCCAGCGGTACGAGTGCCGGAAAATAGCCAGCGGTACGAGTGCCGGAAAATAGCCAGCGGTACGAGTGCCGGAAAATAGCCAAGCGGTACGAGTTGCCGGAAAAATAGCCAAGCGGTACGAGTTCCGGAAAATAGCCAGCGGTACGAGTGCCGGAAAATAGCCAGCGGCACGATGCCGGAAAATAGCCAGCGGTACGAGTGCCGGAAAATAGCCAGCGGTACGAGTGCCGGAAAATAGCCAGCGGTACGAGTGCCGGAAAATAGCCAGCGGTACGAGTACCGGAAAATAGCCAGCGGTACGAGTGCGGGAAAATTGCAAGCGGTATAAGTGCGACAAAATAGCAAGCGGTATAAGTGCGACAAAATAGCAAGCGGTATGAGTGCGACAAAATAGCAAGCGGTATGAGTGCGACAAAATAGCAAGCGGTGAGAGTGCGACAAAATAGCAAGCGGTGAGCGTGCGACAAAATAGCAAGCGGTGAGAGTGCGACAAAATAGCAAGCGGTGAGAGTGCGTCAAAATAGGAAGTGGTGAGCGTGCAACAAAAACTGGTGTGGATAACGATAATCACGCATGCCCTGCTACAAACGGACAGGATTTTATCCCGTCTCCAGGAATGCGTCGTTATTTTCTGAACATGATAACACTTTATGATTAACACACAACTCTGTTGACTATTCACTGAATGGTATCCGCCGCCGCCTCCACTCAGCCAGGACCTGTGCAGCATGAATATCTTTGCTTGATCAGTGTGTTAATAATGAATGACTGGCTGACTACTCGAGCGTTGAAAGCATTTGTTATATCCATCGGGCATTGCAGAATTGTGCTTTCTTACCTACCCAACCAAACCCATGATTTCTAATGGATGGAAAGATAAAAAGAATCATATAAAAACAGGAATGGGGAGCCAAACTCAATATTTTTGTTTAAAACTTATACTGTCATGAGTTTGATTATACTGACTCATGCTCTTTTCTCGTTGTTAGAAGCTTAAGGCTAAATTACGTCGAAACGTTGGTTTCATACGATCAAGCAACGTCCAGCCGAGTCAGTACATAGACGGATGACCTCATGGGAATAACAAGTGCTCTAAAGTTGCATGTGCAGATAGTGTAATGGATAACGGTCCGAAATTGGAAGTTGGAGAGTAGAGTTTCAATTGCAGTCTGATTCTTTTTATTTTAATCGTTTCACCCCAAGCAAGGATGTACCGCCACTGATGCGCAGGGGACTACATAAGAGGGTAAAAGTTTAGGCAGGAGAGTGAAGAGAAAGAACCAGTTACTTAGGGTGTCAGAGAAAGGGCAAGAGAAGGATGGGAACACATGTGTGAAGACAGTTGCGAAGGTATAGAGAAAAGAAAAGAACAAGATACACGGGGTTATGAAGGATGGATAAGAGATGGGAATTGACATTACATTTAAAATCCTGGGGATCGTAGCCGTCAGGAAAGCAAGTATACGGAAGGGAGATCCACAGGTGGGAAGACCGAGAAAATAAGCTGTTGGAGAACAATTGTCGGCTGCATTTGCTTGATCTAACTGTAAATGGGTCGGATCTTGTTGCCAATCTGATTGCTCGAGTAAATAGTAAAGGTATAAATCTACTCTTTTCCCCCAGATATGGGTTAATTAGCAATGATTGTTCAAACTAAATCATTAAAATTTAAAACATTTTCTGGTTTTAGATAATCTGTAAAGGCTTGGTAAGCCCTAGAAATGCCAATCAATCAAGGCTCCCCACAATTTGCTCTCTTTTGCAGCTCTTAGAAAAATTATGACAGACTTCTATGCTATTTAACCTTTACTAAGGGGGGAAGAGATGGATTTATACAATTTCTCAAGGGTACTTTAGCAGAAGTTAATGTAATGAAACTTGACTGGAATTTGAACTCGACTCTCCGACTTATTCCGAGAAACTATTCACAGAAACTGACATTCCAAGCAGTACGGATCTAGTACCAAGCAGTGACCAGGCTGAACTTTGCTTAACTTGGAACATGTAACGAGGAAGCAGGGCTTGGGTGGGGGTATAATTCTCACGGACAGAAAAGCAACGCGAGACATACTAGATGGGCTTTAGCAAGTGGATGCCGGAGCAGTGTTTGAGAAAGATACAAAGAAGGAAAGTGTTGGGAGTGGCAAGAGATAGAGATAAGTGGAGAACCATAACCGCCTACATTCAAAAAGGACACGGCACTTAAAGAACATGTGGTGAAATTATTAAAAAAAAAATGCGAAAGATGTTTAACAAGTAAATTTCAAGATGTTTTTCTTTATAATCATATCGATTAAAGCAAGGCATTTTACTGCCAGTTTTGCAGGGGGTTACATAGGAAGGAAATTTATAAAAACGAGTGACAGGTTATAGGGGGTGTCAGGAAGTGGGTAAGAGAAGGACGGGAATACCGATGAGAGTGGAGTGGATGAAGAAAGGAGTAAGAGAAAGAGGATGCAGGTTAATGAGACAGGAGATAATTATTGACTTTACATTTAAATTCTTGAAGATTGTAGCTGTCGGGGAAGCAAGAAAACGGAAGGGAGTTCCACAGGTGGGAAGTGCGAGGAAAGAAGCTGTTGGAGTTGAATTTGCGTTTACATTTTATTGGTTTCACAGTAAAAGGGTGGGACCTAGTTGCTAATCTTGTGGCTCGAGGACATTCATATATAGGGGGTAACAGTGAGCTAAGTTCATCGGAGCAGAAGCCGTGAAAGTATTTGTAGAAGAGACACAAGGATGTCACATTGCGTCGGTGAAAAAGTGACTGTATCTGAGTTGCCAAGTCGTGATCGATCACATTACAGATTCTCCGTTGGATTTTGGCAAGGACCCCTAGGTGGATAGCAGGAGCACCCGACCACATATGGCAGCAGTATTCAATGCACGGGCGGATGCTAAGTCGGGATTGATCACATTACAAATTCTCCGTTGGATTTTGTCAAGGACTCCTAGGTGGATAGCAGGAGCACCCGACCACATATGGCAGCAGTATTCAATGCACGGGCGGATGCTAAGTCGTGATCGATCACATTACAGATTCTCCGTTGGATTTTGGCAAGGACCCCTAGGTGGATAGCAAGATATGGCAGCAGTATTCAATGCACGGGCGGTTAGTAGATTTATATATGTGTCTTTTGCTATAAAAATATTCATTGAATTGTAGTTATTTTAATCTTTTTGTAATGCGCGTTTCAGGCAGGGGGGTATTCTATGTAGTCTTTTGTTACCAAATATAATAGGAATTTTCATGACAGCGACTGAGATAAATGGTAAACAAAACGAAAGAATGCGTGGGTTCAGAAACAGGTTAGGCTGTTATTACATGTGAAGACAAGAAACTGACTGGTTATCCTTCTGCACGATATATATGAATATTTATAGTTATCCGATAGGATCCAAGACAAAGTAATTTTGGTTCTTCGCTTATGGGTTCATCGGAATACGTTCATTTAAATCGGTTACAAAAGATGAAATGGATGAAAATTTCTGGTTTTATATAATCCACGAATCTAAACTTATTTATAAATGGAACTTTGTCTGTGTGCGTGCGTGTGTCCGTTACCTATAGACTCCGAAGCGGCTGATCCGATTTTCTTGAAAATTTACACAGTTGTACTATAAGCGTCTGCAAGTGTTTTTAGCTAGATTTTGTGTCGAGGTACCCCCGATAAATATCGAAAATCGAAAAAAATCGGGTTATAGTAGGAATGGTCCGATTTTAATCAAATTTGATACACTCATAGACAAAGACATAAGAAACGATATTCAGAAGTTTCAAGGTTTCAGAAGTTTCAAGGTTTCAGTAGTGCAGAAAATCGATAATATATAAACAATAACAATATTAACTATAGCAACAACTATACCAATAGTAAAACTAGTATTTATCAAACTATAATTTAAATCGTCTTGTATAACCCACCGACAACAAACTCGGAGGGAAAAGAAGGGGAAGCAAAAAAAGAAACAAACGAAGTACATGAACAAAAAGTCAAGCACTCGTAAGAAAGAAAAAGAAAAATCCAGGACGAAAGCCCTAACACTAAAGCGCTCATTACCAAAGTGTCTTTATATATATATATATATATATATATATATATATATATATATATATAAGGCAAGATGTGTGTGTGTGTGTGTGTGTGTGTGTGTCTGTTTAGCTGTCTGTATGTCCTTCATACAAATCCACAATTTTTATCCGATTCTCACCAAACTTCACACAAATATTCTTTCGGTTGAGTCTGAGCTCCAAGACCATGGATTAGTTTTAAAGATTTTATTACACCCGAGCAACGCCGGGCTATACTGCTAGTAATGCTATAAAGCTGTTCTCTGCAGATTGTGTGGACAGAAATTAATTCACATCCCCAACAGACAAAATAAAAGAATCTCGTCCTGATTGAATTATTGTTTAAAATCGATTGAAAGGGATATAAATGTCATGACTTAAAAATAAAAAAATAAAAAAATAAAAAAAAGGTTTTGTTTCTCGCACTTCTCGCTTGTTGAACTCTCCTCCTGCATTCTGATTTCCAGTCAAGAGTGATCTTTAAAATTTTAAACGCAGTGTTGTTTGTTATCCTCTTTTGCCTTAAATTCTCATCTTTTATTGTCCTCACTCCTTAATGTTTTTTCTTATATTCTTTCGCACTCAATAAACTTCTATATCTTAGTAACTCTGATGCTTTGCTTGGGGGTGAAATGATCAATATCATATGTATTCGAAATTTTTATCGTCGGTTCTTGAATTTGAGACAACATAAAATTTACCAATATTTGTTCAACAAGTCGCAGGCACGTTAAACCAGATTTATCAATGAAACTGAAGCCACGCAAAAATAACACCACCGGAGTTTATTCCTTCTTTTTCTACATACCTCATTCTCTGACGAAGCTTAAAGGACAGAAAACGTGTATATATATAAGCGAGATTATATTTATACTCGTCTCGAAAACCTTCATCGAAAACTATCGAAGGAAAGAAAAAATGGTTGTAAAAAAAAGAAAGATCTTAGGGTATGAAAGACAGTCAAAATTGTTCGGACTGAAATCAGCACGAAACCCAAAGAAAAAATCCGACACGATTAATCATCTAACAGAAAGTGCTCAATACAAAGGTGGAGCAAACTAACCCCAAAATATACATAGGAGCTACACAGGATAAGTTTTTAAAAAGATATTATAATCACACTAGTTTTAATAACGAAAAAAACTAAGCATAGTACTACATTATCCACTTGCGTATGGACTATTAAGCAGGAAATAAATACGGACCCTATCTTGAAATGGGAGATACTGAAGAAATGTTCTAAATACAAAGCTGGCCAGGAGATTTGTAGGCTATGTACTGAAGAGAAACTAGCTATAACCTTGTATAAGCAACCGACTAACTTACTGAATTCTAAGACTGAAATCCTGAATAAATGTAGGCATAGGAAGACCTGGCTATTAGATGAGGCCCATCTGTCGTGGTATAGTACTTTTTGTTTTCGTCTTTGTCTTCTACCCTCCACCTGTAAATTAAAAGTTAAAAATTAAAAGTAATAAGATTGTTAACCTCCCCCTCTCTTGTGTTATGTAGTTTCTTTTATTTGTTGGTCACGTGGTTTGTCTTGATTACCTATTTATATATTGTTTTTTCTTTTACTCTTTAACCAGCTTTTCCTGGCGATCCGTTTAGGTGAAACCTAGGTAGGTTCATCTGGCTCATTAGGTGCTATATATCTCCGAGTGAATAAGGAACGTAGAAAAAAATTACAACTTTCAAAACATTAATTTAAAACAGTGCTCGATATATAATATAGAGCTGTGAATATTTATTATAAATTATATTTTAGAACATGTGCGAATTTTTTATATATACACTACAAATTGTATATTCTGTTTCGACATTGAAATTCCAATGTCTCATCAGGTGGTGTGGAAAGGAATGGAAAGCCTCTTTTCTTATATTTGGCGAGTTGGTGGTGGTTAGCAATAAGGGAATAAATCTTGTAAATTGTCCGTTTGAATTTTGAAGAAAGTGGGGTTAGTAGTGAATATAGTTGATTAATGGGTGTCTGGAAATTTTGTAGACAGATTTAACATTAGAAGATAGGATGTAGGTTTTATGGCCTCCTGACTAGACTTTATTCTTTGGATTTCTTAGAGGAGCCGAATAGGGAGATGTAAGGATGAGGAGGGATGTGATTGGACCTATCTTTAATGTTTATTTATGCAACTATAGAATATTTTTGGATTTAAGCACAGTTTTTATAATTAATCTAACGATTAATTGATATAACGATGGAGAAGAAAATGAAATGATCATTAAGTTTTAACTTAGTTCGAATAACCATTCTATGTGACAGCGTTCAGTTGCCGGTATTTAGCCACCTATCAGGATGTGCGTTGTGGTGCAGTGGATATCAACTCGGAACGAGAAATCGGGGAGCCGAGTTCGAATTCCAACTAAATTCATTGCATTCACTTACGCGCAAATACCCTTGGGAAAGGTATTAATCCGTCTATTCCTTCCAGTTATGGGTTAAATAACAGGACAGATTGGGTTCTATAGCCTTGGTCGGCAACCAGTCTACCGCAGAAAGCAATGGCAAACTACTGCGGGATAATTTTCTGCCCAGTTAGTCATGTCTCTTTCGAGACATGATCGCCCAAGCGTGTATCGCGTATGGCACTTAACTAACTGACTGACTGACTGACTAACTGATCAGAGTCCACCTCGTTGCCTCTTCAAATGCCTCCTCATTCTTGATGATGACCCTGCCCACCCGCCCGGCCCCGAAGATGGTAACCTGGAAGAGTTCTCGTTTATTAAGGTGCTGTACCTCCCACCTAACATCACCTCTATTCTTTAGCCCATTTTATTTAAGTTTCCACGTGTCCTCCATCATTAGCAATACAAAGGGTAATACGATTTTGCAATTCACGGAAAACATTTGCTAATTTACTGTAATGCCTGAAATCACATTAGTCATTTTAGCTTTCAAATCTTCTAATGTACTAGGTTTGGTTGCACACACAACTGTTTCCACATGAAAGAAAATCTAATGGAGTCAAATCTGTTCGATCCATCTGTTAAGAAATTCCTGATATAGAAACTGTCTAACACGCAGAACAAAATGACAAGGAGCTCCATCTTGTTGAAACAATGTATTATTATTATTATTATTATTTAATCGTATCACCCCGAGTAAGGCGGTAATGCCACTGATGTGCAGGGGGTTACATAAGTAAAATGATAAAGTAGAAAAGAGTGAAGAGGAAGACGAACCAGTTAGAAAAGGAGCAAGAGAAGGATGGGAATACAGGTGTGATGACAGTTGCAAAGGTGGAGAGAAAGGAAAGGATATACGGAGTGGTGAAAGAACTAGAGTCAAGTGATTAATAGATGAGTATTGACATTGCATTTATTATTTGAAATAGTATATCATTAAAGTTACATTTTTTTAAAAGTCCACACGAACTTTATGGACACCCTGTAGTTAATATTTTTTTGATATTTTCAAAATCGAGGATGACATATCCATAGTTAGTAGTGTTGTAACTTTAACTGATGATTAGTGTTCCAGGGTTAATTTTAAACCAACTGGCTGCATATATTTCAATTAATACATTCCATAATCAACAACTGCGTATCTTCAACAAAAAATAAACCAACAGTCTAATGAAATACAGAATGTTGCACTAAAAAATTCCAAGACAAAAATATTTTTCTTTCAGTAGAAGTGAGACGTAAAGAAAAAAATAGATTTAACTCCAAAGCAAAACACTGATCAAATTTTCTTCTTCTTCTATATGCCCTGTCCCTTCAGGACGTAGGCGATCATGGCTTTCCACGTCTCCCTATCCCTGGTGGCTCTTAGCACGACTTCTCCTGTTACATCATGCAACCCTCGCTCCACCATCCACCTGATTGGGTCCTTCAAATATGTTATCCGCTGCTTTCCCCTGTCTCTCCTTCCCTATATCTGGCCTATTAGTATCAGATTCTCCAAGCCCTCCTTCCTCATCAAATGTCCCAGAAACTTTAGCTGTCTCTTCCTGATGCTCAGTATTAGTTTCCTTTTTGTTTCTCATCATTGCTCACATGCTCGATCCATGATATTCGCAGCATTCTTCTGTAGAACCACATTTCAGTTGCTTCAAGTTTTTTCTTCATCTTTGATTAACCTCTCATAAAATGGTATTTTTTGAACCGGCACTAAGGTTTTTTCAAATAATGAACTACAAGAGGTTCTAATGAAGGGGGCATTAAAGTTGCCAAATGCATCTGTACTTTTGCAATGCGCGGGAAAAGTAGTTAAATTTACTGAAGCTTCACAAATTTTATATATAAAAAAGAAATGAAAGCATAACTAAATTATTACTAAATCATTGTATCATCAAATTTATTTACTTCAAAGGAAAATTGAGCAATTTAACTATATTTTTATCTAATATGTTAAACAATGCAGTCATTTTAGAGCGTTTTTCAGAGACAATATAAATTTTAAACATTTTGCCTTATAATTTGAACCCAATATGGCCTCATATACAGCTCTCTAATTTTGTTTTCATGATATTCAAACAAATGATGTAACATATATGATCTTACACCATTTGTTAATGAAAGCAATTGAAAATCATCAGCCTTTTCGTAATGTTTTACAATTTTTCCACGGTTTTTACAATTTCAGTAAAAAATAACAATAATTAAGAGACAGGAAAATCTTGCTAGAAACTAAGAAGAGAGTTCTGGATTGCTATGTGATGTCTGTTTTTCAATACATCAGTAAATGCTGGACAATATCATCAAAGATGAAGGAAAAACTGGAAGCAACTGAAATGTGGTTCTACAGAAGGATGCTGCAAATATCATGGATCGATCATATGAGCAATGATGAAGTTTCGGAAAGGATGGAAACGAAAAGGAAATTAATACTGAGCATCAGGAAAAGACAGCTGAAGTTCTTGGGACATTTGATGAGGAAGGAAGGCTTGGAGAATCTAATACTCACAGGACAGATAGAGAGAAAGAGAGACAGAAAAAAGCAGCGTATAACATATTTGAAGTTCCTGAGCAGGTGGAAGGCAGAGCGGGGTTTTGATTAGCTAACAGGAGAAAACGTGCTAAGAGCCACCAGGGATAGGGAGACGTGGAAGGCCATGATCGCCTACGGCCTGCAGGCTCACAGAGGAAGCAGATTTGGCTTGAGGATATTCATAATTTGAATTCTGGTTTTAATATATTTTCCATTCAATGTATAAAAAATATCGACTTCATTTGAACTTATTCTTGATAAGCTCCTGCTATCCACCTAGGTGTCTTTGACAAAATTCCAACGGAGAATCTGTAATGTGATAGATCCCGACTTGGCAGCTGAGATACAGTCACTTTCTCACCGGCGCATTTTAGCTTCACTGTGTTTCTTCTACAAATACTTTCACGGCTTCTGCTCCGATGAACTTAGCTCACTGGTTCTCCTTATATATGTATTTCACTTGAACCACAAGATTAGCAACTAGGTCCCACTCTTTTACTGTGAAACCAATAAATTGTAAACGCAAATTCTACCCAATAGCTAATTTTCTCGCACTTCCCGCCTGTGGAATTCCCTTCCGCTTACTTGCTTTCCCGACAGCTACAATCTCCAAGAATTTAAATGTAAAGCCAATAGCCATCTCCTATCTCACTAACCTGCATTCTCTCTCTCATGCGGCTTTTTTCTGTCCACTCCCCTCTCATCAGTATTCTCATCCTTCTCTTACCCACTTCGTGACACCCCCTATAACCTGTCACTCTTTCTCATAACTTTCCTCCTATGTAACCCCCTGCAAAATAGTGACATTAAAATGCTTTGCTTGGGGTGATATGATTATTAAAAAAAAATCACGTTGCTGTTCTTGTGACTGACTGTGGATCTTTCCGTAGCACTTGCCCAATCCATCTCCCCCAATTTCTTGTCATGATGGTGCCATGTTTTCTTGCTTGCATCTCTTCAGCAGGTTTTCAGTGGAGATCTTCTCTCACCAAAATATTCTCAGTATTCGTCGGAGGCATATGGTGTGAAAGGATCAAAGTTTGGCGAGATCCGCCTTAGTCATTCTCCAGCACTCAGATCCGTAGAAGAGAATAGATACAACACAACTCTGGTATAGCTTGAGCTTGGTGTTGGTGCTGTACTGTGTTGATCTCCAGATGCTGTTCATTTCCTTAAACACACTCCTGGCTTTGCCCAGTCTGCTTTGAATATCCTCTTTCGTGTCACGTTGTAAGAAAAAACCTGCGGAAATTATGTATTTCTATACATTTTTTATTAAAAACAAAATACTCAGAAATTGTTAAAATCTATTAAGTTTTGGTATCAGTATTTTGTCCTGGGGGCTAAAGCTGGGGTTTGATGTGCTATATTAATCTTAAGAAATGAAAAAACAATCTTCCCTAATATTACACCTTGTTCTCTCTCTTTCTCTCATATATCAACTTCTCTCCTATTCTGATGTATGTTAACACATTGATCTGCTTCTATATGTTTAAAAATTCATGCTTAACAGCTTAACATAGACTGGTATTTTTTTTTCATTCATTTCATCATCCGTTACACGCATTGGTGTGTAGGACAGCAACAAATCACTCCACCTCTGCCTATCTTGGGCCAGACTAGTCAATGAACCCCAAGAGTGCTGCATGGCTTTCATCTCATTCTCCAACGTACTTCTCCATGTCGTTCTTGGTCTTCCACTCTTTCTTTTGCTATCTGGGGTCCAGTGCAGTGCTGTTCTTGTGACTGACTGTGGATCTTTCCGGAAGCACATGCCCAATCCATCTCCACCGGCTTTTTGTAATGATGGTGCCCATGTTCTCTTGCTTGCATCTCTTCAACAGGTCTTCATTGGAGATCTCTGGCCAAAATATTCTCAGTATTCGTCGGAGGCATATGGTGTGAAAGGATCGAAGTTTGGCGAGATCCGCCTTAGTCATTCTCCAGCACTCAGATCCGTAGAGGAGAGTAGATACAACACAACTCTGATATTGCTTGAGCTTGGTGTTGTACTGTGTTGATCTCCAGATGTTGTTCATTTCCTTAAACACACTCCTGGCTTTGCCCAGTCTGCTCTGAATATCCTCTTTCGTGCCACCCTCGGGTCTGATGATGCTACCCAGGTAAGTGAACTTGTCTGTACGACATAGATCTTCTCCATTCACTTTCACGGGAGCAGGCCTGTTTTTTTTTTAATCCTTAAATCTGATCTAATGGAGTGACGGCTAGATCGGTTCTTGCTAAGTGAATATTGCATTAACAATGAATTTTACAGATACATGTCCTACTATTTAACCTCTAGTTAGGGGAAAAAAGAAATGGATTCATATTTTCCCCCCAATATTGTGTGTATAAATATAACAAACTAGTCAGTCCGATTTCCGGATTCAATCGTAATTTGAGTTTTGATTGAGTGATTTGTTTTTAAAATAACCTTTTACAGGTTATTTAAATCCAGAAAATTGGGGGAATTGTAAGATTGTTTTTGAGGTTTTAATGATTTACTGATACAATTCGTAATAATTCATCCATAGCTAGAGGAAGAAGAAGAGGATCAAAACCTTTCCCAATTGTATTTGCGCTTAAGTGAATATAACAAACCCGATTGGAATTTGAACTTGGCTCTATGATGTTTAATTCCGAGCCGTTATCCATCACACTGCCTGCACATTTAAGCTTACGGCGTCCGGTTTGCCTAAATTATTACTCATGTAACTAGCGTCAACTTTGCTTAACTTCGGTGATCCTACAAGAACAGATATTTCAACGTGATACGGCCGTAAATATGTTATACTCTCAATACATCCAATCTTCCAGCACCCGTTATTCCCATCTAGGTACAGACCAAGTTCGACATTGCTCAACTTCGCAGATCATATATGTATTGGTGTTTCAAAGTGATATAGTCGTAAGCTATGTCAACGGCACACACAAGCTTACGACATATGGTATTCCCAAACGGTCACTCATCCTGGTACTGATTAAGCTCGACATTGCTTAACTTCTGTGATCGTCCGTGAAACGATGTTTCAACGTGATATGGCCGTAAGCCCATTACACCACTCGAATATCCAATCTTAGAGCACATGCAATTCCCAAGCGGTCACCCATCTAGGTACTGACGAAGCTCGACATTGCTTAATTTCGGTGATCATATATGAATTGGTGTTTCAAAGCGATATAGTCGTAAGCTATATCAACGGCACACACAAGCTTACAACATATGGTATTCCTAAACGGTCACTCATCCTGATACTGATTAAACACGGCATTGCTTAACTTCTGTGATCGTACGTGAAACGGTGTTTCAACGTGATATAGCCGTAAACCCATTACAACACTCGAACATCCAATCTTAGAGCACATGCAATTCCAAAGCGGTCACCCATCTAGGTACTGACCAGGCTCGACGTTGCTTCCCAATTCCACTTTCCCTCGACGATAGACATTACGCTACACGCACTCTTGGACTGTTATGGCCGTAAGCCCATTACTCCACTCGAATATCCAATCTTAGAGCACATGCAATTCCCAAGCTGTCACCCATCTAGGTACTGACCAGGCTCGACGTTGCTTCCCAATTCCACTTTCCCTCGACGATAGACATTACGCTACACGCACTCTTGGACTGTTATGGCCGTAAGCCCATTACTCCACTCGAATATCCAATCTTAGAGCACATGCAATTCCAAAGCGGTCACCCATCTATGTACTGACCAGGCTCGTCGTTGCTTCCCAATTCCACTTTCCCGCGACGATAGACATTACGCTACCCGCACTCTTGGACTGTTACAAACTGAAATTTTTAAAATTTAAGTTCAAGCGCAAATGAGAAATTTAAGTGTCCGCGAGTAATTTTATTCGGAACACGTAAAAGAAAAATCGGTGATGTACAACTATTAAATTTTGTTCGATTTTATGACCACTGTCAGATTTTTCTTTTTCTTTTAAATACTTTACCGATCGTTCAGCTGGCAATATGGCAGGCTGGCTTCGTCTTTTATTTTGGTATAAAATTTTGCTCGTATATAACATAAGCGCTGTGATTCCGATTTGCCTGCATTGGATTAATTTTCATCATAATATAAATACAGATATTCTCATAGCTTCTTGGAAATTTCAATAAAAAACACCGATGTTCACATAAAAAAAAACATTTGAATTTAAGTGTACATAAAAATAGACTGCAAGGTTTTTTATTTCGAGATAAAAAAAAAGTAATTTGAATTTATTAATAAAACCCAAAATTGATTTTCATGAAATAGCATTATTTCTAACAATATACTAGTTTATACTTGTTGGAACCTAAACGGTTACTGCGTGAGTTCAAACCCAAACGGAGGTTAGAAATAAATAGGAATATTTATAACATCAAATACAACACTGGCAAGAAAATTAATCAAAGATCTTGTTTTGTCATATTCTAATTCAGGATTTCTATGCTTCAAAAATATTTCTGTCTAAAAATAAGTTAAAAATTATTAAAGAGCACACATTAATTATTATGTATACCAGAATTTTTTCTTCTTTTTCTTCTTCTATGTGTCTTGTCCTTTCAGGACGTAGGCGATCATGGCCCTCCACGTCTCCCTATCCCTGGTGGCTTTTAGCACGCTTTCTCCTGTAACGTCTCGTAGTCCCCGTTCTGTCATCCACCTGCTCAGTCCCTTCAAATATGTTATACGTTGTTTTCCTCTGTCTCTCTTTTCTCCTCTATCTGGCCTATTAGTATCAGGTTCTCCAAGCCCTCCTTCCTCATTGCATGTCCAAGGAACTTCAGTTGTCTCTTCCTGATGCTCAATATTAATTTCCTTTTTGTTTCCATTCTTTCCAACACCTCGTCATTGTTCACATGTTTGGTCCATAATATCCGCAGCATCCTTCTGTAGAACCACATTTCAGCTGCTTCAAATGGTAACATTTTTCATTCAAAAAAGTTATGTCGGTAAATACTTTCATAGCATTTTGACCTCGGTTTGGGGGTTAACTATTTACCCATAGCTGGGACCCTAACAGGTGCTACCACTCTGGATTAGGGTGGGCCTGGGAACAACAGCAATTAAGAGGTGGTTCGATGCTCCTCACAACCTCTCAATCAGAGGCTTGCTGCCGGATGCAGTTTACTGTCATACCCAGGACTACTTTCAATTGAAGATGTTTTGTTAAAAACGACCGATATGGAAGATTTTATTAATTTTTGATTTAATTTTTTCAATATTCTTTCATGTTTCCTTTTTGCTGGCGATAAGAAATGTAAAACTCTTCCATAATTTTCTAATTTCCAAGCGCTTTTTGCAGGCCATTTTCAAGAATGTTATTTTTCCGGTGTTATGTTCTCATGTTTGAGTGTAATGTAATTTTTTGTTTTAGCGTTTCTTTCATGTTTTTTTTAAAAAAATAGACAGACGCTCACACGATGCCCACCGCGCGTATCACATTACATCTTACATCTGTAAAGAACTCTATTTTTCAAAAAAACAAAAAGCAAAAAAAAAAATAAAAAAAATAAAATAAAACAGTGTATATTTAATCTTTTCCTATACGATATTGAGCATATACAGTCAGTGAGTTAAGTGCCATACGTGATACACGCTTATTGGGCGATCATGTCTCGAAAGAGACATGACTGACTGGGCAGAAGATCATCCTGCAGAAGTTAAGTTAAGTGCCATACGTGATACACGCTTATTGGGCGATCATGTCTCGAAAGAGACATGACTGACTGGGCAGAAGATCATCCTGCAGAAGTTAAGTTAAGTGCCATACGTGATACACGCTTATTGGGCGATCATGTCTCGAAAGAGACATGACTGACTGGGCAGAAGATCATCCTGCAGAAGTTAAGTTAAGTGCCATACGTGATACACGCTTATTGGGCGATCATGTCTCGAAAGAGACATGACTGACTGGGCAGAAGATCATCCTGCAGAAGTTAAGTTAAGTGCCATACGTGATACACGCTTTGGGCGATCATATAATTTTAGACTAATGTTTTTTGCATTTTTTAGCAATTTGCATTGTTGGGTAAAACTTAATCTAAATCTAAAATTATTTAAAAATGGAACTTTGTGTGTATGTGTGTCCGTTACTTATAGACTCCGAAACGGCTGAACCGATTTTCTTGAAAATTTACACAGTTGTACTACAAGCGTCTGCGAGTGTTCTTAGCTAGGTTTTGTGTCCAGGTACCCCCGATAAATATCGAAAATCGAAAAAATCGGGTTAAACAAGTAGTGGTCCGATTTTAATCAAATTTGATACACTCATAGACAAAGACATAAGAAACGATATTCAGAAGTTTCAAGGTTGCAGTTCTTACAATAGTGAAGAAAATTTGATATCGATACCAGGAAATCAAAATTTGACTTACATCCATTCATTTTTCTTTCAGGCTACGTTTTCGCTTTAACTGGAAACAACTATTGCTTTTTAGTCTTTCGTGCCAACGTCCAAAGAGTCTGAACTCCAGGACCATGGATTAGTTTGAAAGCTTTCATTACACCCGAGCAACGTCGGGCTATACTGCTAAGCCATTATAAATATAATTGTATTCAGACATTAATGTTTTCTTGAATTTATTAATATTCGAAACCAATTTTATTTCCAATGATTTGCTCGACAACAAAACCCGGTGCTTCCGGGTTATCTACCTATCAATTTTGTACAAAAAATCTGAAGTACCTGAAACTTATACCATTTTATGAAGATTAAATATAAAACAATAAAACATGAACACCACACAATTTAGGTATTTGGTGGAATGTGTCGTGAGACTAAAGAATGTTTCTTACATGCAATACCAGACTGGAGTGCAGCAACACTGACGCCTCTAATTAAGCAGTCGGTTCGGCCGGGCTCCTCAGTAATCATAGACGAGTGGAAGGAAAACAATCAAGTGAGGAATGATTTTGCCCATCTCACCGTGAATCACATCTTGAATTTTTATTGATCCACAAACTGGCGCCCACACGCAACACGTCTAATGAATGCGGAGGGCATGAGGGACAGAATGCAGGACGTCTACATCTGTGGGTTTATAAGGCGGCAGAGGCTGAAAGGTGCTGATCCCTTTCTTCGAATTCTTTCCGACATCGCTCAGTTTTGGCCTCCCAACTGACTGCATTCGCTAAATTGGCAGGGAGATTTTTCGCAATTCGTTTGTGAGAAGTCCGTGTGCTAACACAAAGTTCAATCGCAAACCTGTTGCGAACAGTACAGGAGGCATTGTCGTAACAAAAAACGGAGAGAGAAATCCAATCCTCCCCTCATAATAGCAGAGACGGATATTCGCTCATCAATCCCCGAAGAATCAAACTCTCACTGGTAAGCAAAAAGCAACAGCCTTTATTCATCGAGCGATTTTTCTGATTGGACACGGCAGACAAGGAGGAAAGACTCGTTAGTCATCAGCCCGTGTATTGAATACTGCTACCACATCTGGTCGGGTGCCCCTGCTATTCACCTCTGGGTTCTTGACAAAATTCAACGGAGAATCCTTAATGTGATCGATCCCGACTTGGCAGCTCAGATGCAGTCACTTTCTCGCCGGCGTAATGTGGCTTCCTATGTCTCTTCTACAAATACTGTCACGGCTTCTGCTCCGATTAACTTAGCTCACTGGTGCCCCCTATGTATGAATTTACTCAAGCTACTAGACTAGCAACTAGGTCCCACTCTTTTACAGTGAAACCAATAAAATGTAATCTCAGCTTCTACTCTAACAGCTTCTTTTCTCACACTTCCCGCCTGTTGAAATTCCTTTCCATATACTTGCTTCCCTACAGCTACAATCTCCAAGAATTTAAATGTAAGGTCAATAGTCATCTCCTATCTCACTAACTCGCATTCTTTCTCTCATGTTCTTTTCTCCGTCGACTCCACTCTCTTCACACCAGTATTCTCATCTTTCTTTTACCACTTTTTTTTAGATCCCCTATAGCCTGTTCCTCTTTATCATTTTTTCTTCCTATGTAACCCCCTGCGCACCAGTGGCGGTGAGGCTATCTTGCTTAGGCTGAAATAAAAAAAAAAGCAAAACAAAAACTAATTATGAAATAAAGATCTCAAGTCGCTCTGCTATTTAACCCATAGTTAAAAAAAAAAAAAAAGGATTCAAACCGATTTCTTATAGGGTCAATGAATGTTGAACAATCTCTTAACATATTGAGAAAAAGCTGGAGGCAAAAGAAAGATAGTTCTGTAGAATTACGTTGAGAGTACCATGGACGGAGAGCAAAGAAAATATCTTGAGAAAAATGGAAACAAAAAATACAAAAGAGCATTCTTTGGCGGTTTTTAACATCAGGTCCACGGTTTTGTTTCTCGCGCCCTAGACTGGGACTTTCGGAATTGCGAAGGTCATCAGTTGTGAGCCGGAACCACACAGGGCGGTATACAATTGTAACTTCGAGACTTTATCGGTAATCGAAGCATTCACTAAACAATCAAAATTCTCATCTCTTATTTTTTCTGCCGACTACCTCTTCTTACAATTCTCTAGGTTCACTACTTCTTGCATGTCACCTTCTTTTTATCTGACGCTATAACTCATTTCGTCTTTTTAATAGGATTTCCCTAATTCTTACACTTTTAAATACTGATTTTCGTTCATATTTCTGAAACTCAATTTAAATAATAGAGCATTTTAACGGCCTGAATCGTAAAAAAAAAACAGACACGCTTTTTTTTTTTTTGACGCCGACACAAAATACATTTTTATTGAATATTTCGACTCCGAAATAAATTACATTTATTTATTTATTTATTTAATTTTATTGTATGGAATTTCTTTCGTATTTTGAAATTGTACCATGAGTATTTAATTATCCCAATCACAGTCGATTTTTCGCGCATAATTTTATGGTTTGTTTGGTTTGGTTTGTTTTACGGCTTATCAATCCCTTGGGGTCATTTAATGCCGAAGCATTAGTTCCTTCAAAAACGTATTTTTATTAGTAACATTTTTCCTTTAAAAAACGTATTTTTGTTGCCAACATTCTTCCTTCAAAAACGTATTTTTGTTGCCAACATTCTTACTTCGAAAACGTATTTTTGTTGCCAACATTCTTACTTCGAAAACGTATTTTTGTTGCCAACATTCTTACTTCGAAAACGTATTTTTGTTGCCAACATTCTTACTTCGAAAACGTATTTTTGTTGCTAACATTCTTACTTCGAAAACGTATTTTTGTTAGCTAACATTCTTCCTTCGAAAACGTATTTTTGTTAATAATATTTTTCCTTCAAAAATGTCTTCTTGGTAATATTTTTCATTCAAAAAAGCTTTGTTGAAAATATTATTCCTGTCATAGAGTTTTGACCCCTATTTGGAGGATTAACTATTTGCCCATAGCTGGGAGCCTAACACATGCTACCACCCCGGGTCAGGGTGGACCTGGGAACAAAAGCAGTTAAGAGGTCGTTACATGCTCCTCGAAACCTCGAAATCAGAGGCCTTGCTGTTGGATGCTGTTTAACGTCATACCCAGAACCGCATAATTTTATGGGAAGCAGCTACAGTTAGCAATCAGTGAAAAAAACAACTAATTTCTCAGTGAAAATCCTTTGTTTTACTTTTTAAATCGGTATCACCTTATGCAAGGCAATAAAGCCACTAAGGCACAAAGGGTTACTTGGCGTAGAAGAATTAGGAACAGAAACATTAATAATGAGCGGAAAGCGAGAAGAGCAGAAGAAGAACAGTTCATATCGATTAACATTGTATTTAATTTTTTGCCGATTAAAATCGAACTGGAACCAGAGGGGATTTCTACAATCCTTTTTTTAATTAAACAGTATTATATATTTATACCTACTGGCCTGATTATTTGCGATAAATTTTTATTACGAAAATGTGTGTCATTCGGCAGGAATTCATTAAAAAACAGAATATCTACTTGAATACGAGTATCGATAAAAATCATGTTCAAACAAATCATTTCAAATAGTCGGTTGTTTATAACCAAGTTTCGTTAATCTGCGTTAATTTACGTAACATGTTTACATTTGTTGACATTGCGATACATTTCAGAGTAGATATGGTTAGTGCGATAAATAAAAAAACTGTGTTATATAGGCTTGATTAAAACCTCGTTTAGACTAATGGTCATTCATGGTCGAGAGGTCTAAGCCGTGCCAGGTCACGTGGTAGCTTCCCCTATGTGGATAGGGGTCGCAGGTTCGAATCCTGCCGAATCATTTACTCAAGCAATAGCACATTATCGACAATGATTTGGTTTAATTTGGAGTATATCAGTTTTTCAAGGTTGAGAGTACTGGATTGATATGTGATGTCGGTTTTTTAATATGGCAGTGAATGTTGGACAATCTCATCAAAAATGAAAGAAAAACTGGAAGCAACAGTAGCAACTTGAAAGAGTTCAAAGACGAGCAACAAAATTGTTGACGTCGTTAAAATTTATTAAATATGAGGATAGGTTAGGAAAATTGAAATTACCATCACTGAAATATAGAAGACTGAGGAGGGACTTGATAATTGTTTTCAAGATATTCCATTCTACTAACCACACCAATAAGAATTTATTCACTATGTCTGACTATTCTAAAACACGTAACAACGAATTAAAAATAATGACCCAGCACAGTAGAACTAATATTAGACAAAACTTTTTTGTAACAGAGTCACAAAGTATTGGAATGCACTATCATCACACATAAAATTGGCAAAAACTCTTACGGAATTTAAAAGCCTTATTGAAAAGGATAAGACACTATTAAAATATGAGTTTGATTAAAGATGAAAATAATTTATTTTCTCTCCATCTCGGCCATGCCACAACGCTAAGAGAGGGGAGAGGGGATTTAAGAAGGGACACACGACAGGCCGTGAGGCCTAGAAGTCCTAACCTACCTAACCTAACCTAACTGAAATGTGGTTCTACAGAAGGATGCTGCGAATATCATGGACCGAACATGTGAGCAATGATGAGGTTTTAGTAATGATGGAAACGAAAAGGAAATTAATACTGAGCATCCAGAAGAGACAGCTGAAGTTCCTGAGACATGCAATGAGGAAAGAGGGCTTGGAAAATCTGATACTAACAGGCCAGATAGAGGGAAAATAGACAGGGAAAAGCAGCGGATAACATATTTGAAGGACCTAATCAATTGCATTACGGAACGAGGGTTGCATGGTGTAACAGGGGAAGGCGTGCTAAGAGCCACCAGGGATAGGGAGACGTGGAAAGCTATGACCGCCTACGTCCTGGAGGGACAGGACACATAGTAAAAGACGAAAGATAGGTTTGGTTTGCGCAACAGTCAGAAACCGTAACTACCCAATTTATTTGCTCTCTCTTGGGTAGATGTATCCTATTGTAGAATCACTTCTACATGCATGTACTTATTTATACATATATCGCCATGTACGCACGTATATACACATATACTTATACAATAGTACCGCACGTGAAACCTCTTTTTTCCGCGCTTCATTCAGAAATATATAAGCTGATGTTCATACGTATGTAGACCAGTTGGAATCTGACTATCGGAGCTAACAGTCCGAATGTCGTTAGTTCCTTTCCAACTCTCATACTGCGCTAATTGCGTTTAGCAATTAGTTACACCAAAAATATTTCTCTCTCTCTTACAAGCATACTTCACTACATATATAGTTATATTCAACTACTGATTAGTACGAACATCATATTTCTTTTTTTTCAGGATCTCTTCCACGATGAACATTGATGCATTTTCTTCAACATCCAAGAGAGAACTTTCTCCATTAAATCTTGCATGCACAAAATAATCAATCCTGTAAATATGTTTAATATATTGTTATTATTCTTGTTATATTGTTCTCTGAGTTATTTTTATTATTAATGTGGTGGATTGGACAACCAGTCTACTTTATAATAGTGACTCCACTTTCAAATTAATACCACGTCGTCCAGTCCACAACACTAGTGCCGAAGAGTATGTAACTGGCGTGATCTTGATCCCAACCAAAAGGGCGGAGTTTCGCCTGTTGATACTTAAGCGCAATGTCGATTCCCATCTTTTATCCACTTGACTCCAGTCCTTTCGACATTACCCAGTGTATCTTGTTCTTTTCCTTTCTCCCTACCTTCGCGACTGTCTTCACACTGGTATTCCTATCCTTCTCTTGCCCTTTCTCTGACACCCCATGTAACTGGTTCATTTTCTCTTCACTCTCTTCGTGTCTAAACTTTTACTCTTAGGTAGCCCCCTGCGCATCAGTGGCGGTACCGCCTTGTTTGGGATGAAACGATTAAAAATAATTCTTTAGTTTGAGACTTATTTCATGCTTAAAATTGAACTGTAATTTCGAAAATCCAATTTAATATATCATATGTAAAATTGAACTGTAATTTCGAAAATCCAATTTAATATATCATATGTAAAATTGAACTGTAATTTCGAAAATCCAATTTAATATATCATATGTAAAATTGAACTGTAATTTCGAAAATCCAATTTAATATATCATATGTATGCTAATTATTTATTGCGCGAAGCCCTTCTAGATCTTTATTCTACTATTTATAGAATGAAAAAAAAAAATTAAAAACAACGTTTTTATTTTAAAAGGTCAAATTAAAAAGCTTAAAAATGAATTGCAAATATATTAAAAAAAAAGTTTAATTTTATTTTCAGTAAACAAATACAACGGATTATAATTCACACAAATATTATAAAACCAGAAACGCACAAGAACCAATTAACAAACAAAGATATTTGGAAAGTTTAAATAAGACCGGAAATTCACTGCAGAGGGAGGAACTTGGAAAGACCAAATTAGACCGGAAACGCTCTGCAGTTGATAAACAGGGTTATTAGGAAAGCTTGAATAAGACCAGAAACTCACTGAAGTTACTTGACAGAGTTATACGGAAAGCCTGATTAAAACCGGAAACTTGAATAAGAGGGCTATCAACCATATCTGGTTGAAGGACAATTCACAAACATTGCCGACACAACCCACAACTTAAGAGATTATCAAAGAGTTGAAAGAGGGTGGAAGGTTGGATGTTGGAATGTGGAAGAATAAAATTATTTTGTTTCTATGTTAAAGGAGAATTCTATTAGCAGAAAAGAATAACATAACTTTGTAGGAGTTAAAGGTTCAATGAGAAATAGTAGTAAAGAATTAAGTGAACCCAGAGCTTATAGTCGTAAGTAGGAGAATGTGTGTATGTAGAAATATTAACAGCTTACTAATAAAATCTGTGTTACTTTCTTTTTTATGGCCAGCGAGAAAGTGAAAAAGAAGCTGAGCACTAAAAGAAACTGTACTTATCGATCGTTAATATTTAGTAGTCATTGAAGTATCTTGTTGTAGTTGTCGTCGTCTTCTTTGTTGACTACGAGAATGTGGAGGATGCAGAAGAAGAAGTAGAAGGAAATAGCTCGAGTGAAGAAGGTGAACAATGTGTGTCGGGACTTTACATGTCCAAGTCAAAGGCGTGAAGTTTCCTTTGTCACATCTGAGAGTATTGTCTCTAATTCCTGCTCCCATCTAACTGCTTCGACATTCTTTCTGTCTTCATAACCAAAGACAATTTCAACATAGGCTTATTTAATTTTCTCTCATTTTTGCAAATCGCTTCCTTTCATTGATTAGAAAATTAATTTAACATCTGATCGTCTTTTTCTTTCAGTATGAGGTAAAACCTTTTCCTATCTGTCAAAATTAAGATTTCACACGTAAATGGGAATTTTTGTAAAACGGAAGCAAAGAGAGTTGCTTTTAATCTTTATTACCTATCCAACACATACTAGCGATAGTTGACGGGGGTATCAAGGAAGCCTGAATAAGACCAAGAAAGCACGGGCGATAATTAACGGTAAGTAGTAAGAAAGCTCATACAGAAAGTAGCAGTGGAGAGTGACAAGAAAGGACTACAAATAAACTTTAAGAAAACTGAGTGCATGGTCATCAGCAAAAGATACAACCCAAAATGCCAAATACAGGTGGGGGATAACAGAATCAAACAAGTCCAAGAATTTAAGTACCTAGGAAGTGTTCTAACAGGAGATGGAAAGTGCGACACGGAGATCCGAAGGCGAATTGGCATGGCAAAGGACGCGTTCCAGAAGATGAGCAAAATACTAACACACAGGAAGATCTCAATAGAAACGAAGAAAAGAGTGCTAGACTGCTACGTGATGTCAGTCCTTCAGTACGGCTGTGAATGCTGGACAATATCATCGAAAATGAGGACAAAACTGGAAGCGGCCGAAATGTGGTTCTACAGAAGGATGCTACGGATATCGTGGACTGAGCATACAAGCAACGACGAAGTGTTAGAAAGAATGGCAACAAAAAGGAAATTGATGCTGAGCATCAGGAAGAGACAACTGAAGTTCCTGGGACATGCAATGAGGAAGGAAAGCCTGGAGAACCTGATACTGACTGGTCAGATAGAAGGAAGGAGAGACAGAGGAAGGCAGCGGATAACATATTTGCAGGGCCTGATCAGGTGGATGACGGAACGGGGATTGCCAGGAGCAACAGGAGCAAACATACTAAGAGCCACAAGGGATAGGGAGACGTGGAGATCCATGATCGCCTACGTCCTGAAGGGACAGGGCACATAGAAGAAGAAGAAGTAAGAAAGCCTAAAAAAAAAAAAGAACAGAAAATCACGGGCGATAATTGACGGTAAGTAGTAAGAAAGCTTGAATCAGACATGAAATTCACGGATGATAATTGACGGTAAGTAGCATCAAAGCCCGAATAAGACCAGAAAATCACGGGCGATAATTGCTATAGTAGCTAAACCCCCTTAATAAGGGAGGCGTTGTTACAAAGACAGGATGGACTAATCAAAACAACGCCTCCCCGATTAGTGGGGTTTAGTACTCTTTTAAACTTTTAAAAACCTCAAACTTGTAATTAAACTCATCACTTGATAAGACACGGATAGTGTCGAAATAAAATGGCTAGGATGTGCGTTGTGGTAGAAAACCGGGGAGCCGAGTTCGAATTCCAGTTGAATCCATTGTATTCACTTACGCGCAAATACCCTTGGGAAAGGTATTAATCCGTCTCTTCCTTCCAGTTATGGGTTAAATAGCAGGACAGATTGGGTTCTATAGCCTTGGTCGGCAACCAGTCTACCGCAGAAAGCAATGGCAACCTACTGCGGGATAATCTTCTGCCCAGTCAGTCATGTCTCTTTCGAGACATGATCGTCCAAGCGTGTATCACGTATGGCACTTAACTGACTGACTTTTGTACTGATATTATAACATATTTATGCTATAAATTTTAAATAAATATTATTAGCTCTACTTTGTATTGAACCTTTTTTTAAGAATAGGATATATTATTTCATCCATACCTACCCTATACTTGGTTATATATATATATATATATATATATATATATATATATATATATATAATTTTAATTACTCGGTTTTTGGTCAGAATAAAAGACCAGAACACAATTGTATTAAAAAGTGTTCAATATAATTACATTGTAGAACTTTTGAATATTCTTCATTTGTAAACGAAATTTCTAAAAAAAGGTGTTTTTTTTTTCAAATCGCCTGAAGACACCATATGGTAAAAACGAATAATTATAATTAAAAAGAAGAATAATTATATATATATATATATTCTTCATTTGTAAGCGAGTTGTTACGTGACCTAGGTTTTTAACATGCGGTGTCTTCAGGCGATTTGAAAAAAAAACCCCCAAAAAACCTAATAACTAGTTTACAAATGGAGTATATTCAAAAGTTCTACAATATAAATATATTGAACACTTTAATACAACTGTGTTCTGGTCTAATTTTATTATGACCAAAAACCAAGTAATCAAAATTTATATATATATATATATATAACCCTACAAAAATTAATAGAGAAAAAAATTAAATTTTGGAATTTAAATACCAGAATATACTCTTAAATAAAAAGGAAGGCGATCATTATTATGTGTCGTGACAGAAATAAGTATGTTGCAATAATTATCTTATTCTTCCAATTAGTCACAATAATGTTTTTATTTTTGGAAAAATTTGGCCAAGCAGTTACTTCCCCACCACCTACCACTCGTAACTCAAAGGTCAAGCCACATACCTCCCACTACTAAAGAAGAAATTACTACTAAAATTCTGCTAGCTTAACCCTATAAAAACCAATATCTCACAACCTCTTCCTTTACTAGGGCAAACCTCTGGGCTTAGAATTTTCCTCAGTCTTTGTTTATATGGGGTTGAGAATGCATGTCTTAAAATGACATGTTGAAAATGGTTACATCCCCGCTAAGTTTTAACTGAATTTATATATATATATTAGCGAAAGTTGAGTTGGCCCAAAATAATTTTTTGGAAAAGAGGAATTTAGGTGTGTTCCATTTAAGAAGTTCATAATTACTGCAATTTTTTATCTTTCCAGACATTGGTTATTATAATTTGGGAGACAAGAGTTCTTACCGGTGTTTTTTCTCTTTTTTTAAAGGTAATGTATTACTTGAAGTTAATAAGCGAGCATGATTCGTGTTACCATAACAACGTAATATCTCATTAGTATATATGTGAGGACAGGATGCCTATACACTGCAGTTTTCTTTATATATATATATATATATATATATATGGCTATTTCACTTTTTAACAATTTTTTCAACATTTTGAACAAGTCTACTCTGATATTTGTACATGTTTCTACTCCATTAATTACAGACTGCTTTTTCTTCACTGTTATATTTTTCTCTTTTTGTTTATCGTATGTTGCCATAAGCACAAAATAAGGAATAATACTGAGGGAAAATTAAAAGTCATTTATAGACCTAATTACTTAAAACTATATTCTTTACTTCATGGTCACGTGCTTGTAATTCATACCAATATTATGACTAAAACCATGGAACTAAAACAAGGTTACGCCAGTACGTTTGTGAAAAACTGTTTCAGTGCCAGACACCCTCATTTCTTAAACTCATTAACACGCAACTAATTTTCCCTACGCTTTTGATAATTTGCCTTTTGTTCCTTTTCATATATATTCTGAAATTTATATATATATATATATATATATATAAGTAGCTAACCTAGAGCCAACGGACCTTCTTAGGTTTAACCTTATTTATTTGCTTTGCTATTGTATTGAGCGCTTTACGTGTTAGGTTCCTCGTCTCGAGTTTTTTTCTTTCGACTCGTACTTTGACTAATGTTCACGTGCTTAGTTCGTTTGTATTTTTTGTTTCCATTTTTTTTCCTCTCTGCGTTTATACTCGGTGGGTTTTTTGAGACGTGTTCAAAGATAAACTTACAGTTATATATATATTATATTATTTATATATTATATATGCTCGATACTTATTTGAAAGTGCTCAATATCAGTGATAGAGCTAACATATTCAGTTAGATAGGTGTGAGTTTGTGACCTTGGGTTTCATGCTCTTGCGATCGTCAGATAAAAACTGATTAATGTTTTAACAAATATTGGATATATGTTGGTTGGTTGTTTTGTTTTTATGGCAAATCAACCTCGGTGGGTCATTTATTGCCAACTAAACTTTATTTATTGCTGGTAATACCTGTTTCTTTCAATAATTTATTGTTGTTTTTTAAAAAGGTTTTTGTGTCTAGTAATAAATTTTTCTTTTCAAGTATCAAGATTCATTGGGATTTGTTTTTAAGGACAGGGTCCCCAAGTCCTACCCTTGTTATTTAACGCATAACTGAAGGGAAGGGACGGATTAATACCTTTCCCAAGGGTACCAGTGCTCACCGATTTCTCTTTCCGTGCCGATATCCACGGAACCACAACGCACGTCCGTCACTATGCGCTTACAGAACCTGGTATTCCCAAGCGGTCACCCATCTATGTACTGACCAGGCTCAACGTTGCTTAACTTCGGTGATCGAGCTATATGCAGGGCTGCGTATTTTGGTGTATTTTTGTGGAAGTATGAAGAAAATTGGAAGGAAAATTTGTCGTCGTGACGTATCTCATACAAACGCAGACACAAATACACACACACGCGCGCGCGCACTAAAACAACTAATACATACGTACACATACACATAGAAATGTGTTTCGTTTTATCATTCACACACATACTAACGTTACCGACTTATAAACGCACATTCATACATTAAACATTAATGACCTTCTCATACACACAATATAAAAAATCTTTAGATAAAGTTGACGCATGCTTTATTTCGCATGCATACATTTAAACAGACATTTAAAATAAATATCTATTGCTTTTATTACACATGGCACACATACACAGAAAAAGGCAATGGTTTGCTACATATCTAAACTTATATATAAATGGAACTTTGTATGTGTGTCTGTCCGTTGCCTATAAACTCCGAAACGGCAAAACTGATTTTCTTAAAAATTTACACAGTTGTACGATAAGCATCTGCGAGTGTTCTTAGCTAGGTTTTGTGTCGAGGTACACCCGATAAATATCGAAAATCGACAATAGAAAAAAATCGGGTTATAGAAGAAGTGATCCAATTTTAATTAAATTTGATACACTCATAGACAACGACATCAGAAACGATTTTCAGAAGTTTCAAGGTTGCAGTTCTTACAATAGTGTAGAAAATCGATAATATATATATATATATTAATGCAGGTCTCATTGAATAGTATAGACAAGTTTTGTCTATTAATTTTGTGTAAGATCCGTTCATACCGTCTGATATACTTGATGGTGATGTCGTTGAAAGACAACAAAAAATCACAGGATTTGTTGAATTTTTTATCGGGTCTAAGCTTTCGGCTCGCATAAGCCATTATCAAAGAGTAAATATTAACACACAGTAAACATAGAACATTTAAGCTATTAACGGTAGAGATGGACTTATATTTTCAATTCAATTATCTTTATTGTTAATAGCTTAAATGTTCTATGTTTACTGTGTGTTAATATTTACTCTTTGATAATGGCTTATACGAGCCGAAAGCTTAGACCCGATAAAAAATTCAACAAATACTGTGATTTTTTGTTGTCTTTCAACGACATCACCATCAAGTATATCAGACGGTATGAACGGATCCTACACAAAATTAATAGACAAAACTTGTCTATACTATTCAATGAGATCTGCATTAATGAAAAAATGCTGCCAAAATACACACAATATATATATATATATATATATATATATATATATAAGGCAAGATGTTTGTGTGTGTGTCTGTTTATCTGCCTATATGTATTTTTTCAGCCCTTTTATTTTAGTTTTTGCTTCGGGGTTGGCTCTAAGTAGGTATAATTGTAGTTCTTAGTCTCAGCCATGATACCATTTATTCAGAGGACTTAGTTCGCCTCCAAAATTCAGTTTACGACGAAAAAACTTATTTGATATCGATACCAGTAAATCAAAATTTGACTTACATCCATTCATTTTTCTTTCAGTCTACGGTTTCGCTTTAACTGGAAACAACTATTGCTTTTTAGTCTTTCGTGCTAACGTCCAAATAGTCTGACTCCAGGGCCATAGGTTAGTTTTAAAGCTTTCATTACACCCGAGCAACGCCGTGCTATACTGCTAGTAAAGATGATCATATTTGTTACACGTAACACGTATCTGACCAATGAAATCAAGTCTCAATCAAAATTCCGATATACTCTGTCTTTGTTCTTAAAAAAAAAAAAAAAAAAAAAAAAAGAAATTAATCAGTGTCTTTTTTAACAAATCTTTGAAGAAACTTAAAGTGAAACATGCTAGATTAAAGACAATTTTCTTACCCGTTTTTTTTAAAATTCTGTCATCGGATTTCAATTCATATATTCAGAGAGAGAGATTTCGAAAAAATACTTGTTTTACGACGAATAGTAATAACGAATAAGCGGATGTGCGACGTGGTGCAGTGGATATAGACTCGAAATGACAAATCGGGGTACAGAGTTCGAATTCCATTTGAATTCCTTGCATTCACTTACGCACAAATAACCTTGGGAAAGGTATTAATCCATAGCTTCCCTTCAGCTGTGGGTTAAATAATCGGACACATTGGGTTCTATAGCCTTGGCTGGCAACCAGTCTACCGCAGAAAGCAATGGCAACCTACTTTTTGCTGTAGGCTGGTTGGCAACCAATGCTGAAGAACCCTGTCTGTGCTGATATCTAACTCATAGCTGGAAGACAAGTGACGGATTAATACCTTTCCCAGGGGTCAGTCAGTCAGTTAGTCAGTTAAATGCCATACGTGATACACGCTTGGGCGAGCATGTTTCGAAAGAGACATGAGTGACTGGGCAGAAGATAATCCCGCAGTAGGTTGCCATTGCTTTCTGCGGTAGAACCCAATTTGTTCTGTTATTTAACCCATAACGAGAGGAAAGTGGCGGATTAATAACTTTCCCAAGAGTATTAGCGCGTAAGTGAATGCAACGAATTCAACTCGAATTCGAACTCGGCTCTTCAGTTTGTCGTTCCGAGCCGATATTCACTACACCACAATGCACATCTATCTAGTTACCTATGTATCTAAGAAGCTTTTTCCCACCGTCTTTTTGACCAGATGTTGGGAAATTGGTCGAAATGGGTTGTAATGGGAACCTGTTAGCACTCCTTCGTGTATACTTCATCTTACATTGGTGGAATATGGTCGATGTATTTCTTTTTGGTTCTTGACGCACATGTGGTTCTCTTTCACAGCTTCGTTTAAGAGTAGCTATTTAGGCCGACTTATGTCCGGAATAAGAGGGTAGGTTTGAAAATTAATTTCGGAACAAAAAAGGAACGAGGGGAGGTTGAAAGAAAGCGGAAAGTAAATCAAACAACATGTCTTAAAAAATTTAAATAGCCGGACAGACTCGTCTATTCCGGTCACGAGAGTAATGGCAAAAACTTTACACGCGCCACATGGTACTGAAGAGAACAGAAAAGGAGAAAGAAGAGAAGTGAAAAGAAGAGAAGTGAAAAGAAGAGAAAAAAAAGTGAAGCTGAAAGAGTTCTCTCTCTCTCTCTCTTTATATATATATATATATATATATATATATATATATATATTAGTCATCCGCAGACAGATCTATTTTGCTTATCACAGCTCATCAGTACGATTAGACATCTAATAGCTTTTAGCCGGGAATGAAACCCGGCCGAATTCACGTCAGTCAGCGATTCTACCTCTGAATTATTGGTGTTCGGTAGAGGAAGTCGAACTTTACCATGTTATATACAATGTATAGCTCACGCCAGTAGCCGAGAGTGTTTGAATTCATATATATATATAATACAGAGAGAGAAGAACTATTTTCGCTTACATTTTTATCTCTCTTCATCTTTTCTCTGCACACACACACACAAATATATATATATATATATATATATATATATATATATATCTGATTCCGGGTATGACAGTAAAATGCATCCGGTAGCAGCTTCTTTTCTCGCAATTCCCGCCTGTGGAACTCCCTTCCATATACTTGATTTCCTGACGGCTGCAACCTCCAGGAATTTAAATATAATGTCAATACCCGTCTCTTATCCACTTGACTCCAGTTCTTTCTACATCACCCTGTATATCTTTTTTGTTTTCCTTTCTCACTAGCTTTGCAACTGTCTTCACACCTGTGTTCTCATCCTTCTCTTGCCCTTTCTCTCACACCCACTGAAACTGGTTCGTCTTTTTCTTCACTCTCCTCATGCCTAAACTTTTACTCTTATGTAGCCCCCTGCGCATCAGTGGTGGTACCGCCTTGCTTGTGGTAAAACGATTAAAATATCTATCTAAATCTAATCTAAATTCATTTATAAATGGAACTTTGTCCGCGTGTGTGTGTCTGTGTATGTGTGTCTGTCCGTTACCTGTAGACTCCGAAACGGCAAAACCGATTTTCTTGAAAAATTACACAGTTGTACGTTAAGTGTCTGCGAGTGTTCTTAGCTAGGTTTTGTGTCGAGGTACCCCCGATAAATATCGAAAATCGATAATCGAAAAATCAGTTTATAGAAGGAATGGTCCAATTTTAATCAAATTTGACACACTCATATACAAAGACATAAGAAACGATATTCAGAAGTTTCAAGGTTGCAGTTGTTACAATCGTGCAGAAAATCGATAATATATATATATATATATATATATATATATATATATAAGGCAAGATGTTTGAATGTGTGTCTGTTTATCTGCCTGTATGTCTGTATTTTTTCAGCCCTTTTATTTTAGTTTTTGCTTCGGGCTTGGCTCTAAGTAAGTATAATTGTAGTTCTTAGTCTCAGCCATAATCCCATTTACTCAGAGGACTTATTTAGCCTTCAAAATTCAGTTTACGAAGAAAAAACTAATTTGATATCGATACCAGGAAATCAAAATTTAACTTATATCCATTCATTTTTCCTTCAGTCTACGGTTTCGCTTTAACTGGAAGCAACTATTGCTTTTTAGTCTTTGGTGTCAACGTCCAAAGAGTCTGAGCTCCAGGACCACGGATTAGTTTTAAATCTTTCATTATACCCTAGCAACGCTGGGCTATACTCCTATATATATATATATATATATATATATATATATATACACGTAAAAACAGTATCAGCGATTTATCTTTCCTTTATCAGCTCTTTATTCCATGGCCTTAATCATTTAACTGTCTTAATCTTTTGATGATCTGACTGATTAGTGGCTATGGCTTTTCATTATAAGAGTAACAGGTTGGCAGTTTTCTGGTTGCTGCTTCAAACTGGTGCCAAGGGGCCAGAATTTTTCAATATTTCTTAGAGATGTTGCTCTGATCAATATTCGCATAATATCGGGCTATTTGTAGGTACATGTTTGAGCATGCTTCAGGGACCCTGCTTGTGTTCCCGGTTTATTCTTTAGTCTTAGCCACTCTCCGGCCAGTTTGTATTGACATGGACGATTTCAGGTTTTAATTTTAATTCCTGTTTATATTAACTAGAAATTAAAATTAAAACCTAAAACTATCGAAGATTTTTCATTCTTAAAAATTAAAAGTAATATTTTCAACAAACAGAATTTAATATCTTCAAGAAGCAAAATACTGCATTTCAAAACGAATTTAAAATGATCAGAAGAAATTCTTTATTTTTAAATCGCTAAAAGTAGTTGATTTTAGCCATTGTTCAGAACAATAATATTTTCTTTATTAAAAAATCTTTTAAAAAAATAAAATCTACATTCCTGAAACTTTGAAGAATATTCGCTGATTTAATTAATATGATTTAAAATAAATATTAACGTATTGCATAAAGCCATTTTTAACATAGAGGTAGGTAATTTTTTAGGTGTTAAAAGCTTTATTGACAGCCGGAAATTTAATTTTTCTCCGGGGAACATATCTGCGAAAGTTAATTGACGAATATAACATGAGCGCCATTTTATATCTAATTTTTAACTACCTAGTCATCTTAAAGATTCATGAATTTATTCTCGGTAATGTAATGTTTTATTGAACTTTAGGTGGGTTGTTTTAAATTTACTATTTGGCTAAGACCTACTATTTACTGCTTTTATTTTTTTTGCTAATGCCGTGTGTAGTGTTCCGTATTTACAAAAAACATTCAGGTGGGAGGAGGGTTGTTGAATTGAAATAAGTCTTTCCATTTTATAAATATACTTTTTACTTAATAACATTATCGCATAAGCGATAACAAATAATTAATAAAGAATTTTAAGATTTAAAACTTTATAGATTATTCTAATTAAAATTAAAATGGTTCTAAACGCTTCATTGAATGTTTTTTTAAAGACAGTAGTGTTCATAATAATGTCAATAATATATCTCATTCATAAAAGCAATTAAAAGCCTTTCTAATTAAATAATGTCTTAGTTATATTGAATTTTTTATTTTACGCTTGAGAGCAAAATTTTAGAGTTCTGATTTACGTTCAAGGAATTCTGCTTATAAGAAATATGAACATTAAGCCGTCCAAAAATTAATTTCTCGAAATTTCATAAGTAGAGAGCAACAGTTGAAAACAGCAAATATTTAATAAGATTTTTCCAAAACAGAAACATTTCTAGAGATAATTTAATTCATTTTTGAATAAGTCTTGAAAGTTTCATTAAAACCCATCAATTATTTGATTTTTGCATGAATTTTGAAATCAATGTGTTTTTTTTTCACCGCGAAAAGAGGCTAAAATTTCCTATACTTATGTATGGTCACCAGCTAAGACAAGAAAAAAAAATAACCCCAATTTCGAAAGCTCTGGAAAGGATTATATTTAATTTATTATTAGAAACATTCTCTGTTCTATCCTCTTAATAATAAAGATTTTGACGAAAAAAATGTTTTTTTATTAAGTTCAGAGCATTTTTGTTATCGCATTCCCGGTTCACACTCCACCCACGTGAATTGTACAGCTGTAGGGTTAGGGTTAGTCTATTGTACAGCTGTAGAGGCTCATCCCTTGTTCCCTATTTAGGATGTGGTTTCCGGCTTTCTCTTTTCCAATCTTTTCACTTTTCTTTTTTGTTTTTTTTCTTTTTCTTTTTTTTTTCAATTGGAGTAGATAGACTAAACTATCGCCCGGTTCACACTCCACCCACGTCTACTGTACAGGTATAGAGGTTCATCCCTTGTTCCCTGTTTAGGATGTGGTTTCCGGCTTTCTCTTTTCCAAATCTTTTCACTCTTGCGTAGCCCCCTGCACATCAGTGGCGTTACCGCCTTGCTCGGGGTGATATGATTAAAAAAAAAAGAAAAAAAACTGTAAGTGATACAAATTTTGGTCAAGAGTTCAAAGTTCAAAATGTTCAGACAGTAGACAAAGTTCTGTGTTTGTGTATGAGTTAGGTATGAGGAGAGAGAGAGAGAGTCTTACGTGTAGTGTAGTCTTATAGCCAGCCTGTTGGTCTACTGGCAAGAACGGATCAAACAGCAAGTGCCGGAAAAAACTTTGTTTACATAAAAAAAAATGCGATTGGCTAAAAATTAACCAATCACAACACACACATGAAATAGCTGCTTCAGAGACGAAAGATTGCTAAATTGTCCCATACAAAAACAGTAGTGATTTATTACCCAATCGCAGACGAGTAAATGACATGGACCGAATGTGAGTACGAAAAAAATAGCAACCACTATAAGAGCACCAGGGTTCCCTGACGAGTGAGAACATCGTAAGGGTGTCCTCACGAAACTTCGAAGTCGCATGAATCTGCTCAGTTAGAGATAAACTCATATATATATATATATATATATATATATATATGAGAGAGAGAGAGAGAGAGAGTTGTATGGAGATTTAGGGGTCTGTTTGGTAGAACTGGGTGCTGTAAGCAACCTCCTACAGTCTGAAATATGTTTCGGCTTTAAATAACAGACAAAAGGTTGATAAGCCGTAAATAAACAACAAAAAGCAAATCAAATAACGAAACAATATTACTTTACTAAACAATCAGTATTTTATGTTAACTGTGGCCTCCATTAAGATATTAACAAAACAGAGGGGTGAAAAACACGATTCCGTTAAAGTGCAGAGTTCTCTGTCGAAATCCAAGAATCAGAATTTCAATTTTCCTGTCAGCAGATTTAAACTGGAGAATAAGTTTTATAAACTGCCAGAAAGAATATGTAATTTAGTTATTATAGTACTATATATATATATATATATATATATATATATATATGAGAGAGAGTGAGAGAGAATGGGTGGAAACGAGAGAGAGATGGTGAGAGAAAGTGATAGAGAATGGGCTGAAACGAAAGAGAAGGGAAGGAGAAAGAGTGAGTAAGGGTGAGGAAAATAAACTAAAAGTGAGATAGAGAGCGGGAGAGAACGTGAGAGAGAGAGAGCGGAAGAGAAAGGAAGATAGAGAGCAGGAGAGAATCAAAGGGTTGGAACAAGAGAGAATAAATTAAAACGAGAGAGATGTAGAGATAGAGAATGGGTTGAAAGAGAAAGGGAGAGCGAAAATGGGTTGGGAGAAAAAGGGAAGGAGGGAATGGGGGAGAGAGAATGGGTTGAAAGAGAATGGGGGGAAGAGAAAATAAATTGAAAGAGAATGGGGGGAGAGAAAATGAGTTGAGAGAGAATGAGTTGAAAGAAAATGTGGAGAGGGAGAATGAGTTGAAAGAAAATGTGGAGAGGGAGAATGAGTTGAAAGAAAATGTGGAGAGGGAGAATGAGTTGAAAGAAAATGTGGAGAGGGAGAATGAGTTGAAAGAAAATGTGGATAGGGAGAATGAGTTGAAAGAAAATGTGGAGAGGGAGAATGAGTTGAAAGAAAATGTGGAGAGGGAGAATGAGTTGAAAGAAAATGTGGAGAGGGAGAATGAGTTGAAAGAAAATGTGGAGAGGGAGAATGAGTTGAAAGAAAATGTGGAGAGGGAGAATGAGTTGAAAGAAAATGTGGAGAGGGAGAATGAGTTGAAAGAAAATGTGGAGAGGGAGAATGAGTTGAAAGAAAATGTGGAGAGGGAGAATGAGTTGAAAGAAAATGTGGAGAGGGAGAATGAGTTGAAAGAAAATGTGGAGAGGGAGAATGAGTTGAAAGAAAATGTGGAGAGGGAGAATGAGTTGAAAGAAAATGTGGAGAGGGAGAATGAGTTGAAAGAAAATGTGGAGAGGGAGAATGAGTTGAAAGAAAATGTGGAGAGGGAGAATGAGTTGAAAGAAAATGTGGAGAGGGAGAATGAGTTGAAAGAAAATGTGGAGAGGGAGAATGAGTTGAAAGAAAATGTGGAGAGGGAGAATGAGTTGAAAGAAAATGTGGAGAGGGAGAATGAGTTGAAAGAAAATGTGGAGAGGGAGAATGAGTTGAAAGAAAATGTGGAGAGGGAGAATGAGTTGAAAGAAAATGTGGAGAGGGAGAATGAGTTGAAAGAAAATGTGGAGAGGGAGAATGAGTTGAAAGAAAATGTGGAGAGGGAGAATGAGTTGAAAGAAAATGTGGAGAGGGAGAATGAGTTGAAAGAAAATGTGGAGAGGGAGAATGAGTTGAAAGAAAATGTGGAGAGGGAGAATGAGTTGAAAGAAAATGTGGAGAGGGAGAATGAGTTGAAAGAAAATGTGGAGAGGGAGAATGAGTTGAAAGAAAATGTGGAGAGGGAGAATGAGTTGAAAGAAAATGTGGAGAGGGAGAATGAGTTGAAAGAAAATGTGGAGAGGGAGAATGAGTTGAAAGAAAATGTGGAGAGGGAGAATGAGTTGAAAGAAAATGTGGAGAGGGAGAATGAGTTGAAAGAAAATGTGGAGAGGGAGAATGAAAAGTTGAAAGAAAAGTGGAGAGGGAGAATGAGTTGAAAGAAAATGTGGAGAGGGAGAATGAGTTGAAAGAAAATGTGGAGAGAGAGAATGGGTTGAAAGAGAATGGGGAGAGAGAGAGAATGGGTTGAAAGAGAATGGGGAGAGAGAGAATAGTTTGAGAGAGAATGGCGAGAGAGAGAATGGAGAGAGAGAGAATGGGTTGAAATGAGAAAATGAAAGAAAAGTGATGCCTGTCAGTCACTGTCCAGCATCGACAGAGTTCAAAATCCCTGACACGGCTTTGTGGGTGGTGATTAATTATTTTCCACTCTTCGTCCCTGACACCACATACTAAACCTAACTAGCCTCTCTTTGCCCTATCGCTATTACTATGGCAGATGTTCAAACACGTGACCTTCTTTAGTGCTACGAGTTCGGACCTTCGCAGTTAGGACCCACTGTTCGACAGTGGCAAACCATAATCATTATCTTCATCTTCCTTTTGTGAATAGCAATTTCTTTTCCAACCTCCAGGAATTTAAATGCAATGTCAATACTAATCTCTTAACCACTTGACTCTAGTTCTTTCTTCACCACCCTGTATATCCTTTCTTTTCTCTCCACCTTTGCAACTGTCATCGCACCTGTATTCCCTTCCTTCTCTTGCTCCTTTCTAACTAGTCCGTCCTTCTCTTCACACTCTTCAATTTAATCTTTTTACTCTTATGTAGCCCCCTGCAAATCAGTGGCGTTACCGCCTTGCTCGGGGTGACATAATTAAAACAAACAAACAAAAAAAACTGTTTCTTTGTGGCACAAACTCCCGAGAGGATGCTTCCCTGATAATTATAATATTTGTCTCTTTAATTCTATGGTCAAATGTCCTATACTACATGATATGCATTTTTAACTACTTTCTTTCCCCATCCCTTGAGCCTTGCATTGGTTGAACAAGTAGTAAAAAAAACAAAAAATGATTATTTTACCAAAGCGTCTTCAGTCTCTTTAAGACCGAGATAGCAATTGCATGCTTACCAATTTCAAGCCCCACCCAGATCACACCGTTCTCGTTTATACTGTCTGTTTTTAAATAATTTCACCCTAAGTGAGTCAATGAAATTATTAAGAAACAAGATGTTACTAATAGTGAAAGGAAAAGAAAAACATTAAAGCCAAAATACAATAAAGACAGACGACAACAAATGACATTGCATTTAAATCTTTTGTAAATCAAAGTTGACTGGAAAATAAGAGACCGGGATAGATTTCTACAAGCGAGAAGTGCAAGAGAAGAAACTGTCAGCATAGAACTTACGGTTGCATCTCTTCATTTCGACTGTAAATGATGAAACTGTTCCGTCACTCTAGTCAGTCAGTTAAGTGATAAGGATGTTTTGGAAAGGGGTAAAGGCCTTCGGGGAAACAAAACAAAAATTTACCTTTTTTTCTTTTTCCTAATGTTTTCTAAGAATGACTTTATGTGAAGGAATTATAAATAGTGATTTTAGAAGCAAATTAAAAAATCGCGAAATAAATGCAAAAAAACTACGGAGCTCGGTTGCGTATAAGAAGAAAAATTTTGCCGAATTTTGGAGTCGAATAAAGATGAAGAATTTTATTATTTCTAAATTCTTATAACGTTTACGTACTTTTACGTTCATAGGACACTAAAGGTAAAATACTTCAAGTCTAAAAGCCATCGGCAGGAGCTAGCCTAAAGTCCGCCCGAAGGTCGGCTCGTAGGTTAATACGAAATAATTGAAACCAAAAGAGGCGAGAGGCGAGAGACAAACAAAAGCAGAGAGAAAGAGTAAAAAAAATGGACGAACACAGAAAAAAAGGACGATAAGAGAGGCAGAAATAGAAAAGTTAGATGAGAAGAGAGACAAAGAAAAAGCAGGAGGAACGGAAAGAAACGTGGGAGAGAAGAGGAGACAGAAGGGAGGAGACACGAGGAGAAAGAGTGAGAGAGAAGAAGTGAGGAGGCACGAGGAGAAAGAGTGAGAGAGAAGAAGTGAGGAGACACGAGGAGAAAGAGTGAGAGAGAAGAAGTGAGGAGGCACGAGGAGAAAGAGTGAGAGAGAAGAAGTGAGGAGGCACGAGGAGAAAGAGTGAGAGAGAAGAAGTGAGGAGGCACGAGGAGAAAGAGTGAGAGAGAAGAAGTGAGGAGGCACGAGGAGAAAGAGTGAGAGAGAAGAAGTGAGGAGGCACGAGGAGAAAGAGTGAGAGAGAAAAAGTGAGGGGAAACGAGGAGTGAGAGAGGAGTGACGAGATACGAGGAGTGAGAGAAGTGACGAGACATGAGGAGAGAGAGAGACAGAGACAGAAGCGAGAAAACACCAGGAGAGAGAGAGAGAAGCGAGAAAACACCGAGAGAGAGAGAGAGAGAGAGAGAGAGAAAACACCAGGAGAGAGAGAGAAAACACCAGGAGAGAGAGAGGAGAAAACACCAGGAGAGAGAGAAGAGAGAAAACGACCAGGAGAGAGAGAGAGAGAGAGAAGCGAGAAAACACCGGAGAGAGAGAGAGAGAGAGAGAAGCGAGAAAACACCAGGAGAGAGAGAGAGAGAGAGAGAAGCGAGAAAACACCAGGAGAGAGAGAGAGAGAGAGAGAAGCGAGAAAACACCAGGAGAGAGAGAGAGAGAAGCGAGAAAACACCAGGAGAGAGAGAGAGAGAGAGAAGCGAGAAAACACTCGAGGAGAGAGAGAGAGAGAGAGAGAGAAGTGAAGAGACTCGAGGAGAGAGAGAGAGAAGGAAGAGACTCGAGAGAGAGAGAGAGAGAAGTGAAGAGACTCGAGGAGAGAGAGAGAGAAGTGGAAGGAGACTCGAGGAGAGAGAGAGAGAAGTGAAGAGACTCGAGGAGAGAGAGAGAAGTGAAGAGACTCGAGGAGAGAGAGAGAGAAGTGAAGAGACTCGAGGAGAGAGAGAGAGAGATAGACAGAAGTGAAGAGACTCGAGGAGAGAGAGAGAGAGATAGACAGAAGTGAAGAGACTCGAGGAGAGAGAGAGAGATAGACAGAAGTGAAGAGACTCGAGGAGAGAGAGAGAGAGATAGATAGAAGTGAAGAGACTCGAGGAGAGAGAGAGAGAGAGATAGACAGAAGTGAAGAGACTCGAGGAGAGAGAGAGAGAGAGATAGACAGAAGGAAGAGACTCGGAGGGAGAGAGAGAGAGAGAGAGATAGACAGAAGTGAAGAGACTCGAGAGAGAGAGAGAGAGATAGACAGAAGTGAAGAGACTCGAGGAGAGAGAGAGAGAGATAGATAGAAGTGAAGAGACTCGAGGAGAGAGAGAGAGAGATAGACAGAAGTGAAGAGACTCGAGGAGAGAGAGAGAGAGATAGACAGAAGTGAAGAGACTCGAGGAGAGAGAGAGAGATAGACAGAAGTGAAGAGACTCGGAGGAGAGAGAGAGAGAGATGAGATGAAGTGAAGAGACTCGAGGAGAGAGAGAGATAGACAGAAGTGAAGAGACTCGAGGAGAGAGAGAGAGAGATAGACAGAAGTGAAGAGACTCGAGGAGAGAGAGAGAGAGATAGACAGAAGTGAAGAGACTCGAGGAGAGAGAGAGAGAGATAGACAGAAGTGAAGAGACTCGAGGAGAGAGAGAGAGAGATAGACAGAAGTGAAGAGACTCGAGGAGAGAGAGAGAGAGATAGACAGAAGTGAAGAGACTCGGAGGGAGAGAGAGAGAGAGATAGACAGAAGTGAAGAGACACGAGGAGAGAGAGAGAGAGATAGACAGAAGTGAAGAGACTGAGGGAGAGAGAGAGAGAGATAGACAGAAGTGAAGAAAGGGACTCTGAGGAGAGAGAGAGAGAGATAGACAGAAGTGAAGAGACTCGAGGAGAGAGAGAGAGAGATAGACAGAAGTGAAGAGACTCGAGGAGAGAGAGAGAGATAGACAGAAGTGAAGAGACTCGAGGAGAGAGACAGAAGTGAGGAAACACAGGAGACGAGAAGGAAATAGTAACAATGAAAGAGAAGTGAAATAAAGAGAAATGATAGTGTGTGAGATTGGTGAGAGAGAGAAGTGTCATAATGAGAAATGAGTGAGAGAGGAATTACGATGAGCAATGGGACAAAGAGAGAGTAGTCACTATGAGTGATGGGTGTGAGAGAGAAAGCGTAGTCACTATGAGCGATGGGTGTGAGAGTGAAAGCGTAGTCACTATGAGCGATGGGTGTGAGAGAGAAAGCGTGGTCACTATGGGCGATGGGTGTGAGAGTGAAAGCGTGGTCACTATGAGCGATGGGTGTGAGAGAGAAAGCGTAGTCACTATGAGCGATGGGTGTGAGAGTGAAAGCGTAGTCACTATGAGCGATGGGTGTGAGAGAGAAAGCGTGGTCACTATGAGCGATGGGTGTGAGAGAGAAAGCGTGGTCACTATGAGCGATGGGTGTGAGAGAGAAAGCGTGGTCACTATGAGCGATGGGTGTGAGAGAGAAAGCGTGGTCACTATGAGCGATGGGTGTGAGAGAGAAAGCGTGGTCACTATGAGCGATGGGTGTGAGAGAGAAAGCGTGGTCACTATGAGCGATGGGTGTGAGAGAGAAAGCGTAGTCACTATGAGCGGATGGGTGTGAGAGTGAAAGCGTGGTCACTATGGGCGATGGGTGTGAGAGTGAAAGCGTAGTCACTATGAGCGATGGGTGTGAGAGTGAAAGCGTAGTCACTATGAGCGAACTGTGTGAGAGAGAAAGCGTAGTCACTATGAGCGATCGGTGTGAGAGAGAAAGCGTAGTCACTATGAGCGATGGGTGTGAGAGTGAAAGCGTAGTAACTATGAGCGATGGGTGTGAGAGAGAAAGCGTAGTCACTATGAGCGATGGGTGTGAATGAGAAAGCGTAGTCACTATGAGCGATGGGTGTGAGAGAGAAAGCGTAGTCACTATGAGCGATGGGTGTGAGAGTGAAAGCGTAGTCACTATGAGCGATGGGTGTGAGAGAGAAAGCGTGGTCACTATGAGCGATGGGTGTGAGAGAGAAAGCGTAGTCACTATGAGCGATGGGTGTGAGAGTGAAAGCGTAGTCACTATGAGCGATGGGTGTGAGAGAGAAAGTGTAGTCACTATAAGCGATGGGTAAAAGAGAGGGAGAGTAGACGCTATGTGCGATGGGTAAAAGAGAGGGAGAGTAGTCGCTATGAGCGATGGGTAAAAGAGAGGGAGAGTAGTCGCTATGAGTGATGGGCAAAAGAGAGAGAGAGAGAGTAGTCGCTATGAGCGATGGATAAGAGAGAGAGAGTAATCAGTATGAGCGATGGATGGGAGTAGTCACTATCCGCGATGAGTGAGAGAGAAAGAGAGTAGTCAGTTTGAGCTATGAGTGAGAGAAAGAGAGTCCTGATTAGCAATGAGGAAGAGAGCGAATAATCCCGATAAGCAATGTAATAAGAGAGAAACAGAGAGAGGTGTCACGATGAGATATTGATGAGAAAAGAATCACGAATACCCATTGCCGAGAAGTGAGATGGGTGTGAGAGATATGTGATAGAGAGTCACCATGATCGATGGGTGGGTGAGAGAAGTCTCGCGATGGATGAGTGGGAGAGGGTCTCGTGATGAGCGATGGGTGAGTGGGAGAGGGTCTCGCGATGAGCGATGGGTGAGTGGGAGAGGGTCTCGCGATGAGCGATGGGTGAGTGGGAGAGGGTCTCGCGATGAGCGATGGGTGAGTGAGAAAGCGTCTCGCGATGAGCGATGGGTGAGTGAGAAAGCGTCTCGCGATGAGCGATGGGTGAGTGAGAAAGCGTCTCGCGATGAGCGATGGGTGAGTGAGAAAGCGTCTCGCGATGAGCTAGTGAGAAAGGTCTCGCGATGAGTGATATGTGAAAAGAGAGAGAAGAGTAATAATGAACGTGAGGGAGAAGTCATGATTAGCGATGAGAAAGAGTGAGAGAGTTACGATAAGCGATGTGGTGAGAGATAAATGTCACGATGAGATATAAATGAACAGAGGGGTCACGAAAAGAAATGGGTGGGAGAGGGAAGTAACAATTTAAGATGGATGATAGAGTTACAATTGATCGATGGTTGAGTGAGAGAGGGGACATGCCTGGTTGTGGATGAGATAGAAAAGAAGAGTCCCAAAGAGCGATGGGAGAGAGAGGGGTGTCTCGCGTGCGTGTGTGTGTGTGTGTGTGTGTGTGTGTGTGTGTGAGAGAGGAGTCACCAAGTGAGAAGCGTTTGAGAGAGGAGAGAGAGTAGGAGTCGCGATGAGAGGTGTGTGAGAGAGAGTAGGAGTCGCGATAGAGAGAGAGAGTAGGAGAGATGCGTGTGAGAGAGAGAGAGTAGGAGTCGCGATGAGAGGTGCGTGTGAGAGAGAGTAGGAGTCGCGATAAGAGAGAGAGAGAGTAGGAGAGATGCGTGTGTGTGAGAGAGAGAGAGAGAGAGAGAGAGAGTAGGAGTCGCGATGAGAGATGCGTATGAAAGAGAGTAGGAGTCGCAATGAGAGATGGGTGAGAGTGAGAGAGAGAAAGAAGGATTCACTATGAGAGATGTGTGTGAGAGACAGAAATCACCAGGACACAAGAAATTAATAAAAAGGAAATAAAACGGAATGGAGAAACCGCCATTTTATTTTATTTATTTTTTCCTTCGGTTAACCCTCGAAATGTTTTCTTATGATGATAATCAAATTGTACGTAAAAAAAAAAAATAAATAAAAATAAAAAGTAAAACAATTTTCTTTCCCTTGGTCAGCTGCGTGTATTCTATTAGGTTAATGTGGTTAACAGCCTCACCTTTTTACCGTCCCCTCAGCTGAACGGACCTTCAAAATATTTCATTTGGAAAATTAAGGTCAGTATATATTTTTCAATTTCTTCCTCGGCTAGGCGACAAAGTCACGTGGCTGTGCAGAGAACATCTGATTGGCGCGATTTTTCTTCCCTCCTTCTTCTGCAATAATGTAATTTTCTTATCTGCCATTAGATTTGTTTTTGTTTTGTTTAATTTTCTATCTTGTTATTCATATTTTTCTTTATCCGTAGGACTGTTATTTTTATTATTAAAAATGTTTAGCTTTTTAAATTTTTTCATTTTCTTTTCTTGTAGCTGAGAAATTTACCGGAAACTGACAAACTCTGTAAATCTAATATTAATAACTACATTCCAGTATGAAACAGAGAAAGGCAGAGAGGAAAAGATTTGACGACATTTCTGCAAATATCTTTCCGAATTGTAGGTTTTCTTTTAATTCAGTTTAGTATGTCTTCGCAACAAGATGTAATAAAGGAAGGCACACGTTTTTGGGAAATAATTATTACAATATACAAAAACATTTTTGTGTGCACATGCATACACACGACTTCATATATATATATATATATATTTATTATAAATTATGTTTTAGAACATGTACATAATTTCTTCTATATATGTCCTCTTCCCTACAATCATATGTTTGTTTCAGTGTTTGGATTTAAACACTTCCTCAGGGGAAATAAAGGTTTGGAATCATTCTCTGTTTATATTTGGTTCGTTGTTGTCGTGGGGGTTGGTTGGGGTTATTGGTAATTAAGTGAATGTCTCGTTTTGATCGTTTGACTTTTGAGGAATTTGGTGTGTAAGTGTGAAATTGTTGATTAATGGTATTATCTGTTAGAATGTATGTTTTATCTTTTTATCGGTTGGGTATAGTGGTCATTTTTATGGTCGGCTATCATTTAATTGGTTGATGTCTGCTGTCAGTGGACCTAATTCATGCATTTACTTTGATCCTGTGTCTAGGTTTTCATAGACGTGATAGGGGTGGGGCGTTTTTTCTTTCCAATTTAGATTTTTTCGGGTAAAAAAAAGTTTTAAATTAATGTTTTGGACGGAAAAAAATTGTTCTTTTTTCTCTCCTCATTCTATACTCACTCGGATATATATATATATATATATATATATATATATATATATATACACACACATTTTCGAATTTATTTCCAACTATGGAGGGAGTCAGTTGAGAAAACTTATGAGATATTTGCATGTACCTTATGATAATTAGTATTAATTTAAAAGCTCTCCAAACAAACCGATCTTTTCGAAAGTTGTTAACGCACGACAATAGTTGCAAAATGTTAAGATAACATTGTTGAATTATTGTCATTTCTATCTCTATTTTCATTGTAAATTGAAATCTAATAAGCAATTATTTTAGAGACATTAAGAAAAGCTATAAAATCCGATTAACAGTAGCTACCTTTTTTAAACAATGACTAAAACCCAATTAAGAGAAGCTATCTTTTTCGGCATGCATTAAAACCTCGATTAACAGTAGCTACCTTCTTAGACATGTTCATCAGCAAAAAGAGCAGCCCAAAATGTTTTCGGCTCTGCATTAAAACCCCCATTAACAGTAGCTATCTTTTTAGACATGTATTAAAACCCCTTTTAGCAGGAGCTATCTTTTTAGACATGTATTAAAACTCCTTTTAACAGGAGCTATCTTTTTAGACATGTATTAAAACTCCATTTAACAGGAGCTATCTTTTTAGACATGTATTAAAACTCCTTTTAACAGGAGCTATCTTTTTAGACATGTATTAAAACTCCATTTAATAGGAGCTATCTTTTTCGGTCCTGCATGAAAAATATAATACGTACGAACATGCGTCGTCATAATTTAGAGAGTAACTTTTTTTTAGCAATATCACAGACGAGGGAGTAGATGAGTATTGACGCTGCAAGAACACAACGCATGACCTATACACTGCACCCACTCACTCGACAACGAAATAAATTTAACTTTATGGTCATGTGCCCCTGCTGTTCTCCTCAGTGTTCTTGACAAGCTCCAAAGGAGAGTCTGTAATGTGATAGGTACTGATCTGGCGACTCGACTGCAGCCATTTCCCCATCGTCGAAATGTGGCCTCCCTTTGTCTGTTCTATAAATACTTTCATGGCTTCTGCTCGGACGAGCTTAAGTCACTGATGCATCCTCAACAGGTGTTTACTCGTGCAACCAGACTGGCAACTGGGTCCCACCCATTCACAGTCAGGTTAGCCAAATGCAGACGACAATTCTACTCCTGCAGCTTCTTCTCTCGCACTTCCCGCCTGTGGAAGTCGCTCCCGTATTCTTGCTTTCCTGACGGCTACAACCTCCAGAAATTTAAATGCAAAGTCAATACTCATCTACTAACCACTGGACTCTAGCTCTCTCCCCACCCCTGTATAACCTTCCCTTTCTCTCCACCTATGTATCTGTCATCGCACCTGCTTTCTATTGTTCCTTTCTAACTAGTTTGTACTCCTCACTCTTTTCTAATTAATCTTTTTACAGTTATGTAACCCCCTGCACATCAGTGGCGTTTCCGCCTTGCTCGGGGTGAATTGATAAAAAAAAAAACTGCAAGAATTCGTCCCAACCATTTTTTAAAGAGACTCTCATGAGAACATCCTCAAATTATAAGACTCCATTCTAGAATTATCCTTGAAATAAAACCATTCTATCTATTTCGTTCACCTATTTCTATTAACCAATTAATGTTTGTACCCCAATACACATCTAAACCTATAGACAATAGAATAACACGATGTTTTAGTTTAAAAAGAAACATAGTTATCATATTTATAGACCAATCTGAACGACCCTGAGTGTATCTGATCCAACTTGCGTTTTAAAAAAAAAAAAAAGAAAAAAAAAAAAGGAATTGTGTCTACCAGTGAAGTCAGAGTCGATTCGACGTGTGGTCAAGCCGTGCGCGCAGGGATATTTACTCTTCTCCCCCACTTGAGAGAAATGTGACACTTTTTTAATGTGGGGAACCTGAGCGCGTACGCCCAGGTACTGGTCAAAACATTACCTATCCACCGCGGTGGATAGGTTCAAAACCGGTCTAAACTGGTCTTATTCGGTCTTAATTTGGTCATTTTGGACCCCAGCTCGAAGGCCGGAGCGCAGGTTATACATATTATACATATTACAACTGCCGCTTTCTTTTACAGATTAAGGCCATGTGCGTTGTGGTGCAATGGATATCGACTCGGAACGACAAATCGGCGTGCCGAGTTCGAATTCCAGTTAAATTCCTTGCATTCACTTACGCACAAATACCCTTGGGAAAGGTACTAATCCGTCTCTTCCCTCCAGTTATGGGTTAAATAGCAGGCCAGATTGGGTTCTATAGCCTTGGCTAGCGACCAGTCTGCTGCAGAAAGCAATGGCAACATACTGCAGGATAATCTTCTGCCCAGTCAGTCATGTCTCTTTCGAGACATGATCGCTCAAAGCGTGTACCACGTATGGCATTTAACTGACTTCAACTTTGAGCTGAGCACCAATTGGTTCACAGACGTCTTTGTAAACCAGCATCGCTTCTGCGTACAGTTTTACATATGCGACGCACGAAAAGCCGCTGAAAAGTCCTTAAAGAGACTTTCTACTCATGCAGTCTCGTGTAACGCGGCAGCCGTTAAAATGTTATCATTAAACGGACATAGGTACCCTGTAGTTCTGTCAGGAAATACATTCGCATAATCACCTGGAGGTTAGCATCAGTCATGCTCGTCGAAGGCGGAAAGGGGTCTCTCAGATGATTATTTTATTTATTTTTTTAATCATTTCACCTCGAGCAAGGCAGAAATGCCACTGATGAGCTGGGGGCTACATAACTGTAAAAAGATTAATTAGAAAAGAGTGAGGAGTACAAACTAGTTAGAAAAGAACAATAGAAAGCTGAGAAAGCAGGTGCGATGCCAGATACATAGGCGGAGAGAAAGGGAAGATTATACAGGGGTGGGGAGAGAGCTAGAGTCCAGTGGTTAGTAGATGAGTATTGACTTTGCATTTAAATTTCTGGAGGTTGTAGCCGTCAGGAAAGCAAGAATACGGGAGCGACTTCCACAGGCGGGAAGTGCGAGAGAAGAAGCTGCAGGAGTAGAATTGTCGTCTGCATTTGGCTAACCTGACTGTGAATGGGTGGGACCAAGTTACCAGTCTGGTTGCACGAGTAAACACCTGTTGAGGAGGCACCAATTCGTCCGAGCAGAAGCCATGAAAGTATTTATAGAACAGACAAAGGGAGGTCACATTTCGACGGTGGGGAAGTGGCTGCAGTCGAGCTGCCAGATCAGTACCTATCACATTACAGACTCTCCTTTGGAGCCTGTCAAGAACACAGGAGAACGGCAGGGGCGCCTGACCATAAATGGCAGCAGTACTCCATGCGCGGACGGATGGTTGACTTGTATATATGCAGGAAGAATTCAGGCAGAAAAAACATCTTGGATCGACATAGTGACCCAACCTTCTTAGCAGTAGATTTTGCTATGGATTCAATATAGTGGTTCCATTTGAGGTCTGAGGACAGGGTAAGTATTCGCTTACGCACCAATACCCTACGGAAAGGTAAGAAACCACCTTTTCTCTCCCCAGCTATGGGTTAATTAATACAACTTCTATCAGTGAACATCATAATCTCCAAAAATTTATTTCACTGTAAAAGTATTTTCTGGCTTTAAAAAGCCTCTTAAGGCCGTAAAAATTAATTAGAGTGCGCGGGTGGGTTTCAGTGAGATAAAAAGACGCGTTGCAGGAGGAAAGGATAAAAGATTGACGGGCTTCAAAAAGATAGAATATGGCACTGATGACGTGGAATAACTGAAGAAAATGACGGATTTAGAAACTGCTTCAAAAAATTAATCCGCCAAAAATAAATATGATTTCAAAATTTATGGATTACTTGTAATAACATGCATGAATTCCAGTATGAATAGTTAAAAGTAATTATTGAATAGTATTAACTTTATTCGGACTATTGTCCTTATCTTTTTTTGCCATTTGTACGACTTTTCGGCCGTTATACACTCCGGTCTTTTTCAGATGCTAGGAACTTCGAACCAAAACCTTTATTACAATCACTGGGGTATATGAACTCCATTCCTTATGTAGTAGTTCCCCTTCTGGAAGTCATGAGTTATCTCCCTCCAACACTGTAAGTTACTTGTTCACTATTTCTGTAGCCTGGTATTGAACTCACAACTCTTTGGGTCCAGTCACAGGAACTAACCAACGTCTATATCCACTGTGCCATGTGTCCTTAAATGCTGAACAAGTAACTTGCAGGGTTAGAGGGAGATAACTCATGACTTCCAGAAGAAGCACTAGGCAAGGAATGGAGTTCATATACCCCAGTGATTGTAATAAAGGGTTTGATTCGAAATTCCTAGCACCTGAAGAAGGCCTGAAAGTAGAACGGCCGATACGTCGTACAAATAGTAACAAAGATGAGATCAATAGTACGAATAATGTAAATACTACCTAATCTCAGAGATACAAACAAATTATTGAACGATTTTAACATTGTGATATTTTTGCCTCATATCAAATATTATGAGTATAGTAACTTGAGTCCGCAAATTGGAGGAGACAGTTATCAATAATAATGTTCTGACTTCGAATTTGTGGTTATTTGTCTTTAATCCTCACTCAGTTTATACTTTTAATTTTAAATGTAATTTTTATCACATAAACCTGAGGCGGCTTCTCTCTGTCTTTTCTTCAAATATTTTCATGGTTACTAATATAAGAAATTTTCCCCTGGTACCCCGACCACATGAATTTAAGCTACTACTATGAACATTTTCTACAAATCTTGATACCCATAACCTTATCAATGAACATGAACACTACCCTTAACTTCTTAATAATGTTTCTAATTGCACATTAACTTCTACAACTTGTGTTAATCTTTCCTTTTCATAAATTACTATTTTAACATGAAAATTCTATATTTTATTCTTACACTATTCCACACATTCCAACCTGCCGACAACCAACCTTCTGATAACGATGAAAACGTTCTGACAATTCTTCTGATGAAAATTCTGCATAAAACTTGTAAACTGTAGGAAGTTTGGTTATGCATGACACAAGGCCGAATCAAAGAAACATTAACCAGATCCCTACGCATATATATATATATATATATATATATATATATATATATATATGTATGTATGTATGTATGTATATGTATGTATGCATAGACTCTCCCACGTCTTACCTAATCTAATCTAAATCTAAACTTATTTATAAATGGAACTTTGTCTCTCGGTGTGTGTCCGTTACCTATAGGCTCCGAAACGGCTGAACCGATTCTCTTGAAAATTTACACAGTTGTACTATAAGCGTCTGCGACGGTCCTTATCTAGGTTTTGTGTCGAGGTACCACCGATAAATATCGAAAATCGATAATCGAAAAAATCGGGTTATAGAAGGAGTGTTCTGATTTTAATCAAATTTGATACACTCATAGACAAAGACATAAGAAACGATATTCAGAAGTTTCAAGGTTGCAGTTCTTTCCTTGGATGACATTTTTGACTACGATATTGGAAATCTATACCCCGATATCCTACCGGGTCTGATCAAAATAAGTTTTTCAGCCCTTTTATTTTAGTTTATGCTTCGAGTTTGGTTCTAAGTCGGAATAATTGTAGTTCTTAGTCTCAGCCATGATACCATTTACTCAGAGGACTTATTTAGCCTTCAAAATTCAGTTTACGATGAAAAAAACTTATTTGATATCGATACAAGGAAATCAAAATTTGACTTACATCCATTCATTTTTCTTTCAGTCTACGGTTTTGCTTTAACTGGAAACAACTATTACTTTTTAGTCTTTCGTGCCAACGTCCAAGAGTCTGAGCTCCAGGACCATGGATTAGTTTTAAAGCTTTCATTACACCCGAGCAACGCCGGGCTATACTGCTAGTCACATATAGATGTATCATATACAGACAGACAAACACACAAACATATATATGTGTGTGTGTATAGAATTTCACATTTTCTATGACTTATTTTTTTTTTACAGATTAATTTTTTTTTAATAAGACAAAAATTTTGTATCAATTGTTAAAAATAATTATTGCAATTGTTCCTGAAAGCACATCTATTGTACTTCCGTTCCTTTGTTCGTGTATTGTTTGAATTTAATTCCGACATTCGTGTTTCCAATCAATTATAACAAAGCAGCATTTTTGTTGCAGGAAGACAATTTATCTGGGGTAAGAATTAAACGATTGTCAACTTCGCCACATCATCGTTCTCAGCGTGTTACAGATGTTTTCAATTGGGGGGAAAAAAGAAAGGACTATACATTAATTACAAAAAGGCGAGATGCATGATTGTTAGGAAAAGAAAGAGTTCCGCATGCAGATTACAAATTGAAGCAAAATCAAACAAGGGAAACAATTTAAATATCTGAAAAAGAGTGGAGGAAAAAATGTGGCGGTGAAATCCGAAGGCTCATTAAAATATTAAAATATGCCACGGCCAGTGATGCCTATCTTTTTTTTTTTTCTAAAATAAGCATCACTGGCAGTGGTTTTAAAAGCGCTTCGCACCGCATTCGAACAGCGGTACAGAACGCGTCAAGTTCGATTTGGTCGAGATCAAAACAACAAGCAAACACACGATGTAATATGCACAAGTGAGATATTTGTGTGCTCATCTATAACGTTTTTTTTCTTCTTCACGAACGCGTTAATAACGGCAAACGCGTTCTAGAAATTTCATTGCCGATACAAACTGCAAAGAGGAACGATCGTTTTATTTACTTCTTTATGAGAATATACAAGAGGGACAATCAACAAGTTTATCTTCAAACCCTGCCGGATGGCAAACGCTGCAGGTGGCGCCAGGGTTGGCGGTCCCGCCATAGCCACTGAAACCGTGACATCACCACTGGTCGGCGGCTGACGAAGAGAGCGTATCGCACCTGCTAACACACGTTGTATGTTACAAATTGCCTTCTAAAAGATAAGCAAAATATTAAGAAACAGAAAAAAAATCATTTAAAAACAAAGAGTACTGAGCTGTTACGTAATACCAGTTCTCCGATATGGTAGTGAACGCTGGACAATCTCCTCAGAGATGAAGAGAAATGTGGCGACAGAAATGAACTTTTACAGAATGCTGCTAAGAATACCATTGACTGAACAAAGACGAAGTTTTACAGAAAGTGGAAACGAAAAGGCCACTTAGACTTAACATCAGAAAGAAACAGTTCAAAGGCTAGCAGTGTAGCCCGGCGTTAATCGGCTGTAATGAAAGCTTTAAAACTAATCCATGGTCCTAGAGCTCAGACTCTTTGGACGTTGGCACGAAAGACTAAAAAGCAATAGTTGTTTCCAGTTAAAGCGAAACCGTAGACTGAAAGAAAAATGAATGGATGTAAGTCAAATTTTGATTTCCTGATATCGATATCAAGTAAGTTTTTTCGTCGTAAACTGAATTTTGAAGGCTAAATAAGTCCTCTGAGTAAATGGTATCATGGCTGAGACTAAGAACTACAATTATACCTACTTAGAGCCAAATCCGAAGCAAAAACTAAAATAAAAGGGCTGAAAAACTGATTTTGATCAGACCCGGTAGGATATCGGGGTAACGATTTCCAATATCAGAGTCAAATAAGTCATACAACTGCAACCTTGAAACTTCTGAATATCGTTTCTTATGTCTTTGTCTATGAGTGTATCAAATTTGATTGAAATCGGACCACTCCTTCTATAACCCGATTTTTTTCGATTATCGATATTTATCGGGGGTACCTCGATACAAAACTTAGATAAGAACACTCGCAGACGCTTTTAGTACAACTGTGTAAATTTTCAAGAAAATCGGTTCAGCCGTTTCGGCGTCTATATTTAACGGACACAGACAAAGTTCCATTTATAAATAAGTTTATATACAACAAGAAAAGAAGGCTAAGAAAATTTGATACTCAAAGAAGAGACTGAAAGCAAGAGGCACAAAGGAAAACGACGCATAACATAGGGAGCTTGAGTAAATAGATTTGGAACAAGTTTTAGTTTTGATTTGACTGATTTTGTTTAGCGGCATATCAACATCTACATGGTTATCTAATCCCAAAATTTAAACATATTCAACAAAATTTTATGACTTCAACTTTAGATAAAATATATTATTCATCATTTTGCTCTAAAATGTATTAGTGTTAATTCTGCTATAATGTATTGTTGGTCATGTTGCTGAAAAAAATGTATTGTCGGTCATGTTGCTGAAAAAAAATGTATTGTCGGTCATGTTGCTGAAAAAAAATGTATTGTCGGTCATGTTGCTGAAAAAAAATGTATTGTCGGTCATGTTGCTGAAAAAAAATGTATTGTCGGTCATGTTGCTGAAAAAAAAATGTATTGTCGGTCATGTTGCTGAAAAAAAATGTATTGTCGGTCATGTTGCTGAAAAAAAAAAAGTATTGTCAGTCATTTTGCTAAAAATATGTTGCCGGTTTTGTTAATGAAAATGGAAATGTATTGGGAAATTTTTTAAAATAAGAATGTATTTTTATTATTGTATAGTGGTTTGTTTTTGTTTTGGGTGTTCCATATTTTCCCATAGCTGTAACCCTAACAGGTGCTACTACCTATGGTCAGGGAGGACTGTGGAACAACAGCAATTAGGGGGTGGTTCCACGCTCCTCCAAACCTCTCATTTCCTGATCAGAGCCGTTGCTGCCGGATGTATTGTCATACCCAGAACTAACAAAGTTTAGGTTACATAATAAAAAGTACAATTTATTGACAGTAAAAAAAAAAACCCAAAAAAAACCCAGAAAATTGTGGAGGGTCATGTTCACCAACATCCTGATGGGAAACAGTATACAGAAGAATCATAATAAATTCTCAAGATTTTTTTATAATAATATAATAATATATATAATATTATATAATATATAATATAATATTTCTTCTCATTTTTTAAATGAAGTCATTTAGGATTTATTTAATAAAAAAATGGATATTTTTCGTCCATTTTTACACATTCCTCAACTTTTAAGGTGAGTGTAAGTATTTATACAGCCCTATAACATCTCTCTCCCTTGAGCAATGGTTAACAAGCTTATTTTGCGAACTATTTTTCCTTTCAGGAGTTTTATCTGGTAGGCTTATGTTAGATTAAGCTCGTAAATATTTAAACAAGATGTAAATATTAATGTATCTTCCATAAGAAAACTCATTATACATATATATTTGAAATAGAGCGTTCTTTCAAAGGTCTTACGTTCACCTGAAAATTGAAAATCGTGTGAGTATCTTTTTATCTTAAAAAAAGAAGCTTTCAATACACCATTTAAAAATAATCTAAACTAGTTATGACTAATACACTGTATGAATTTCAATGCCGAGTACAAGACTGCTTTTGTCATAAAGAAATTGCCCATATTGAACGAACTACCACCTCTTTAGATAGACATTTTACATGCCACTTATCGAAACAAAATGCTATAAAAATATTATAATTTAGAGGAACTTTTAATGAAAATTCTGGTCGAAAATGCAAGAATACTATTTAAAAATCACAGTATCAAAAGCATCTCGCTATTTGAGAGTCGATATATATCAAGTAAGCTTCTTTTATCATTAACTTTAAACTATTTAATAGTGGAAATAGACTATTAACATTTTTGTTAAATAGAAAGATGCTCATGCGATTTCCAGTCGCGCGCGACACGTAACAACTTTGATTGAACGCTCTTTTTTAAACACAACACGAGATAAATAAAGTTACAGTCGAAACATGGGGAAAAATAACTGCAGAAATATAACACCCACGAGAATGTCTAAAAAGTGGTTGAAAACTCCTGAAGAAATGATAATTAAGGAACAGATTTACATTCAAGTGAAAACATGTAAGAATACTGGAAAAATTAAAATAAAAAATAAAGTTTACCTTGTACGTCATTTTTAACGAAACGTGTATATAATTAAATTTGTTTTTTATTTAAAATTAAACAAATTTAATTTTATTATACCCTACAATATTTGTTGTATTGAGCACTTTTATAAAAAAAAAAAAAAAAAAAAAAAAAGTAAGTGCTGGAGAACGTGGAATTGTAAAATTGTTGGTTAAACCTGGATTTTATGCACGCACGTGTTCGCTAATCCTTCACACAAACAAAATAGACGACTACTACTATCGTTCGTCCGCGAACTGCTCGTTACAACCAACACTATTTTCATCTTTGATAATAGCTGATGCAAGCCGAAAGCTCAGAAAGGATTAAATAAAACATGTATTAATATTGTGATTTTCTTTCTACGTTCAACGATAATGCTTATCAAACGATATGAAAAACAAAATTATATAAAATATATAGACAAAACTTGTCTATATTATTCAATGAAACATGCATCAATGAAAAAATGCTGCCTAAATACACACAGTATATATATATATATATATATATATCCAGGTGAAAAGAACCAACAATTTTACAATACCGAGTTCACCGGCATTTACATTTTTTTGTTTAATTAAATAAATATAAGATGAATTCATGATTATTTAGGAAATTAGACTTTTTAATTAAAATTTAAATTAAATTTTTTTAAAAGATGAATCAATTTCACCATTTATTTTAACATATCACCTGAAGAGGAACAGTTTTGTTCTGAAATATGAAAATGTGTGTAATGATATTATGCTTTTATAAACCATTGTAATAACAAAATTACCATATTAAGAGCTAATCTGTATCAAGCACTCTTTATAAAAGTAAATGCTTGAGAAGTGGGTTTTTAATCTACGTGTTCTTTCACTTTTTTGTAATATTATATATATAAAATCATATAATTAATTTTTTTTTAATTAAAAATACATTGCGACACGGATGTTTGTTTCGATATTTCTACCTGAATGATATTGCCTGATGACGAGGTAAAAATCGTGAAACATAGAAATTTCCGTGTCGCAATGTAATTTTAATTAAAAAACAAATTTTCTTATATGATTTCATTATGCTTTACAATATTTATTGTATTGAGCACTTTTATATAAAATAAAAGGCAATGCCGGAGAACTCGGAATTGTAAAACCGTTGGTTTTCTTCACCTGGATTTATATAAAGACTCGAGAGTTGTTCTAACCCGACATGTGCTCCGAAACAACGGGCACCAGAAACCCAAATAAAAGAAGGACGACTCAGAGATTACGTTCGTGGAAAGAAGGTATAATTTCGCATCTGGTAGTGAAGTGATAAACAAACGAATGTGGCTGGTTAGCCTGGATGTTGAAAAAATAATCCATCAGAAACTGGAAACTTTTGTCTGAGTAGAAAGCATCGTGATTTTGAAAGAAGCAAAACAGAGAAAGGAAGACATTTTTTCTTAAACTATCAAAGTGTGGTGGGGTGGGGTGGAAGCTCTAGAAATTCTGCCAAATTTAGAGGATTGAATTTTTGAATATCTGAAGATCAGCTTCGACTTAAATTTGACAAGTTTGATTTCTGCGACTCATTGTTACAATTTTCCTCGCGTTTGCCTTGTTTTTGGTTTAAAAAATATCTCAAAGAAAGAACTTTTTACTTGTCTAAAAGCACGTTTGGCACACACAGAAATATTTGTACTTGGGCTGAGTCGAAAGTCATTTACATTTTGTGGAACCAATTTAGTTTTACGAACAGTGTCTCTTCTACAAATACCTTCACGGCTTCTGCTCAGATGAACTTAGCTCACTGGTCCCTCCTATATATAAATTTACTCGAGCCACAAGATTAGCAACTAGGTCCAGCCCTTTTACTCTGAAACCAATAAACTGTAAACACAAATTCTACTCCACCAGCTTATTTTCTCACACTTCTCGCCTGTGAAATTCCCTTTTATTTACTTGCTTTCACGACAGCTATAATCGCCAAAAATTTAAATGTAAAGTCAATAGTCATCTCCTATCTGACTAACCTGCGTCCTTTCTTTCATGCTCCTTTCTCCGTCCACTTTACTTTCATCAGTATACTCATCCTTCTCTTACTCACTTCCTGACACCTCCTATAACCTGTCACTCTTTCTCATAACTTACCTCCTATGTAACCCCCTGCAAAACAGTGGCAGTAAAAACAAAACAACTGACATGAAAATATTTATAGGAAAAGACATGGACTAAAGTCGAGATGCCTGGTCAGGACCATTAACTTTTCGAAGATTGTGGGTAACAGCGAAACAAGAAATCTAGAGAGTTCCATAGACAAGAGGTGCGAGAAAAGAAACTATTAGAATAAATCTGTAATGAGATCGATCCCGACTTGGCAGCACAGATACAGTCACTTTCTCACCGGCGCAATGTGTCTCTTCTACAAATACCTTCACGGCTTCTGCTCCGATGAACTTAGCTCACTGGTGCCCCCTATATATGAATTTACTCGAGCCATAAGATTAGCAACTAGGTGAAACCAATAAAATATAAACACAAATTCTACTCTAACAGCTTCTTTTCTCGCACTTCCTGCCTGTGGAATTCCCTTCCATTTACTTGCTTCCCCGACAACTACAATTTCCATGAACTTAAATGTAAAGTCAATAATCATCTCCTATCTCACTAACCTGCATCCTCTCTCTCATGCTCCTTTCTCCAGCCACTCCACTCCACTCTCATCAGCATTCTCATCCTTCTCTTACCCACTTCCTGTCACCTCCTATAACTTGTCACTCTTTCTCATAACCTTTCTCCTATGTAACCTCTTGTTACCAGTGGCAGTAAACTGCCTTGCTTGGGGCAATATATATATATATATATATATATATATATATATATATATAGTTTTAAGGTGTGCTATATTTATAGGATAAAGTGCTCAATATCAGAGATAGAGCAATGCTAAGAGCAATCATCTGGCCACATGTTTTGAGTTTTTCCTTGGTTATTTATATGTGTCAGTGGGGAATTTTGGGTAATCCTTCTAACGGTTATTTTGGCGAGAGTGGCTTGGTTATTTATTTATTTGAGTAAATCTATTTGACTTGTTATTTGTTTATTCTTTTGTTTTCGATGATTAAGTTATTTGGATTTGCTATTTATTATTTATTTTATATATATTTTTTATTATGATTTGTTATTATTTTATTTATTATTTATCTATTGTAATGGATGTTATATCGTCGGCCGTTTGTTAATTTGTTTATAATTTGCTCCTTATTATTAGTTTTATATTTTTAAGTAACCTAGCAAAAATTTGTTTTCATGTCTACATTTCGATATTAGTTCAGATCGTTTATTTAGTAGTTTGTTTTGGTCAGGGAAGTTAATAATAGTTATTCTTTTTCTTCCAGGCAAAGTCAATCCCGTCAAAATAACCGTTAGAAGGATTACCCACTGACGCGTATATATAAATAAGCGAGAAAAAAACTCAACGCATGTGGCCTGATGATTGCGCTTAGCATGAAACAGTCTGTCGCCACTGAGTGTTGACTTCAATGTTCAATCTTATATATATATATATATATATATATATAATTCCAAGTGAAGAGGACTTCAGGTTTTCTTTATATTTTGAGTGCTCTGGCATTATTTTATTATAAACAGTGCTCAATATAATGAGTATTATAGAGCTTAATATAATATAATATAATTATATGGTTATGTCAATTTTTCATTGCTACATGGAAATTTCTATGTTTCGAAATTAATTCTCATCATCAGGCAATGTTGGTGTGGTTGTGCAGACGATTTACATTCAAATGACAAATACTTTCGGCTTACTGTGAATGTATGTGGGTGTTTTTGTGTGCGTTTGGCTAATCAGAATGGAGATTCACTTAGGGGTTTGACCCCGAGGAATTCCTGTGCTAACCAACTTTTTTCCTCCTCGTTTTTCTTTTTCCTTGACCCTATTCCTCTCTTGTCTGCTTTCCTTCGCATTTATCTGATCTTATCATTTCCCTTCAGTTTTATTACATTTGATATGAGATCACTTCTTGGTAGTACCAATCCCGTTCCCTTTATTCTATTTGTTAAAGAAAAGATTTTTTCCAAAACAAAACCTCGAACTGCTATATGTATATATATATATATATATATATATATATAGTCAACCGCAGACAGATCTGTTTCGCTGTATCACAGCTCATCAGTACGGTTAGACTCCGATTGCTTCTAACCCAGGATTGAGACTCGACCGAATTGGCGTCAGCCGGCGATTCTACCTCTGGGCTATGGGCGCTCGGTAGAAGAAGGCAGACTTTTTAGCATGTATATTATCGTTATACACGCCTAATAGCCAGAGTGCTCTCATTCATTAGTGAATGAGCGATATATATATATCATCCGCAGACAGATCTGTTTCGCCGTATCACAGCTCATCAGTATGGTTAGACTCCGATTGCTTTTTTTACCCAGGATTAAAACCCGACCGAAATGGCGTCAGTCGGCGACTCTACCGCAGGGCTATGGGCGTTCGGTGGAAGTAGGCAGACTTTTTAGCGCATATCATTATACGCGCCCAATAGCTAAAGCGCTCTAATTCATTTCACTGAATGAGCGATGTGTACATGCCAGAATAGCTAGTGTTTATCAAAGTCTACTATATATATATATAAAATATCCACATAAAAATTGTGAAACAAATATTGCCAGTAGTAAATTTGTGAAAAAAAAAATTATTCATACGAATCTATCTTAAAAGTAATTAAGTCTGTTATGCGTTGTCTTCCTCTGTCCTTAATGAACTTGAGTAAATGGATGGAGAAATAACAGGAAAACCAAATTTATTTAGTGTTACAAAGGACAGGAAGTTGTAGAGAGCAATGATCACCAACGTCCCGAAAGGGGCACGCCACATAAAAAAAAAGAAAGCTTCTAAACAAAAAATGGAAATTATCAATCAAAAAGTATATAAATTCTATGTTCAACTAAATTCTGACGTATGGGTTGAACGGATATATAAAATCAATACACGATCTGTTGAATCCTGAATGGCATAATTAAAATTTAACTTTAACAAAAGAACATCTGGCAAGTGGGACAAGCTATTAATTCAAAATTAATTAATTGAACAAGTCATTTGCTGCAACACCCAATATAGGTATCCACATGAAAGTCTTGAATTTTAATGGAGGCCTAACGTTTCTATAATCTGAAGTATGGCTGTACAAATGGACATAAATTATAGATAGCCATCACTGGAGGATTATCCAGAAACATCTTTAACCCTTTGTTGCATGTTGGTTACAATTGCAACCTTTGTTGCATGTTGGTTACAATTGCAACCTTTCTCTAACCTTTGTTGCATATTGATTAGCCAATATGCGACAAAGGTGGGAGAAAGGTTACAATTTTAAACAATATGCAACAAAGGGTTCAGATCCGAGAGAAATTATGTTTGTTGCCCAATAGAGCTTCCATAGGTATTAAACTTATACTATCTTATCAGCAAAAACCATTTAAGTAACTGCTTATAATGATTATTGGAAAGTTCTTTGGTGGAACCTTTATCCTTTCAACCATAATAAAAGTACAATGTATACAGGGATATGTCATATTTTGTTTTCATTTTAGTAGTGCAAAGGCTGGATTTTAACAGTTTTTTTTTATCACAAGTGTCACTCTGTCAAAAGTCTATGAGAATAAATTGGATTTACATCTTTATTTTAATTTATAATGCTGACTCCTTTTTCTGTGAAATGCACTTTTTTTTTTCTGGGGATAGATAGGTGTTTTCGTCAAAATAAATAATTCCCAAAAATTTAAAGAAACTAAACCTAATCAACAAAAAAAAAAAAAAAAAAAAAGTAAAAAAGGTTTTCTATGTGACACAAACTTTCAAGTCTGGGGGCACCTAGTCAGGATCGAACTCACTACTCAATTGTAACTATTCTAGCAAGACAATATTGCTAACCATTGCACCTTGTCATGGTGTCTCAGCTTTGAAAATATGGACATTCAATTTTTGTTTTATTCTAATAATTTGTGGAGTCGGTGATGTAGTCAGTCAGTCAGTTAAGTGCCATACGTGATACACGCTTGGGCGATCATGTCTCGAAAGAGACATGACTGACTGGGCAGAAGATTATCCCGCAGTAGGTTGCCATTGCTTTCTGCGGTAGACTGGTTGCCGACCAAGGCTATAGAACCCAATCTGTCCTGCTATTTAACCCATAACTGGAAGGAAGAGACGGATTAATACCTTTCCCAAGGGTATTTGCGCGTAAGTGAATACAATGGATTCAAATGGAATTCGAACTCGGCTCCCCGGCTTCTCGTTCCGAGCCGATATCCACTGTAACACAACGCACATCCGGTAGTAACAACCACAAAATTAAGTAAATGATACGCTGGAAAGATTCGGAAAATAATAGAACAAATTTGAAAAATCAAACACGGCAAAAATAATTATTATGCGGAAGGAAAAAATATCAGAGCATGAATTCATTTGATTAAGGAAAGTGAAACAATATAAAGACGTTAAAAATATACGCAAAAAAGGGCAAGAAAGTTATTTACAATAAAAAAAAATTAAAATATCGTTTCTGTCGGATGAAATAATTCTTCACTTCAATGATTTCAGCAATATCAAAAGTGACAGAAAGAAAAGCCGCAAGACCTAAAACAATAAAGCGAAAAAGAATTCTTTTTAAAAAACGAAAAATTAAAAAAAGAATGATAGCGAAAATTAAAATTTTATAGATTTCTTTTCTTAAAGTGCTATTAGCTATTTTCTTGATGCCATGATATTTTTTCTTTTAAAATCTTTTTTCCTTTTAAATTTTGCAATTATTATTTGTTAAATTTTGTTTGTTTCGAAGAAAAAAAAATAATGAAACAAAACGGTCGGTGGGCTTGACAACTCGTTTTTTAACGGCAAGATCGACAATGCACAACATGCCTTTTTTTTAAAAATCGTATCACCCCGAGCAAGGCAGTAACGCCACTGATGTGCAGGGGGCTACGTAATAATGAAAAGATTGGAAAAGAGAAAGCCGGAAACCACATCCTAAACATGGAACAAGGGATGAGCCTCTTAACCTGTTCAATAGACGTGAGTGGAGTGTAAACCGGGCTATAGATCTATCTACTCCAATTGCTTTGAAACAGTGTTATATAAAATACAGTATAACCCTGATATAAGAGAAACCCGGATATAAGAGATTTTCTCTGGTCACAAATTAGAGCCTGTGGTAATGTATATAAAATAGACCAAACCCGGATATAAGATAATTCTTATCCGGTTCCGACAACTCTCTTATATCCGGGTTACACTGTAGTTTATATTAAATCATAAATTTGATCTGAACTTGCCTACCCAACATTTATGATTTTGCATCTGAGCGTCAGAAAAACTAATTTGTTTTAGTTAAACACCTCGTCTCTTTAGGGTTATCGTTTCAGCCATGAAAACGTTTCTATAATCTGAAGTATGGATGTCCAAATGGATCATAGGTCTGCACAACTTCATTTTTTTTCTTTATTCTTTGTGTGCCGCATCACCAAACCAACCATTCGACCGTGCATGAAATACCTGGTAAGGCGCCCCTGCTGTTCGTCTTAGTGTTCTCGACAGGCTCCAAAGGCGAATCTGTAATGTGATTGGTCCCGGACTAGCAGCTCGACTCCAGCCACTTTCTCATCGGCGGGGTGTGGCTTCCCTCTGTCTCTTCTACAAATATTTTTCATCGCTTCTGCTCCGAAGAACTTAGGACACTGGTTTCCCCTCCACAAGGATTTACTCGGGCAACCAGACTGGCATCAAGGTCCCACCCATTTACAGTTAGATCAACCAAATGAAGGCGGCAATTCTACTCCAGCATCTTCTTTTCTCGCGCTTCCCGCCTATGGAACTCCCTTCCATATACTTGCTTTCCTGACGGCTATAGCATCCAAGAATTTAAATGCAAAGTCAATTCCCATCTCTTATCCACTCAACTCCAGCCCTTTCTACATCACCCCGTATATCTTGTTCTTTTCCTTTTTCTCTACCTTCGCAACTGTCTTCACTCCTGTGTTCACTTCCTTCTCTTGCCCTTTCTCTTTCACCCCTTGTAGCTGGTTCGTTTTTCTCTTCACTCTTCCTGTCTAAACTTTTACTCTTATATTGCTCCTTGCGCATCAGTGGCGGTAACGCCGTACTTGGGGTGAAATGATTAAAAAAATCACTTCAAGACATAGGCGATCATACTATCTACAATTACCTGTCCTTCGTAGCTTTTAATAAATTTTGTCTGTTTTGTTATTTCTCCTAAACCTTGTTCTGCCATCCATTTACTCAAATTCATATGCATTGTTTTCCTCTGCTCCGCTTGGCTTCAGTGTCCCGTGAAAGATCAGATTTTCCAAGCCCTCTTTCCCCATTATGTGCTCTAGAAATTTGAACTGTCTTTTCCTGATGTTAAATACAAGTTTCCTTTTTCGCCGTATGGTGTTCTAAGCATCCTTTTGCAGAACGATAGGCAGTTCTTACAATACCACGTCTTTATGGAATATATAGATAGATAGGTAGATAGATAGATAGGTAGGTAGATAGATAGGTAGGTAGATAGATAGGTAGATAGATAGATAGGTAGGTAGATAGATAGGTAGGTAGGTAGATAGATAGGTAGGTAGGTAGATAGATAGGTAGGTAGGTAGATAGATAGGTAGGTAGGTAGATAGATAGGTAGGTAGATAGATAGGTAGGTAGATAGATAGGTAGGTAGATAGATAGGTAGGTAGGTAGGTAGATAGGTAGGTAGGTAGATAGATAGGTAGGTAGGTAGATATGATAATGTCCATAATAGTTTTCGAAGTAGTTGTTACTATGTATGTATTTTTTTTTTTATATGAGATAGATTGTTTTGGATATTAGATGCAATGGAGTTGGTTGGTAGTATGATGTATTTGTTATTGTTTAGATTATTATTGTTAACAGTGTTTCTTTTGTTGTGGTTGTATATATTATGTGCCTTTCTTTTTGCATTGTGAATAAAGAGCACTAAGAACATGCAGCCCCCAATATTTAACAAAAGAAGAAAAATACATAGAAAGCACATTCAGAAACTTGCATTACCCATACCACTTTATCGTTAGTCAGTCCTTGTCTCTTCAGCCAAAAAATTCTAGACTTTATATAGTTTTAAAAATCCAACACTGTGGTGAACAGCCCTGTAGAAGCAAGCGATCCAGAGTGGCTTGTATCTGGTGCAAATTGTTTTTCTTTTTTTAATCATTTCACCCCAAGCAAGGCATTTCACTGCAACTGTTGCGCAGGGGGTTACATAGGGGAAAGTGATGAGGTGATGAGAAAGATTGGTTAGGGGGTTATATAGGGGAAAGTGATGAGAAAGAGTGGTTAGGGGGTTACATAGGGGAAAGTGACGAGAAAGAGTGATTAGGGGGGTTATATAGGGGAAAGTGATGAGAAAGTGTGGTTAAGAGGTTACATAGGGGAAAGTGATGAGAAAGAGTCGTTAGGGGGTTACATAGCGGAAAGTGACGAGAAAGAGTGGTTAGGGGGTTACATAGGGGAAAGTGACGAGAAAGAGTGGTTAGGGGGTTACATAGGGGAAAGTGACGAGAAAGAGTGATTAGGGGGGTTATATAGGGGAAAGTGATGAGAAAGTGTGGTTAAGGGGTTACATAGCGGAAAGTGACGAGAAAGAGTGGTTAGGAGGTTACATAGGGGAAAGTGACGAGAAAGAGTGGTTAGGGGTTTACATAGCAGAAAGTGATGAAATGAAAATAAGGGTCTTAACTTAACGGGCGGCACGTGACGTCGGCAAGTTTTCAACGTGAAAATGGCATTATTATCCCGTTTAGCAGTAACGAGGGGTTTTTTTTTGCATGCTTCCACCAATATCAAATCGTGTGCTGATTGGTCGAACTGGAGGAGGTTATTTGCGTGGGTAACTGATAATAAAAGTGAAGAACACTGATTGGTTGGTCGACCGCAGTGATGGCCTGATAAAAGAGGGCCGAAGCAATGAAAAGGAGAGAAGAAAATCGGTGATACGTTGTGACGTGTTCAGAAAGCAAGGACGGCGAATTGAACCAGCGGTATCTTGACTTGTACAAGTGACGTCGAAACAATAGACACTTGTTTAAATTGCAGACCCATTTTTGCCTTTTCGGGTTGTCGCTTTGTTAACATCATCTACAGCCAGATATACCTGTCAACCATCCTTGTCTTTTGTTGACTTTTATCTATGGCCGGATGTATCTGTCAACGACATTCTTACCATCCATCATCTTCCAAGCCAGTTTTCGCTTTTGTGTTTTTATTTTGTTGTTTCACTTTGTTGACACCATCTACGGCCAGATATATCTGTCAACCACCCTTGCCCGTTGTTGACGTATCTTACGGCCGGATGTACCCGTCAATTATCTCTGCTATTTAAGATAATATATTACACATATATTAATGCGGGGTGCGATTATCGATTACACAATAAACTATACAGTTATTTTTCATGGGTACTATTCTATTATTATCATATAGTAATCACAAAGTAACCACTATATTACCATTAAAGAATTTATTATTAGCCTCCCCACTCCATTAGTGCATGGAGAGAGGCACTGCCGGGTGATCTTTTTCCAAGAACCGGGAACTTGATATTTTTAGTTGTGTTGTGCATGGAGACTGAGACACAACTTGGAAACAAAATGCAGCCCCAGCGAGATGAAGACAAGCTTAACTAGACTTTTATTTTATTTGTTTTGAAGTAATAAAAATGTTTGTTATTCTGCTTTCACAATTGAATACATGGTAGATGAAACTCAGCTTTTGTGCATATACATTTTTGTGCGGATATAAATTACTAGATACGGTGATATATGTTTTTAGTTTGTAGTTTTGTTTGAAGTTATATTTTGGAACACAGTTTGATTTCTTCAATAAACTGTATTATATTTTACGGCCTAATGACATGAAAAAGTTCTATCACGTTGGTTGTTTGGTTGCATATCAACCTCTATGTGGTATTTAATGCCGAAATCTAAATATTTTGAACCCTATTGTATTCTTCAAATAAATATATTTTGAAAGCAATTGCTTGCCCTCAACCACAGATAAAATGTATTGTTAGTAATTTTACGACTTTTTTCATAAAAGAGAATACTGATGAGAGTGGGGTAGACGGAGAAAAGGGAGTGAGAGAGAGTGAGAGGATGCAAGTTAGTGAGACAGGAGATGACTATTGACTTTACATATTAATTCTTGATGATTGTAGTTGTCGGGAAAGCAAGTAAGCAGAAAGGAATTCCACAGGCGAGAAGTGCGAGAAAAGAAGCTGTTAGAGTAGAATTTCTGTTAACAATTTATCAGTTTCACAGTAAAAGGGTGGGACCTAGTTGCTAATCTTGTTACAAGCCCCTCTTTCTCATCACTTTCCTCTGTGTAACTCCCTGCGCAACAGTGGCAGTAGAATGCCTTGCTTGGGGTGAGATGATTAAAAAAAAAGACACGTGAGAATAAACAAGCAATGTAGTTTATAAACAATAAAAATAAGATTAAAAAACAATTTGAAAAGAAATAAACTAAACTCAACCATGAAGTTCAGACGAGTCATAGACCAACTGGCGTAGGAGAGAGAAAAAGCGAAGGACAGCTAGCCGAGCAACCACTACCCTCGTCTAGTAACGCCTAGCCTGGTTTACGATACCAAAAATTAACTTTATTATTTAATTTATATTTATTTTAAAAGCATTTAAATTTTATCCATTACTGCAACTATTTTTTTCATTTCATAATTTATTTGCTTTTTGAAATGAAAAATTATTTGGGGCTGTTTGTAAAACTTCACTTTTACCCAAATTAATTTTTGTCGTCAGTAAATTATGTCTTTGAGGTACGGTTTCGTTTCGGCTTTTCACCACTACTCTTTGCACCGACTTTTATCGGATTCATGGTGTCACTAAAAGAATTAAAACAAAAACAAACGGGAAAATCTTGCAACAAAAAAAGATTTTTCTAGAGTGAGAAGTACCAAGAAGTGTTCTAACAGGAGATGGAAAGTGCGACACGGAGATCCGAAGGCGAATTGGCATTGCAAAGGACGCGTTCCAGAAGATGAGCAAAATACTAACACACAGGAAAATCTCAATAAAAACGAAGAAAAGAGTGCTAGACTGCGACGTGATGTCAGTTCTTCAATATGGCAGTGAATGCTGGACAATATAATCGAAAATGAGGACAAAACTGGAAGTGGCCGAAATGTGGTTCTACAGAAGGATGCTACGGATATCGTGGACTGAGCATACAAGCAACGACGAAGTGTTAGAAAGAATGGCAACAAAAAGGAAATTGATGCTGAGCATCAGGAAGAGACAACTGAAGTTCCTGGGACATGCAATGAGGAAGGAGAGCCTGGAGAACCTGATACTGACTGGACAGATAGAAGGAAGGAGAGACAGAGGAAGGCAGCGGATAACATATTTGCAGGGCCTGATCAGGTGGATGATGGAACGGGGGTTGCCAGGAGCAACAGGAGCAAACATACTAAGAGCCACAAGGGTTAGGGAGACGTGGAGAGCCATGATCGCCTACGTTCTGAAGGGACAGGGCACATAGAAGAAGAAGAAGAGGTGAACACTAGTAGTGCGTATAGAAATACGCTCGAAGCTTGGTGTTCGCTGTGCTAAAAATAGTGGTACTTCACTAAATTTCAGCTCGTAACTCAAGGCAAAAAATCGATACACTCATATCTAAGATCGCATTTTCTGAAATCATTTTACTCCAAGCCAATCTTTAAACATCACAGTTAGTTACTTGTAGCAGTGAGTTACCTCGGTTACCCTAACCCTGCTATATTCGCGTGTATGTTTTGCAAGGGAGTGTGGAGACGGTGAATCGGACAGAACTTCGTGCTTATAGAAGTGTTGGTGTCGCGTGTAGCGATTTTATTAACTGTTTCTGGCCGCTCATTGACCGAGTGTTAGCCGGGTTGAATGTATAAAACATGGTATGCTTATATAAGGGGCTTAGTGTTGTTCGTTCGGGTTGTTGGTTGGTGAGACGATGGACGAGTTCTTGTGGTAAATGGAGAAATTGTAACGAAAAACATGACTTACCTCGGAATTCAAAACGAGTGCAAACGTTTCTTGCCTGCAAGATAGTAACAAAAAAGAAAGATGGCCGCTATTGAAGACACAATTTATGCGTGCCTATCTCGTCCAAAAAGAGAGATTTGCACACATGCAAATTTTGGCCATCTTGGAATGGCAAAAAAAAGCGGGTGGTGTCTGTTTCACAACTGCCCTGTGTGACGGGCCGAGAAAAGGAAACCTGAAATCCATTTCCTTGAGGCAACCAAAGAAAGAAAATCAGCTGGCCTCCCGGCGAGCGAGAGTCGCACTGCACCTCTTGCCCCCTCTTCATCATCATTCATCTGTTTTTATACTATGTTAAGAATGATTGGGTCGTGAATGGGATTAGATAGTTATAGGATAGCTACTGAAGACCACCCTCTATCCACCCGATTTTTGGACTTGTATTATTATGTGAAGAAATACCGTGTTGTTCGTTCGGGTCGGTGAGCAGCGCATGAGATAAAGACGAGAAATGAGAATTTGGCTTACCTGGTAAGCCTGTTTGGACTTATTACAAGTAATACTTTCTTTTCCTTATTACAAGTAATACTTTCTTTTCCTTATTACAAGTAATACTTTCTTTTCCTTATTACAAGTAATACTTTCTTTTCCTTATTACAAGTAATACTTTCTTTTCCTTATTACAAGTAATACTTTCTTTTCCTTATTACAAGTAATACTTTCTTTTCCTTATTACAAGTAATACTTTCTTTTCCTTATTACAAGTAATACTTTCTTTTCCTTATTACAAGTAATACTTTCTTTTCCTTATTACAAGTAATACTTTCTTTTCCTTATTACAAGTAATACTTTCTTTTCCTTATTACAAGTAATACTTTCTTTTCCTTATTACAAGTAATACTTTCTTTTCCTTATTACAAGTAATACTTTCTTTTCCTTATTACAAGTAATACTTTCTTTTCCTTATTACAAGTAATACTTTCTTTTCCTTATTACAAGTAATACTTTCTTTTCCTTATTACAAGTAATACTTTCTTTTCCTTATTACAAGTAATACTTTCTTTTCCTTATTACAAGTAATACTTTCTTTTCCTTATTACAAGTAATACTTTCTTTTCCTTATTACAAGTAATACTTTCTTTTCCTTATTACAAGTAATACTTTCTTTTCCTTATTACAAGTAATACTTTCTTTTCCTTATTACAAGTAATACTTTCTTTTCCTTATTACAAGTAATACTTTCTTTTCCTTATTACAAGTAATACTTTCTTTTCCTTATTACAAGTAATACTTTCTTTTCCTTATTACAAGTAATACTTTCTTTTCCTTATTACAAGTAATACTTTCTTTTCCTTATTACAAGTAATACTTTCTTTTCCTTATTACAAGTAATACTTTCTTTTCCTTATTACAAGTAATACTTTCTTTTCCTTATTACAAGTAATACTTTCTTTTCCTTATTACAAGTAATACTTTCTTTTCCTTATTACAAGTAATACTTTCTTTTCCTTATTACAAGTAATACTTTCTTTTCCTTATTACAAGTAATACTTTCTTTTCCTTATTACAAGTAATACTTTCTTTTCCTTATTACAAGTAATACTTTCTTTTCCTTATTACAAGTAATACTTTCTTTTCCTTATTACAAGTAATACTTTCTTTTCCTTATTACAAGTAATACTTTCTTTTCCTTATTACAAGTAATACTTTCTTTTCCTTATTACAAGTAATACTTTCTTTCTTCCTACCAATTTTTTTTTGTTTTTGCGACATTACTAAGAGAGGAGAAAAAGAAACAAATACCGATACAGAGAAGAAAGAACAATAGAATGAACAAGAATCAGGGTGTCAAAAGATGACTATTGATGTTGCATTTAAATTTTTGAAGATTGTAGTCATCAGAGAAGCAACTCAACAGAGAGAAGTTCCTTAGGCGGGAAGTGTCGGAAACGAAATTGGGTTGCATTTAGCTATTTAGACAATAAACGGGTGGGACCTAACTGCCAATCTAGTAGCACGCTTAAATTCATATAGAATGGATATCAAGGAAAAAGCTCATCATAACAGTTGCCATGAAAATTTTGTAGTAATGACGACAGATAGAAGCCAAGTCATGTTGGTGAGAAAGTGACAAATATATATATATATATATATATATATATATATATATAAGAAAAAAAGGCGAGAAGCCGTGAACATTCTGTTTAAAGTGTAGATTTATTGTTGTTAATATTATTAATATTACACGCTTTTTCTATGATATATTGTGCCCGTATTGGTTTTTTTGTCGTTACATGTGTTTTAAGTTTAAAGTTGACTCTTCAGGCGAATAAACTTGTGACTTCACACATCGAGATCCGTTTGTTTTTCTGATGGCCAAAGTATCGTGTATAAATAGATTAGTGCTGAGCAGTTCAGAAGTTAATACGCGTGCGTGTTTGTTGGGCTTTGTTTGAGGTTAGAGGGAGTAAAAGTGAAAGGAAAGACTGGGTATAGAAAAGATTGAGAAAGAACGAGAGATGAATGAGACTCAAGAAGATAGAAGATGGCGATTGATGTTGCATTTAAATTTTTGAAGATCGTTGTTGACAGAAGCAGTAAGAAGAAAACAGAAAAATCTTTACTAAGAAAACAGAACAATAAAAGAACAGAATTCTAGGACATAGAAGATGATCATTGACACTGTATCTTACTTTTTTTAAAAATTTTAATTGATAATGAAATAAGATGGAAATAGCTCCATTGAAGTGAAGTTATTTTCAAAAGATTTTTCTAAAAATTATAATTTGAAAAATAAGTATATGTTAATATATAATAGTTACAAATATATTATAAAATGAGCAAGGAGAATGTTTACCATAAAATCAAACATTACAAAAAAAAAATTAACTGCTTACCGTTGCTCACTCTTCAAAGCTCAATCGTAGATAAAGATTATAATTTTGCTCACAACGGCTAAAATATAATTTGAGAAAAAAATAATAAAAACAATAAGTATTTCTCTATACTTCCGAGATGAGGTATTATTTACATTGTTCGGACTGTTGACCTAATCTTTATTGCCATATTTACGACGTTTCAGCTATCGTACGCTCCGGCCTTTTTCAGGTGCTAGGCATTTAGAACCGAACACTTTTATTTCAATCACTGGGTATGCCATTCTCATTCCATGTGGGAATCCACTTCTGGAAGCCATGTAGTTATTTCCCTTTGCTGTTCTTATCGAGACCTGGTATATATACACGGTAATTGTGTTTAGTATATCAGCAGTAGACCTGGCAAAGCTAAAGCAATACTGTCTGTTCGAGAATAGTTTATGGGCAGTGAGATGTTGAACTATCTCAGCATTGATGATAGCCTCGAACATTTTGCTGAAAATTACTAGAGGAGCCCGAGTGTTCTGAGTTCCTAAATACAGGAACCTCAGAAGAAGACTTCAAGTAGACAAGCAAAGAAGAAGTACAGAGGTAGTGATTATAGAATTTAGAGAGGACAGATGAGAGTTCGAAGGCATATTTCTTCAAGACAATGACATGGAATTCCGTCGCCTCCACTAGCCTTATGGGGGTCAAGTTTTGAAATTATCTTAGAGGCCAGAGAGGGGATTATGTAAACATATCTCAGCTGGGCCTCAGTTCTAGGAGGAAAGTCGAGTGCGGATACTCTAGATGAGTCAAATATGGAGTTGGAAGAGAATTTACGAGCAAAGCACTCTGCCTTGTCCGCAGTGGCTGTGAGGACCCCAATTTTATTGACTAAGGGAGGAATGGAGGATTTGCTGTTGTTCAGAACACGTTTGCAGAGCCGCTAATAGTCTTTGGAGCCAAGCTTGCTGGCTGGTGTACGCTGCTTCATTCTCCCAGCAAAGAGCTAAGCGTCATTCAAGATCTTCTTACACTTATTACGAGCAGAGGCAAATGGGCGCCTATTATGGTCAGACACGTGGCTCCGATATAGCCGGAAGAAGTGATTCTTGTGGGCAATCGCGGCTGAGCAGGAAGGAGAGAATCACGGGACGAATGAGGTTTAGGACGGAACTTCCTGACCAGTATGGAAGCATCGAGGCTATCTTTCATCCGGGAGGAGAACCCAGAGGTGCAGTCCTCAACGGGGAGACTAAACACTTTTTCCCAAGAGACGTCACATAGAAAATCTAGGAACGATTCCCAGTCTGCTCTTTGGTAGCAGTAGGAAAAGACCTGGATGTATTAACAAGCATGAAAGGGAAATGGTTTTCATTAAATTGTGTTAAAATTAAGGTAAGATTACAGTGAACTTGTTCTAGTTTGCTGAGAGCTTTAAATTTAGTTCTTTTTAAATGTATAGAAACCTGAAAAATTCAAGTAAAATATCCACATATTTCGAAAATCCTTATAAAAATCTAGTGTAAAATTACTACAGCACATATTTTTGTTAAATGTATGCCATGACACACCAGCATAAGAAAAGGGAAAATATACGTTTAAGAGGAGAAAGACTGACAATGACTAACTTGCTTCGCACAGCAAGTAATGGAAATATATTTACATTATTTAGACGCATGAGTTTATTACCAGACGTTAACATATGGGTGAAAATCAATTGAGAAAAAAGAAAAAAAAATTTCCATTTTCAACATTTGCAAATAAATTCGGGTCGTAGACTTAAGCATAAATATTTACAGGAAAAAAAAACGCATTTTATGAAGTATCTTCATTATGTAAAATAACCGATCAATAATACTTTCCGACTCCAAAGCATGGAGTTTAGGATTGGAATTTGACAGTAAAATTTCACTGTATAATGTTTATTACGAAACCTCACGGAAAGTTACGAAATGGTATTAACGGACATATTTAAATTTATTTGTTTGAACAATATTTGAGCAAAGAAATTTTAATAAAACAACTATTCTATTTTAATTTAGAATTATCTACTTGAAAATAAATACTAAAAATAGTATGAAATACATAATAAAACACTGGAGTCGCCTAATAATTATGGCCGGTAGTGTAGCTATCCTCTATTAAAAAACTGGAGTGACTTAATAATTATGGCCGGTAGTGTACATCACACTATTTACATTATTTTACACAAAAAATAATTTTAATGCTCGAAAATGGTTAAAATATCGCCGAATGTGCTCGGATTAGCAAATTATTTTGAAAATTTTTTAAAATAATTTATGTCCTCAAAAGAGAAAACAACATAAAATCACATGGAAAATGACATAAAATACTTAATCATCACAGAGTGACAGCCATTTTTAACGAAACCTGAAAAAAAAAAAAAAAAATTGCTGCCCAAATAAACAATTAAATATTGGTATATCTAAAAATGAATTCTGATTTATAAAATTACTAGCAGTATAGCCCGGCGTTGCTCGGCTGTAATGAAAGCTTTAAAACTAATCCATGGTCCTGGAGCTCAGACTCTTTGGACGTTGGCACAAAAGACTAAAAAGCAATAGTTGTTTCCAGTTAAAGCGAAACCGTAGACTGAAAGAAAAATGAATGGATGTAAGTCAAATTTTGATTTCCTGGTATCGATATCAAATTTTCTGCACTATTGTAAGAACTGCAACCTTGAAACTTCTGAATATCGTTTCTTATGTCTTTGTCTATGAGTGTATCAAATTTGATTAAAATCGGACCACTCCTTCTATAACCCGATTTTTTTCGATTATCGATATTTATCGGCGGTACCTCGACACAAAACCTAGCTAAGAACACTCGCAGATGCTTATAGTACAACTGTGTAAATTTTCAAGAAAATCGGTTCAGCCGTTTCGGAGTCTATAGGGAACAGACACACACAAACAAAGTTCCATTTATAAATAAGTTTAGATTTAGATTACAATAAAAAAGATCGCCCCCCCCCCCCCATTAAAAATAACATTATTATTATTCTGATGTTCCCTCACCCAACATTCTCTTGTTATGGTAATATTGAGGTATGTTCACTCACTGTTACCATAACGGAAGATCTCATTACTGAGATGGGATCAGGCTGATTAACTCATAGGTAAGAAAGCTTACTGAACTTAATATTATAGAGATGTATTAGTTTTTGGTCATAATGAAATGACACCAGTACCCAGTTGTACTAAAAAGTGCTCAAAACATATTGTAGAGCTTTTGAATATTTTTCATTTAAAAATGAGTTGTTTCTGCAACGTGCGTGTGTATATATGTTTATATATGTATGTATGAGAATAATTTTCTATTAATTTTTAAATTTAAATCTAGTTTTATATTTAAATTTAAATTTTATGTCAGGGTTTCCCAAAAAGTTTTTTTCTATAAACTTCATCCCATTTATTTTTCAACACGATTGTTAACAGTTTCTATGGAAATAGATTTTTTCTTTTTCTTTTCTTTTCTTAGCTTACTTCTCTGTCAACCACCCCTTCACCATTTTTACTTTCCCCCTTTTACTCTCACCCGTTTCTTTTTAGTCTTCCTCCTACCAGTTCTTTAAACCAGACAAGGCTAAATTTCAACTCTCGACTTTCAAGGAGTACGGATTTTCAAAAAAATCTAAAAATAAAAATAGACATAGATTTCTGTCTGGTTTCTTATTAATCCCACCCCTTGAATTTTCTGTGATGAAATTTTTTTAAAAATTCCGCCAGTAAAATATCTTTGTTCATTTGGTCAATTGGTTTTTGTAATAAATGTTGCTGCTGATGATACGAAGAATTTCTCGTAGACATTTCTCGTAAAAATGGCCACACAACGAATTTGAGCATCGGAATTTGTTTTTTATATATATACACACACACGAATATCAGGTACAATATATATATATATATATATAGTTTAATACATGTTTTTTGTATTAAAAAGTGTTCTATATAATATAATATTGTAGAACTTTTGACTATTTTCCATTTTTAAACGAGTTATTTCACTACTCAGGTTAATACCATGGTTGGTGTTTTCAGATGATTTTTAATAAATTAAAAATCGCCTGAAGAAACCACTCATGGTGGAAACCAAGGTAGCGAAATAACTCGTTTATAAAAGAAATATATATATATATATATATATATATATATATATATATATATATATCAGGTACATGCATTACAGCCAAACGTAAGTGATAAAAGAGAGGTTTCGATAGATTCATCACATAGCATTTCAAATGGAGCCCAGTTAGGAATACCTTTTTCTTTCTTTAGAAATGAACATAACATTCTGGGGGAAAATGGGGGGTTTCTCCACAGAAAGTCGAGCCTATCTTGTTATTTAATCCGTGACTGGAGGACAAGAGATAAGTAATGCCTTTTCGTAAGGAATTAGAAGTTTTATCAATTATTAGTTTACAGCAACCTCACGTTGAAACACCGGACATTGTAGCATCACCGACGTTATGCAACGTCGAGCCTGGTCAGTAACCAGATAGATGACCGACTGTAAATACCAGGTGCTGTAAGCTGAGATGTAAGGGTGGCATAATGGGCTTGAGTTTTGTTTAACAGCATATTAACCACTGTCGATTATTTAATGCCAAAAAGGTGGGGTTTTAAGATATTTGTTTTTAATGTTCCGTTCTAGTGTGAAGGTTGATTTAGTCAGATTTTAATGAAAAATTTTAATTTTTTTTATTTTAGAAAACTGAAGATATCTTCCAGTTTTCATTCAAAAATGTATTGCTGGTAATAATCCACCTCCTTTCAAAAATGTATGATGGCAATAACTTTTTTTTTCTTCAAAAATCTGTCAGGGTAATAATTTTTTTCCTTCCAAAATGTATTGTTAATAAAAAAATTTTCTTAATAAAATGTAAATATTTCTATAAAAGTCTAGTTTTATGTATATATTTCTATAAAAGTCTTTTTTTATTCTTTCATAGTGTTTTGACCCCAATTTGGGTGTTAATTATTTGCCTATAGTTGGGACCATAACAGGTGCTATTACTCCGGGTCAGGGTGGATCTGGGAACAACAGCAACTAAGTGGTGGTTCCATGCTCTTCAAAACCTCCCAATCAGAGACTTTGCTGCCGGAAAGAGTTTACCGTTATACCCAAAACCTGGCATAATGGGCGACTGCTCCCAAATAGAAATGTGTGAGAGGAGTTTCAATTCCTATCGAGTTCGTTATATTCAATTACGCAAAAATACACTTGAAAAATTTATGAATTCACATTTTAATCTCCAAACCTATGGATTAATTAGTAAGAATAATATCTCCAAAACCTTCTTCCTGGATTTAAATAACATACAAATGGTTGATAAACCGTGAAAAAAAAAATCAACGTATTATAAAATATAAACTAAAAACTTACGCATTATTGTTCTTCACCTTAAGTAAAGTTTTTAATTGTGGCACGGATTTTTATCGGATGTGCTTTGTGGTACAGGGGTTGCCGGTTCGGAATGAGAAATGGAGAGAGAATTTCGAATTCCAGTTGAATTCGTTTCATTAACTTAAGAAAAATACCTTGGGAAATAGATTTATCCCTCTCTTCTCCCTCCAGCTATGGGTTAAATAGCAGAACAGATTGAGTTCTATAGCCTTGGTTGGTAAACAGTCTACCCTTCCCGGGAGGATAAAGCGGTCTGCGTAGGGTCAACATCCCTACATGTAAAAAAATGACAACTAATAGAAGCATTGATACCCCCACCCCACCCTCGTCGATGGATAGGGGTCATCGATGGCCTACGCGTCTCTGGAAATGATAAAGTGATGATGAATTTTTATCGATAAGAAAATGATAATTTTTAGTATAAGTTCAAACTGCTCACTATGTAAAGATGTTCCCGCCCACCCTGCAATATATATTTATGCTCCCACACCCTGATTTAGCACTCTGGAAGAATGGTAGACTTTGAAGAACAGTAGCTACTCTAGCATGTACGCATCGCTCATTCAGTAATGGATTAGAGCACTCTGGCTATTGGGCGGGTATAATGACAATATACACGCTAAAATGTCTGCCTTCTACCGAACGGCCATAGCCAGAATCGCCGACTGACACTAATTCGGTTCGGGTTTCAATCCTGGGTTAAAAGCTATATATATATATATATATATATATATATATATATATATAGTCACCCGTAGACAGATCTGTTTCGCTGTATCACAGCTCATTAGTACAGTTAGACATCCGATTGCTTCTAGCCAGGAATGAAACCAGACCAAATTGTCATCAGTCGGCGATTTATGGGCGGACTAACGTGTTATATACAATGCAAACCCACTCCAGTAGCCGAGAGTGTTCAATTTCATTACTGAATAAACGATACGTAGATGCGTGAGTAGCTATTGTTTCTTCAAAACTTACCATTCCTTCATAGTGCTCAATCGGGTTGGGAGAGCGTAAATAGTCACCCGCAGACAGATCTGTTTCGCTGTATTACAGCTCATCAGTACGATTAGACATCCGATTGCTTCGAGACAAAATTGAAATCCGACCAAATGGAATCTGTTGGTGATTCTACCTCTGAGCTATAGGCGCTCGGTAGAGGAAGGTGGACTTTAGCGTGTTATATACAATGTAAACACAAGTAGCCAAGACTAAGAGTTCAAATTTATTACTGAATGAACGATGCGGAGATGCGTGAGTAGCTACTGTTCTTTCGAAGTTTATAAGTGGAGATAGAGATCAACAACAAGCAGCGAAAATTAGTAGGTCTAAAGATTGAGTGGATGGGTCTATCACCTAACAGTCAATTTTCATATTTACATACGCTCTATATCTGATTTTGATCACTTTTATCCATAAATGTCAGTCAGTCAGTCAGTCAGTTGCGCCATACGTGATACACGCTTTGGGCGATCATGTCTGGAAAGAGACATGACTGAATGAGCAGAAGATTATCCAACAGTAGGTTGCCATTACTTTCTGCGGTAGCCTGGTTGCCAGCCAAGGCTATATAACCCAATCTGTCCTGCCATTTGACTCATAACTGGAGGGAGAAGAGATAGATTACATTGCATTATTATATTAAGTATAATTAGTGGGAGATCAGTTTATTACTTCAAAAAATAGAAAACCGATCCTCCACTTTATACCCAGTAGAAGTTTTAATTATGCTTCCAACCATTATATCAAGTCAGTCAGTTAAGTGCCATACGTAATACATGCTTTGGGCAATCATGTCCCGAAAAAGACATGACTGACTGGACAGAATATTATCCCGCAGTAGGTTGCCATTATTTGGTTGCCAGCCAAGGTTATGGAACCCAATCTGTCCTGTTATATAATCCATAACTGGAGAAGAGAGACGGATTAATACCTTTTCCAAAGGCATTTCCACGTAAGTGAATGCAAGGAAATTTAACCCATTAATATAGCAGACTTTATAACTATGTATCAGTCACACACACACACACACATATATATATATGTATGTATATATATTTTCATGAAAATTTACATAGTTGTACTATAAGCGTCTGCGAGTGTTCTTAGCTAGGTTTTGTGTCGAAGTACCCCCGATAAATGTCGATAATCGAAAAAATCGGGTTATAGAAGGAGTAGTCCGATTTTAATCAAATTTGATACACTCATAGACAAAGACATAAGAAATGATATTCAGAAGTTTCAAGGTTGCAGTTCTAACAATAGTGCAGGAAATCGATAATACACACACACACACACATATATATATATATATATATATATATATAGCTTAAACGCTATTTTTACTGTTTATATGTATTTGAGAAGACACTCCGTTTATTAATTAAGCAGCATATTTATTTTTTGTCCACTGGCATGAATATTCAGGAAATCTTAGAGAAAACGTTATACTATCACAGGGCACGAGAGCACTTGTTTCCGGCAATATACTCAAGTACAAATACCCTTTAAAAAATAAAGTTTAAGTCCTAAAAATCTGTCAGATTATTAAATACATAATACATCCAAGTTCTTTACGTTGTATATACACACACACACACGCACACACACAACATGGAAAATTTACATAATTTAAAATGTGAATATCTGAGTAACTACAGGTTCTAGCCAAATGAAATAGTCTTCGCGTTGAACAACAAAAATTTATTCATCAAAATCTGGACAAATGTAGATTTTATAACCTATTTCACAAATGTTCAATATGTGCAACGAACTCTGACATTACACACAACAGGTCGGTAGTCCAGCACCTGTCAAACACCTTGTAGCATGTCTTGCGTAACATTTGCTAGCGCGTCAGTGAATCTCTGCTTAAATTTCTCTAGAAAGGTGGGAGGAATAGCGAATCATCTTTTCACATAGACCTATAGAAAGAAATCACTGTGTGTCAAATTAGGTGAACATGGTCATTTTAACGGCACATTGTCATTATCAATGACATGCCCGATCCATCTTTTTGGGAGATTCTCCTTTAGAAGGTCAATATAGTTACGCTGGTGTACGAATATACACAGCTCAGACTTATATATATATATATTTTTTTTTTTTATTATAAATTATATTTTAGAACATGTACACAATTTTTTATCCACTACAAAATGTACATTTTGTTTCGACATTGAAATTACAGTGTCTTATCAGGTGGTGTGGAAAGGAATGGAAAACCTCTTTTCTTATATTTGGCGAGTTGTGTGTGGGATGCTGGTGAGGGTTAGCGATAAGAGAATAAGTCTTGTAAATTGTCCGTTAAAATTTTGAAAAAGTGGGGTGGGTAGGGAATGTAGTTGATTAATGAACGTGTCGGGAATTTTGTAGACAGATTTAACATTAGAAGATGGAGTATAGGTTCTATGGCCGCATGGCTACACTTTATTCTTTGGGTTTATTAGAGGGGGAGAGTAAAGAAGTGTAAAGGGTGGGGAGGGATGTTATTGTACCTGTCTAATGTTTATTTGTACAACTATAGAATATTTTTGTATTTAAGTACAGTTTTATAATTAATCTAATTTTGTATCTAACCATAATTTTGAATTTAGGAAATCACTTTTCCTATAAAACTTTAAATTAGATCACGGTTTGTGGTGTGTAATAGGTAAAATTTGACATAAGAGTGCTGTTAGTACTATAAAGGTTTATCGTCTCTAAAGGGTCCCAGCTTTGGCTTTTGTAGTATTTTGAGCATGATTGTAAGGTTAGTTCTTTCATGTGTTTGCAGTTTACTGTGGTTTCATGTCTCTGGTTTAAAAGTTTGTTGCTAGTCATGTATTTAATGATTTCAGTTTTTTCTTGAAGACAAAGAAAACATAGTTCCTGTATTGGTTTAGCTGTTCTTGCTTGTTTGAGGATTTTCCATTTCACTTTAGGTGATTTATTTTCGTTTTTTAACTTCCAAAAGTGTTTGAAAAGAGACGTCATGTTTTGTTTTTCTCTGTTATCGAAGGATGAGAGGTGATTGTAAAAGCGCTTTTTAAATACGTCCATGGTGTTTCCAATATACATTTTTCATCTTTGGGATCCTCCATGGATGAAATTGAACATATATATCAGGGATTTATTAGGTATGGGACATTGGCTTGGGTTTTTACAGTTACAAAGGTTGTTATTATGGGGCAGAGTGGTATGAGTGTTGGAGTTATTTTTACTGTTATGTACTTTCATTATTTTTTTCTAGATTGTTGGAGGAGCTATAGCTTAGTTTTATTGTATTCCTATTAAAAATTTTGCTTAGAGGGTTATTTTTGGGAAAATTTTTATCTATTAGTTTAAGAAATTTATGCCCCAGTTTAAAGTTAACTAACTGATTAAAAGGAGAGTTATACCATGTGATTTTCCTGTTTCTATTTTTGCTTTTTGAGCTCTTGAATTTTTCCACAAAGTTAATTTTGGATGATTGATATCCGTTGTCTTTAAGAATTTTATCGTAAATTACTTTGTGTTTATCGAATATTTCTTTTTTTGAAGAGTGTGTGTTAATGTGGCGTTCTACTGATGATGGGATATTCTTGATAATGGATGGTGGGTGATTAGAATTGGGGTTTATACAGATTGGATGAGCATTATTTTTCGTGTAAGGTTGGAAAGTGTTCGATACTAAGTCTAATGTTATGTCTAGGAAGTCGACTTGCTTGATATTATGGTTAATTACTATGTTAAAACCAAGTGATTTAAAGACTTTATGAATTAATTTTCTAGTTTTATCAACCTTGTGAGGGTGGCATAATTAGTTAGACACTTTGTTAAAATTTGACATCATTTGAGCGAGAACTGTTTATGTTATTAAACTATAAAATATGAATATCGGAGTAACTGCATGTCCTGGACAAATGGAATGACATCGGTTTCATGTTGAATAATGAAAGATTTATCACAAAGCTCCACAAATGATAAATATGCGTCTCACCTCTAAAACGATACACGTCATGTCCGTCGTCCAGCTCCTGCCAAACACGCTGTCTTGCGTAACATTCTTCAGCGCCCCAGTGGTTCTGTTTTCGTTCCTCTATGGTTGCAGGAAAAGCTGAGATATAGACCAGTCCTTTCACATAGCCCTATAGGAAAAAACAAAACAAAACAAAAAAAAAATCAAACAAAAAAAAAAAACAGAAGGTGACAAGTCAGGTGAGCGTGGTGGTCATTCCAATAGCAGATTATCATTATCACTGGAATGCCCGACCCATCTTCTTCGTAAATTCTCATTGAGATAAGTCTGCACAGACAACTTCTTTTTGTACAATTTGTTAAAATTTGAGATCATTTGAGCGAAATTGGTTATGTTATTAGACTACAAACTTACGTCAGTTTTTGGGGACACCCTATATAGATGCGCGCGCAGTCGCACTATAAAAAGAACATACTTTTTTTTATTTAATTTTTTCTTTATCCGCAACTTGCGTTACACAGGGATAAGCTGGCAAATAGCTATTTATTTCTTGAAAATGGGCTGTCACTTTCCACTGCCTGAGGATAATGCGATCGTCCAAAATCACGAAAGCCTACGAAACTGTCAGTTGCGGATACAGCAAAAGCTAAGTGAAAAAAAACTGTTGTATATACCGCTGCATTTCATATTTTACATTGAATATTGTGTGTAGTAATTTTATGCCTTTGACAATTTTATATATATATATATATATATATATATATACTTACATACATACATACATACATACATATATGCGTGTGTTAAAGAAGTAATCATACACAGAGAGACCTCAATGTGTCTGGGATTGATTTATGACATCGCTTGCTGAAAAAGATTGCACAAGTCAATTACCTATCAGACCTGCCAATTTTATTGCACGCCTGTTTCTGCGATCAAAGGTAATGTCAATGAAAACGAAATGATAGAATAATAAAAAATGAATTTACCATGACTGATTCGTATAATCGCAAAACTTCTTAGCTTATTTTTTGATAATTTTTCTTTTTTTTTTTTCCCCGTCTAGCTTGTCATTAAATATTTGGCACACGACACAGTCTCTTTATATCTGAGAATTTGGTTTTCTGGTTGCATCTCTGCAGGCACAGTTACCATTTTATCTTCCTGAACGCGAAAACTAAGTCGGGGTGGAGGGGATAGTATCGATCCACAGGTGAAATCCTGCTCGAAAAAAAACAGCACTCAAAATCGTAGCTTTTTAGCTTGGCTTGATTGTTTTACCCATAGAGAGGATGTGCGTTGTGGTGCAGTAGATATCGGCTCAGAATGAAAAATCGGGGAGCCGAGTTCAAATTCCAGTTAAATTCATTGCATCCACTTACGTGTAAATACCATTGAGAAAGGTATTAATCAGTCTCTTCCCTCCAGTTATCGAGGAAATAACCGAACAGACTGGGTCCTATAGCCTTGGCTAGCAACCAGTCTACCGCAGAAAGCAATGGCAGCCTACTGCAGGATAATCTTCTTTCCAGTCAGTCATCTCTCTTTCGAGACATGATCGCCCAAAACGTATATCACGTATGGCACTTAACTGACTGACTGAATACAATAGTTGGAAACATAATTAAAACTTCTGGGCATAAAGTGAAGGATCAGTTTTCTATTGTTATGAAGTAATAAACTGAGCCCCCACTAATTATACTTAATATAATAATGCAATATAATCTATCTCTTCTCCCTTCAGCTATGAGTTAAATGGCAGGACAGATTGGATTCTATAGCCTTGGCTGGCAACCAGTCTACCGTAGAAAGCAATGGCAACCTACTGCAGGATAATCTTCTGTCCAGTTAATCATGTCTCGAAAGAGACATGATCGCCCAAAGCGTGTTTCACGTATGGCACTTGACTTACTGATTGTTTTATGGTTTATCGACCTTTTGAAGTAGCGCTGGTAGATTATAACACATTTTCCGTGGGCATAATAGTGATTTACTGATATGACTTCTGTTTCGATATCAAGTTTATGAGTTCGATAAGGTAAAATTGACGACTGATCTAAAATAAAAAAAAATAAAATAAAATTAACTACTGTCTGTTGTTAACTTGGGTAGTGATATTTACCGTTTCAAAAACAAAGCTTCACTATCAATCACCTGAGAGACCTCTTCTTACCTCTGATCAACATGGCCATGGCCGTATCTGACTACCGGGCACGAGTCCGTGCAAACATAGTGAAAATCCGGGCAAGGAAAAATGTCTTCGTCAGAAATCAAACTAAACAATTCACAAAGAAAGAAAGAAAGAAAGAAAAACAAAAAAAAATATTCGAATGAACGCAGTAACAATCTGTTTGTTTATTTATTAATTTTGAGAGAAACGACTGGTTATACTCAGAAAGTCCGAACTCTATTTCCTGCTTTCGTTCACATTCTGTGCCTAATTTCCATTGGAATAGCCGAAAAATCCGCAAAAATCATTTTCTGGAAACTGATGACGTCATCATATTGTCAACTAATAAATCCGGGCAATTTTCTCTTTGCCCGGTCTTTTTTTTTAGCATCAGCTACGGTCCTGAACATGGCTGATACTAATCTCCATGAGAGTGATTCATTCTTTTCAAGCTAACAATCCAAAATTACATTGAATTCATTGCTATGTCTGCTGCTAATAACCTTAGTTCACTGCACCGTGCAAGTAAATTTCTCGCTCCTGAATCTATACTTGATTATAAGCTAACCATTGACAACTTCAAAAGCGATTTAATAACTTAGCATAAGTGTAACATAAGTCGTCTAGATAGGCATGTAATAGTATGCCCAATGTAATTATGAGTTTGGTTTGACCAGCAAACCGCACAAAGAACACGAAACCGTTTTGGGGGCGTGGGGTTTTCTCTTCGTTTATCACCACCTCGCACAGGTGACAATCGGGGGCAGGTCTTTTAAGTATCTTGCTTCTCCTTGGAATAAATACAGTTTCTTCTGAAGAGGAGTTACCTGATGAGCTATCAAGTGTGTGTCGGATGGTCCCCGAAGTGCTTGCTTCCAATGACGCATTTGAGGCATTTTCGATACCGACCAGTCTAGGTACCTCCACTCATTTTCGATAGGCTTACGGCCATATCACGTTGAATACTCCAGTTCTCGCTCGATCACCGAAGTTAAGCAACGTTGAGCCTGGTCAGTACTTAGATGGGTGACCGCTTGCGAATACCAGGTGCTGTAAGCATTTAGTGACGGATGTGCGTTGTTGTGCAGTGGATATCGGCTCGGAAAGAGAAGTTCGAATTCCAGTTGAATACCCTGCATTCACTTAAACACTGGTACCCTTGGGAAAGGTATTAATCCGTCCCTTCCCTTCAGTTATGGGTTAAATAACAAGAGTAGGACTTGGGGACCTGCCCTTAAAAACAAATCCCAATGAATCTTGATACTCGAAAAAGAAAAAAAGTATTACTAGACACAAAACTTATATAAAAACAACAATAAATTGTTGAAAGAAAAAGGTATTACCAGCAATAAATGACCCGCTGAGGTTGATATGCCATAAAAACAAAACAACCAACCAACAATCATTTTCGTTAATAGAATATTTGAAAATTAAAAAAAATTCTTGAAAATCAGACAAATGATATTGATTAGAATCTAAGATTTTGATATTATTTTTAATTGTTCAATTTTTCGGCCATTTTTAATTCTCGGGTTTTAAAATTTTGTTAAAATCTGTGACACATTTTTGAAAAATTAGCAAATTGAATGTTAAATTAATTTAATTTACATAAGTATGATTTATAGTATGAAGTTTAGAAAAAAACATTTTCCTAATCACAAAATTGACCTATCCGCCGTATTTGAAATGTGTTGACAGCTCGCTAGATGCGAGATAAAAGTATGGCGATCACAAGTGACATAATTGTACAAATGTTTTGCTGGTAAGGGGAAGAAACTATGAAAAATGACCTTTTAATGTACACATAGAAATTAACATACAAAAAAAATTGATAATTATTACGTTAGACGATTTGTATTAAACTTTTCAGTTTTAGATTAGTAAATATAATCTTCACTTTATAATCTACCAACCTAACGTCTACAAGTCTTGCAAATATTTAAAAAATATTTTTGAAACTTTATAAATTATTACAATAAAAAACAAACAAAAATGAAACAATGCTTTTAAAATTTTATTATTAATCGAAAAAATTTTTCTTCAGACTATAATGTCTGAAATTTGTATTATTTATTAAAAGCTTATCTAATTGAATAATGTCATAGTTGTATTGCATTTTTTATTTTACTATTCGAAGTAGATTTTCGTCAAAAGGGGCTGAATGGTTTACAAAATAATACATGGTTTACATTCCCTACTGAGTCCTGCGTTTAACTAATAAAACCAATTTTATCGACAGAATTTAATTTCTTGAAATTCCATAAATTTACGTGAAGCGGAGTAACAGATGTAAAAAAAATATTTTTACCAATATATTTCAAAAATAATTTCATTCATTTGTGAATAAATTCTGAAAGTTTCATTAAAATCCGACAATTTTAAAATTTTGCAGGAATTTACAACTTAATGTGTTTGTCATCGGAAAAAAATGAAGTTATGTATATTACATTCTCCATTATATTCTCAAATAGTATGGAGTTGCACTAACGGGAAGCACGAGAAAGGAAACTGTTAGAGTAGAAGAGGTGGTTACATTTAACTATTTTGACGGGTGGGACCTAGAAGCCCATCTAGTTGCACGAGTAAATACAATAGAATTTTATGACATTTGAAATGATCACAAATATTCATATAATCAATGGCTATATTAACATCTCTATTTTTTCTTCAAACGGATGCTTTTATTGTGGTAACTGAAGGAATAAAACAAACAGGCATACAAAAAATGTCTTGTAATACGAATTTCCAACTTAATGTGTTTGTCAGCGGAAAAAGATTGTTGCGTAATATTACGTTTTCCATTGTAAACTCTCGTAACGATTTGGCTCCCCGCTAACCAAAATAAAAAAAAAGTTTTGCCAAAATTTCAAACTTGTTAGAAAGAGTTAAAAATAATTAAAAAATACTTTGATCTTTCCACTTAATAATAACAAACAGTTTAATTAAAAAAAATTATAAGTTTGGTTCTATTTTTTCTTTATACTATGCTGTTTTTCCAGCGATTTAGTGGAGGTGTCAAAAACACATCCACCGTCTCCCTGGGGTGCAAGCGTCGTGTGCCGAAGTGATTGAAAGCTACTAACGATTCTCTTGCGAACGCAGTCAGCAGAGCACGCTTAATGTGCCCGATGTAAACCTTTTTCCTGTTGACGATGTGCTGCAAGAGCCTCTCCTTTCAAGTGAAGTGAAAGAACTCGTTCAACATTTTTTGAAAGTTTGCACAGGTTATACACGGGTTTCACAGTTTCTATCCATTCGACCACAGGCTGCTCAGTTTTATCGCTAGTGAATCCAGGTATCAACCCGATTAACAGAACAGTAAGAAAAAAAAAATACAGCGAAATATCTTAAGGCAAAAATATTAGAACGTACTGGATAGCACACAGCTAACTTGCTCAACCGACACTAAAAAATACACAGTTTCAATAACTACCTCTTCAAACGAAAGCAAATCCTTTTTTTTTTTTTTTTTCCAAAAGATGACGAATTATTTAATTGGCCAGGACAGTGACAGTAGACAAATCATTTGCGGGAAATAAAACCAGTTAAAATCTAACGTAAGCTAACCAGGGATGTGCGTTGTGGTGCATTGGATATCGGCTCGGAACGAGAAATCGTGGAGCCGAGTTCGAATTCCAGCTTAATTCATCGCATTCACTTACTTGGGAAAGGTATTAATCCGTCTATTCCTTCCAGTTATGGGTTAAATAACAAGACAGATTGGGTTCTATAGCCTTGGTCAGCAACCAGTCTACCGCAGAAAGCAATGGCAACCTACTGCGGGATAATTCTTTGCCCAGTCAGTCATGTCTCTTTCGAGACATGATCGCCCAAAGCGTGTATCACGTATGGTACTTAACTGACTGACTGAAGCTAACCAGAAGAAATATTTATTCTATCTTTCTTTCCTTCGGCAGACCAAACAAAAAACATGAACCCGTTTTTGGTGTAAGGGGTTTTCTCCTCGTTCGTCAAAATTTCACACTCTATAAACGAAAGGTTAAGGAATTTCCCATCAATACAAGAAGTTGCGATAACTGCAAATTAGACGTCTGTTGTAAGAGAATGATTTTATAAATTTCAACCGGCAGTAACGCCAACTGTCCAGCCAATGAATGATGAATGTTTCCTTATAGGAAAACGGTTATCCTCACCATTACAATAAGACAGGATGTGCGTTATGGTGCAGTGAATATCGACAAATCTGGGTGCCGAGTTCGAATTCTAGTTGAATCCCTTGCATACACTTACACACAAATACCCTTGGGAAAGGCATTAATCTGTCTCTTTCCTCAAAGTATGGGTTAAATAATAGGACAGATTGGGTTCTATAGCATTGGCTGGCAGCCTGTCTACCGCAGAAAGTAATAGCAACTTACTGCAAGATAATGTTCTCCTCTGTCAGTTCATGTCTCAAAAGAGACATGATCGCCAGAAGCGTGTATCAAGTACAGCACTTAACTGACTGACTGAACATAAGACAAGATTGAGATCTGACAGCTCTCGATCAAGTGATAAAACTTGACTAGTATAGCCCGACATTGCTCGGGTGTAATGAAAGCTTTAAAACTAATCCATGGTCCTGGAGCTCAGACTCTTTGGACGTTGGCACGAAAGACTAAAAAGCAATAGTTGTTTCCAGTTAAAACGAAACCGTAGACTGAAAGAAAAATGAATGGATGTAAGCCAAATTTTTATTTCCTGGTATCAATATAAAATAATTTTTTTCGTCGTAAACTGAATTTTGAAGGCTAAATAAGTCCTCTGAGTAAATGGTATCATAGCTAAGACTAAGAACTACAATTATACCTACTTATAGCCAAACCCGAAGCAAAAACTGAAATAAAAGGGCTGAAAAAAATACAGACATACAGGCAGAGAAACAGACACGCACACAAACATCTTGCCTTATATATATATATATATATATATATATTATCGATTTTCTGCACTATTGTAAGAACTGACCTGCAACCTTGAAGCTTCTGAATATCGTTTCTTATGTCTCTGTCTTCATAGACAGAGACATAAGAAACGATATTCAGAAGTTCATGAAATTTGATTAAAATCGGACCACTCCTTCTATAACCCGATTTTTTCGATTATCGATATTTATCGGGGGTACCTTGACACAAAACCTAGCTAGGAACACTCGCAGACGCTTATAGTACAACTGTGTAAATTTTCAAGAAAATCGGTTCAACCGTTTCGGAGTCTATAGGTAACGGCCACACACACACAAAGTTCCCTTTATAAATAATCAGTTATAACATTCGTATCTCAAATAAAAGCATAATAAGGTTAAATCATTTAGTGTCCTCAACGATCATCAAAGTCGCGTGATTAGGATTATTCTTCTTCTTCTTCTTCAGGATAAAGGCGATCATGGACTTCTACTTGCCCCTGTCGCTTCTCGCTTTTAATAACTCTCCCAATCCCCGCTCCGCCATCCATTTGCTTAAGCCTATCAAGTATGTCTCGCGCTGCTTTCCCCCGTCTCTCTTTCCTCCTATCCGTCCTGTGACTATCAGATTCTCCGAACTCTCCTTCCTCATTATGTGTTTCAGGAACCTCAGCTGTCTCTTCCTGATGTTAAGTAAGTTTTCTTCGCGTTTGTATCCTCTTCAGTACCTCGTCGTTGCTAACGTGCTCAGTCCATGGTATCCCCAGCATCCTTCTGTAGAACCACTTTTCTGCTGCCTCGAGTCTCTACTTCATCCTTGAAGAGATCGTTCAACATTCGCTGCCATAGAAAAGGACACATAGCAGTCCAGCACTATTTTCCTTGTTTCTAATGAAATTTTTCTGTCTCTTAGTACCCTGGTTAGGTTTTGAAATGCGTCCTTCCGTGATTAGGATACTAACCATTATTTTTCAAAGTAGACGGATTTCAACAAAATAGGATATTTTCTTTGCCAAAATTGTGTTGATTTGTCGGCGAAATGTACGAACGGCGTAATCAAATATTCTACATTATTACAACTATTGCATATTATAATAAAACCTTTGCTTGAAAATTGATTAAGATGAAAACAAAAAAGTTCTCATATTAATTAAATCATGTTTCTCAATTTCAGTAATTATATTTTGAAACATTAATTTTTGCGCCAATGAAACATGTTTGAAATAAACAACAGTTATGAGCAGCCAGAAAAATGAAAAGAGAGAGCAGCATGTATAAAAGAAAGAGGATAAAGAGATACAAAGAGGGTGTGAAAAGAAGACAAATGACAAAGGGAGGGAAAAAAAGAGAAACAGTCAATTGAGAGAGAGAGAGAGAGAGAGAGAGAGAAAGACCAAGTGTAGAGAAAGAGAGCCAGGGAGCAAGGCCAAGGCCAAGTGGAGTAGGTAGAGAGAGAGAGACCAAGGCCAAGTGGAGAAGAGAGCGAGAAAGAGAGCAACACCAATTGGAGTAGAGAGCGAGAGAGAGTGCAACGCCAATTGGAGTAGACGAGAGAGCAACGCCAATTGGATGAGAGAGAGTGCAACGCCAATTGGAGTAAAGAGAGAGAGAGTGCAACGCCAATTGGAGTAGCGAGAGAGAGAGAGAGAGTGCAACGCCAATTGGAGTAGCGAGAGAGAGAGAGAGCAACGAATTGGAGTAGAGAGAGAGAGAGATGCAACGCCAATTGGAGTAGAGAGAGAGAGTGCAATGCCAATTGGAGTAGAGAGAGAGAGTGCAATGCCAATTGGAGTAGAGAGAGAGAGAGTGCAATGCCAATTGGAGTAGAGAGAGAGAGAGTGCAATGCCAATTGGAGTAGTGAGAGAGAGAGTGCAATGCCAATTGGAGTAGTGAAAGAGAGAGTGCAATGCCAATTGGAGTAGTGAAAGAGAGAGAGAGAGAGAGAGAGCGAACAGAGGTCAAGAAGAGTGGAGTAGAGAGATAGAGCAAAGCCAAATGAAGTAGAGAGAGAGAGACCAAGGTCAAGTGGAGTAGAGAGAGAGAGAAAGAGAGCAATACCAATTGGAGTAGAGAGAGCGAGAGTGAGTGCAACGGCAATTGGAGTAGAGAGAGTGAGTGAGTGCAACGGCAATTGGAGTAGAGAGAGTGAGTGAGTGCAACGGCAATTGGAGTAGAGAGAGTGAGTGAGTGCAACGGCAATTGGAGTAGAGAGAGTGAGTGAGTGCAACGGCAATTGGAGTAGAGAGAGTGAGTGAGTGCAACGCCAATTGGAGTAGAGAGAGAGAGAGTGCAAGAAGGAGCAAGAGAAGAGTGAGAATTGGAGAGAGAGAGAGAGTGAAGCCAATTGGCAATGAGAGAGAGAGAGAGAGAGTGCAACGCCAATTGGAGTAGAGAGAGAGAGAGTGCAATGCCAATTGGAGTAGAGAGAGAGTGAGCGAACAGAGGTCAAGAGGAGTGGAGTAGAGAGATAGAGCAAAGCCAAATGAAGTAGAGAGTGAGAGAGCATGGCCAAGTTGGGTAGAGAGAGAGAGAGAGCAAGGCCAAGTGGAGTAGAGAGAAAGAGAGAGAGAGCAAGGAAGTAAGGAAGGGGTGGGGAGAGAGAGAATGAGAGAGAAAGAGAGAGAGAGCAAGGCCAAGTGGGGTAGAGAGAGAATGAGAGAGAAAGAGAGAGAGAGCAAGGCCAAGTGGGGTAGAGAGAGAATGAGAGAGAAAGAGAGAGAGAGCAAGGCCAAGTGGGGTAGAGAGGGGAATGAGAGAAAGAGAGAGAGAGCAAGGCCAAGTGGGGTAGAGAGAAGAGAGAGAGAGAGAGCAAGGCAAAGTGTAGAGAGAGAATGAGAGAGAGAGCAAGGCCAAGATGGGTACAGAGAGAGAGAGTGAGAGCAAGGACAAGTGCAGTAGAGAGAGTGAGAGCAAGGACAAGTGCAGTAGAGAGAGTGAGAGCAAGGACAAGTGCAGTAGAGAGAGTGAGAGAACAAGGACAAGTGCGGTAGAGAGAGTGAGAGAACAAGGACAAGTGCGGTAGAGAGCGTGAGAGAGCAAGGCCAAGTGCGGTAGAGAGCGTGAGAGAGCAAGGCCAAGTGCGGTAGAGAGCGTGAGAGAGCAAGGCCAAGTGCGGTAGAGAGCGTGAGAGCAAAGCCATGATTGGTAGAGAGAGACAAAGAGAGCAGTAGCAATTAGAGTAGTGTGAGAGAAAGAGAGCAAGGACAAGTAGAGAGAGAGACCAAGTGGACGAGAGAGAGAGCAAGACCACATGTGTAGACGAGAGAGAGAGCAAGACCACATGTGTAGACGAGAGAGAGACAAGACCACATGTGTAGACGAGAGAGAGAGCAAGACCACATGTGTAGACGAGAGAGAGAGCAAGACCACATGTGTAGACGAGAGAGAGAGACAAGACCACATGTGTAGACGAGAGAGAGATCAAGACCACATGTGTAGACGAGAGAGAGAGCAAGACCACATGTGTAGACGAGAGAGAGAGCAAGACCACATGTGTAGACGAGAGAGAGAGCAAGACCACATGTGTAGACGAGAGAGAGAGAGCAAGACCACATGTGTAGACGAGAGAGAGAGAGCAGACAAGACCACATGTGTAGACGAGAGAGAGAGCAAGACCACACGAGTAGAGAGAGAGAGCAAGACCACACGAGTAGAGAGAGAGCGCAAGACCACACGAGGAGAGAAAGCAAGACCACACGAGGAGAGAGAGAGAGAAAGCAAGACCACACGAGGAGAGAGAGAGAGAGAAAGCAAGACCACACGAGGAGAGAGAGAGAGAGAGAGATAAAGCAAGACCACACGAGAGAGAGAGAGAGAGAAAGACCAGGTTGAGTAGAGAGAGAGTGCAAGACCAGGTTGAGTAGAGAGAGAGTGCAAGACCAGGTTGAGTAGAGAGAGAGTGCAAGACCAGGTTGAGTAGAGAGAGAGTGCAAGACCAGGTTGAGTAGGCAGAGAGTGCAAGACCAGGTTGAGTAGGCAGAGAGTGCAAGACCAGGTTGAGTAGGCAGAGAGTGCAAGACCAGGTTGAGTAGGCAGAGAGTGCAAGACCAGGTTGAGTAGGCAGAGAGTGCAAGACCAGGTTGAGTAGGCAGAGAGTGCAAGACCAGGTTGAGTAGGCAGAGAGTGCAAGACCAGGTTGAGTAGGCAGAGAGAGAGAGAGCAAGACCAGGTTGAGTAGGCAGAGAGAGAGAGAGCAAGACCAGGTTGAGTAGGCAGAGAGAGAGAGAGCAAGACCAGGTTGAGTAGGCAGAGAGAGAGAGAGAGCAAGACCAGGTTGAGTAGGCAGAGAGAGAGAGAGCAAGACCAGGTTGAGTAGGCAGAGAGAGAGAGAGAGTTGAAGACCATGTTGAGGAGAGAGAGAGAGAGAGAGGAAGACAGCAAGTGAAGTTGTGAGAGATAAAGGATGATAGAAAGGTCAAGTGGACTAGAGAGAGAGAGAGAGAGAGAGACAGAGACAGAGACAGAGACAGAGACACACACACACACACACAACAAGACCAAGTTGGGTAGAGTGAGCGTAGGCCACTGAGCGGATAGACGGAACAAGGAAAATAGAACAAGCCGGGTGGTGGAATCTAAATAGAATGGTAAAGGGGTAGACGCATCCGATGCAAAGCCCAAATAAAGGGTGGATGAGAATTTACTTATTTTGATACAACTTGTAAGTAACTCACTTGTGCATTCAGGGGCAGTAGATATCGGCTCGGAACGATAACCCAGAGGGCCGTATCCGAATTATAGTTGAATTCGTTGCATCCATTTACGTGCTAATACTCTTGGGAACGGTACTGATCCATCCCTTCGTCCTCTAACTATGGGATAAATTGACAACCAGTCTAACGCAGAAAGTAATGGCGACCTAATGCGGAAAAATCTATCCGGTCAGTCTCTTTCGAGACATGATCGCCCAAACGTGTATCACGTATGGCACTTAAATGAACTAACTCAAAAAAAATCAGATTAACAGTGAGCATAGGCAGTAAAGATAAACAAAATTATTTTAATGAATTAATTAGTTAATTATCATAAACACACTGCTCTAACACGCTAACACACACATATGCACTCATTACAATTAATTTCAGCAGCAGCAGCCAAGAATGACCATTCGTTGAAAGGCATGAACTCGAAAACAAGCTCTCCTACCATTCTGAAGATGAGATTTTGATCTCGAAATATTAATGTATAATAAATAGGTAATACCCAACTACTTCTTTACCTTTCTTTATTTTAAATAAACGCATTGTGACAGCCTTCAAAAGCTAACCATACATCTTATATGCACAATGCTTCAAGCAAATTATAAAACTTTTTTATCTTAATTAGTTTTAAAATGTTTGCATTTAATTAAATGCGCCATTATGTTTTTGTTTTATTTCTACTTTCAAGTTTTACTTGTACAGTTATTTTCTTGGCGGACCTGAAGCAGACTACCACCACTTTTAATTTTGTTTTTCTTTTTTTATTTTGTTCAGCGCAATCTTATCACTTGTTACTTAAACTTCCCGATTATAAAAAAAAAAAATTTGAAAAATTACAATATTTAAACAAATTTTTTGTGGGGGTCAGTTTCTCATACAATATTTAAGTAAATCGATCTTCCATTTTCAATCCACTCCCGTTGGTGTCGCTTTTTTTTCAGCGCAGTTCTATCGCTTGTTACTTAAACTTTCCGATTATAAAAAAAAAAAAAATTGAAAAATTACAATAATAAAACAAATTTGTCAGGGGGGGGGGCAGTTTCTCATACAACATTAAAGTAAATCGAATCTCCATTTTCAATTCACTATAAAGGTTGTATGAGAAACAGTCACTCCCCTAAAATTGTTTGCATATTGAAATTTTTGCAAATTATTTTGTCATTCTTAAAGTTTAAGGTGTAAAAGATAATACTGTACTGGAAAAAAGTCCCCAAAAATAGATAATGAACAAATTTACAGGGGGCGGTAATGTCGTACCGGCGACTGGTTTCAAAATGGAGGTTCGATTTACTATAACGTTGTATGAGAAAATTAACCCCCCAGAAAAGGTTTAAATATTGAAATTTTTCAAATTTTTTTTTTTGTCAATCGTCAAGCTAAGAGGGTAATCGATAGGACTGCGCTAAAAAAAACAAAAAACAAAAAAAACCCAAAAAACAACGAAATTAAACGTTGTGGCAGTCTGCTTCAAGTCCGCCATTTTCTTTATTTAAAGTCTTTTGTGGAGGGCAAACGAGTTTACTTATTCAATGTATGTTAATACATCGCATTCAAACTAATACCGACCAACTATAGAACCAAAAATCAAAGAACACAATTTGAATGAGTAATGTCAGGTTACTGCAGCTGAGAAAAATTTTTGAATCGATAATTTATCTATAATTGAAATTGATAATCGGCTGTACCCTGCGGTTTTATCTCATCCATTTCGAACAAGACAGTGGGAGATAATTCCAATATAAATACAAATAACGGCCGAGTTTACATATATTTGCCGCTGGGACCACCGGGTGTCGTGTTTGATGTCTTGGCTTGTTCGACTGAGGGAAACCGAATCTTGGCTCCTAGCCTGGGGGTCGCAGAATAGAGATCATTTGGCGGTAACTTAGTGAGTGAGAGTGAAAGTAGGAAGAACTCAGAAATCAAGGAAACAGGTTATTGGCTTAGCGATGGAGAGGTCAGCCTTTGCAAAACCAAGTGCGTACCAATGGCTTGATTACACTGACCACTAAATATAAAGGTTGGACAAGTCTATTATTACGCCCTCTGGTACTAGTTACGTGCCAACAATATAAGAGAGTATTTTTTGTACTGTTGAGACCATACGTTTACGGCAAAGTTTGTGAAGAGTATTGGACTGGAGGCTATGAAAAGGTAGTTTCCGGTGCCAATTAAGTTATCGTTAACGAATCTGGTCTGTCGTAAAGACCTTCCCTAACAATGTAAAGTGGTAATTTGGTACTAATAATTTAAAACAAAGAGGACCGGAATTACCATCGTCATTGTCTCTTATGTGGTTTTATTTCGCAGTCTGGAGTATATTTGATACATTATCTGTATGGAAAGATAAAGAGAGAGAGAGAGAGAGAAAGAGAAATAAAGAGAAAGAGAGAGAAATTATATGAGATATATAAATACAGATAAATATAGGGAGAGTAAGTGTATATATATATATATATATATATATATATATATATATATTATAGCTGACTGACACCAAATCGGTCGAGTTTCGATCCCGGCCAGAAGCAAGTGGATATCTAGCCACATTGATCAGCTGTGATACAGCGAAACAGGCTTGGATGTGGATGAAGAATATATCTAAACTTATTTATAAATGAAACTGTCTGTGTATGTGTGTCCGTTACCTATAGACTACGAAACGGCTGAACCGATTTTCTTGAAAAGTTACAGTTGTACTATAAGCGTCTGCGAGTGTTCTTAGCTAAGTTTTGTATCGAGGTACCCCCGATAAATATCGAAAATCGATAATCGAAAAAATCGGGTTATAGAAGTAGTAGTAATCAAATTTGATACACTCATAGACAAAGACATAAGAAACCATATTCAGAAGTTTCAAGGTTGCACTTCTTACAATATTGCAAAAAATCGATAATATGTATATATAAAAAGCAAGATGTTTGTGTGTGTGTTTATCTGCCTCCATGTCTGTATTTTTTCAACCCTTTTATTTCAGTTTTTGCTTCGGGTTTGGCTTTAGTTAGGTATAATTGTAGTTCTTAGTCTCAGCCATGACACCATTTCATCAGAGGACTTATTTAGCCTTCAAAATTCAGTTTTCGACAAAAAAACAGCTTATTTGATATCGATACCAGGAAATCAAAATTTGACTTACATCCATTCATTTTTCTTTCAATCTACGGTTTCGCTTTAACTGGAAACAACTATTGCTTTTTAATCTTACCAAAACCTCATTTTTGCTCACATGTTCAGTCCATGGTATCCTCAGCATCCTTCTGTAGAACCACATTTTGGTTGCTTCAAGTTTTCCCTTCATCTTTGGTGAGATGGGAGCTATACTTTATGAATTTAAGCGCAGTACCAAATTAACAAGATCTCATCAGTTCTATGATAACGATTGATCCACTCGCACTACTCGCTGGTGGAATTCTCTTCCAGCTCCACGCTTTCCAGCCAACTTTGATCATCAAAAATCTAAATGCAATCTCAGTCGTTATTTAATGTCTTAATTACTCTTCAATTGTTCTCGCTCCATAATTTTTTTATATTTTTTTTTCAAACCCAGTCAGCACTTGTGTCTACCACGTACAATTACCAATATCTAAATGCAAGGTCAATTGTCATCTACTATCTTGATTCCTCTTGTGCTGGCTTCACTCCTAAATGATTCTGTTTTTCCTATTCTTTCACACGCAACAACCCCTTGTGTCAAACACCTACACTCTTCAAAAACGTATATACAATGCCAATTGTTATCTACTGTCTTCTTGATTACTCTTCTATTGTTCTTGTTCCATAATAATGTTTCTTTTATCGTATTCTTTCACACACAGTAAATCTTCAAAATCTATATTCAATATTCAATCAAAATCGTTATCTGCTATCTTCATGAGGCCACCTCTACCTGTCTTCCTTCTTAATATTTTCTTTTTTCATCACGCTGAGTAACCGCTTGTGTCTACCACCTATAATCTTCAAAAATGTAATTGCTATATCAATTGTTATCTACTGTCTGCTTGATTCATCTTCTACTAATCTCACGCCTTAGTGTTTCCTTTTTTCTTACCCTTTCACACTCAGTAACTCCTTGTGTCTACCACCGACAATCTTCAAAAACAATGTTGGTCTTAATCTATTGTCTTCTTGATTACTCTTCTGTTGTCCTTAAACAATAATAATGTTTCCTTTTTTCTTATTGGTTTTTAGATTTAGTAAGCACTTATGTCTAACACCTACAATCTTCGAGAACGTATAGACAATGTCTATCGTTATCTATTTTCTTCGTTACTCTTCTATTGTTCTCGTTCCATTATCATGTTTTTTACTGCTTATTTTTTCAAACTTAGTAAGCACTTGTGTCTACCACCTACAATATGTCAAACGTTATTTACTGCCTTTCTGATTCCTTTTCTATGAACCTCACTCTTAAATGATTTTTTCTTATACGCAATAACCCCTCGTGTCTAACACCTACAATATTCTTCAAACATGAAGGTCGTCTTGAATGGGCATGCCTCCACATCCTACTATACAAACGCTGGTGTCCCTCAGGGCTCTCTCCTATGGCCGGAGCTCTTCCTTATTTTCATAAATGATCTCCCACACGAGATCAAGTACCAAGTAGGCATCTACGCAGATGACACCATAATTTACTCCCGTAACAGTAAGAAATCCGGCGTGGCGGACAAACATAACCTCGATGATGATCTTGAGAGGGATCTACATTCCGTAATGGCTTGGGGTAAGAAGTGGCTTGTAAATTTCAATGCGTCTAAGACCAATCTGCTGTCTGTCAATCATCACAGGCTACCTCTCCTGCCTCCCATAAGCATGGACCAAGCGAGTCTCCCTGAGAGCAATACACTGCGCCTCCTCGGCCTTACCCTCTCTTCCGATCTCAAGTGGAACAATAACATTGAGTCAATAGTTAAAACCCCTGCCAGGAAAGTTGGGTTACTGTGTCGGGCCAGAATGCTTTTCCACCTGAATCCATCCTGGATATATACAAATCAACTATTCGTCCGTGCATGGAGTACTATATGGTCAGGCGCCATTGCTGTTCATCTTAGTGTTCTTGACAGGCTCCAGAGGAGAATCAGTAATGTGATAGGTACCGATTTAGCGGCTCGACTTCAGCCGCTTACCTCTGTATGTTCCATAAATACTTTCATGGCTTCTGTTCCAACGAACTTAAGTCACTGGTGCCCCTGCAACAGGTGTTTATTCGTGCAAACAGACTGGCAACTGGGTCTCACCCATTTACAGTTAGATCAACTAAATGTAGACGACAATTCTACTTCATCAGCTTCTTTTCCCGCATTTCCCGCCTGTGGAACTCGCTTCCTTATTCTTGCTTTCCTGACGGCTACAACCTCCAGGAATTTAAATGCAATGTCAATACTCATCTCTTAACCACTTGACTCTAGTTCTTTTTTCACCACCCTGTATATCCTTTCCTTTCTCTCCACCTTTGCGACTGTCATCGCACCTGTATTCTCACCCTTCTCTTGCTCCTTTCTAACTGGTTCGTCTTTCTCTTCACTTTCCTCCTATCTAAACTTTTTACTCTTATGTAGCCCCCCTGCACATCAGTGGTGTTACCGCCTTGCTCGGGGTGATACGATTAAGAACAAAAATATAGAAAATGTAAATCGTTATCAACTATCTTCCTGATTATTCTTATATTGTTCTCGTTCTAAATAATGCTTCTGTTTTCTAATTTTTTTTCCACACACACAGTTTCTGGAGTTTAGTGGCTTTACTGCCGTGTATTGAGCAAATTTGGTTTTAAAAAAAATCAAGCAACGTTCAAGTGTGTATCACAGTCAGAATATGATAAACCTCGTTTACCGATGCAAGAATCTGTAGAATTCTTGACAAGCTCCAAAGGAGAGTCTGTAATGTGATAGGTACTGATCTGGCGACTCGACTGCAGCCACTTCCCCACCGTCGAAATGTGGCCTCCCTTTGTCTCTTCTATAAATACTTTCATGGCTTCTGCTCGGATGAGCTTAAGTCACTGATGCCTCTTCAACAGGTGTTTACTCGTGCAACCAGACTGGCAACTGGGTCCCACCCATTCACAGTCAGGTTAGCCAAATGCAGACGACAATTCTACTCCTGCAGCTTTCTCTCTCGCACTTCCAGCCTGTGGAACTCGCTCCCGTATTCTTGCTTTCCTGACGGCTACAACCTCCAGAAATTTAAATGCAAAGTCAATACTCATCTACTAACCACTGGACTCTAGCTCTCTCCCCTCCCCTGTATAACCTTCCCTTTCTCTCCACCTATGTATCTGTCATCGCACCTGCTTTCTCAGCTTTCTGTTGTTCCTTTCTAACTAGTTTGTACTCCTCCCTCTTTTCTAATTAATCTTTTTACATTTATGTAACCCCTGCACATCAGTGGCGTTTCCGCCTTGCTCGGGGTGAAATGATTAAAAAAAAAACTTGACAGTTTTATGATCGGTTCTAAGTTATAGCATTACTAAAGAAAAATGTTGGACCCTTTTCAATTAAACAGAGAAACGGGAAAATATATTTTCTATCTAAAAAGGGGCACCTAGCCTTGAAACACTTGAACAAGAAAAGGTCCTTGTCTCGGGAATACCAAGAAATAATAAATATTAAGTGAATAGATTAGTTCGTTTTGTTTTACGGCATAAAATGGACCATTTAATGCAGACAGGATGTTTTACAATAGATTTGCATAAACAGAATATGTATTCTTTGTGAGAAATCAGTTTTCATTCACCTATTTTTGTAAAGACAATTTTGTTGAGAGTCATGTATTACTGGTGTACCTCCCACAACAATTACTAACTACTAAAATTCCGCTAGCTTAAACCCTATAAAACCCAATATCTCCCAGCCCCTTCCTTTACTAGAGCAAGCCTCTGGGCTTAGAATTCGTCCTCGTTCTTTGTTTATATGGGGATGAGAATGCATATCTTAAAATGACCTATTGAAAATGGCTATTTCTCCTCCAAGTTTTATTTGAATTTAGAGGCAAATAAATAAATAAATTTTATCAAAAATATGTTGCTGTTAATATTTTATTTTCTTAAAAAATGAATCGTTCGTAAATATTTTTACGGTAATATTTTTACCCTTCAAAAATGTATTACAGGTAATATTTTCTTCTTCAGTATTGCTGGGATTTTCACGATAAACATTTAGTGTTATACTTTCATAGAATTTTGACCCCAGTTTGAGAGTTAAGTATTTGTCCATAGCTGAGACCCTAACAGGTGCTATCACCCCGATCCAGGGTGAACCTGGGAACAACAAAAATTAAGAGGTGGTTCAATGCTCCTCAAAACTTCCAAATGACAGGCCTTGCTGCCGGATGTAGTTTACCGTTATACCCAGGACGCCTCATTGGGAGGGGAGCTTATCTCTGAAGAGGAGCAGTCGGCGTATTTTGAAGCCCCAGACGAAAGAGCGAAGGGAATAGAATTTTCATGAGTGAATAGCAATATGTAAGAAATTGTGATTAAAAAAATCTATTTGCCAACAGGCACGGACAAAAATAAACAACATTTCCGCACATTGCCTACAAATATACCAAACATTAACAAAGAGAGCTCAGTATTGGAAATATAAACTTTATTGACGAAGACAGTATGGATATAGAGTACTGTGCAAAAGTATTAGGATAAGAACTATTTTATCTTTTATGAGGCATATTGTAGAAAATAATTTAATTAAAGTAATTTTATTTGATTTACTCAACAAATGCTTTAACAAGAAAACATACTTGTTACAAAATAAATTTAATATTCAGTATAATATCCTTTCGCTTTGATCACAGCCTTTATTCTGTCAGGCATTGACATCACAAGATTCTTTAATATATCTGATGGTATCTCCTGCCAAGCAGCTTGTAATTATTCCCAAAGTGTGTCTTTCGAAGTAACATTAAAATTGAAATTTTTTATTCAAAATATCCCATAGATGTTCCATAGAGTAGTTTCAAACTAACTTGTTTAATAGAAAATAGGAAAAATTAAATATAACTTCTTTTTAATACATTTCTTTTAAACCTAATTTTAAATAATCAATATTTATTAGCAATTTACTTAGCTTTTTACCCTGTATTTGAATTTCAGTGAGGTTTTTAGGAAAATCACCCCAATCCTAATACTTTTGCACACTAAATATATATATTGTTTGATTATAAACAGAATATCTACTTAAATACGATTATCGACCAAAAATAATATTCAAACAAATAATTTCAAATTATATATATATATATATATATATATATATATATTGTGTGTATTTTGGCAGCATTTTTTCATTAATGCAGGTTTCATTGAATAATATAGACAAGTTTTGTCTATTAATTTTGTGTAGGATCCGTTCATACCGTCTGATATACTTGATGGTGATGTCGTTAAAAGACAACAAAAAATCACAGTATTTGTTGAATTTTTTATCAGGTCTAAGCTTTCGGCTCACATAAGCCATTATCAAAGAGTAAATAATAACACACAGTAAACATAGAACATTTAAGTTATTAACAATAAAGAGAATTGAATTGAAAATATAAGTCCATCCCTACCGTGGCGGATGGCCGAAGACAGTGACAAAATAGTGGTGTTGTGGTCCCTGGTCTGATTACAGACATTTGAGTACGTTGTTGGAAATATCGAAATTGATTGTATTCAAACCAGGTTTAAACTGTTTAATGTAGAGTGCTTCGAGGATTTTTAGTTTCTGCTTATTATTTTCTTGTTTGAGTATGTACGTGTTATCAACAAGCGTTTTTCTCAGAAGTGTGCGTTGATAACCGTGTGGTTCTAAATGTAAATATATATATATTAATGTTGTGGTGATACCGACCGAGTAAAGCGAAGGACCAGAAGTTTGCACTCTCACGATTAAAAAGCAAATGACCAAAACTAATCGGTGCGCAGCCGGATCGACGCAGATGTTCCGGTTGAAATCTAAAAATTAATTAAATATTAAATTCCAGTTCGCGAGCCTACGCAAATTTTATTTATCGACCAATGGGAAGCCCAGAATCAAATACAAGTGTGAATTCCCAAATGATCTACTGCGATCCAAAAAGAAGATATAAAAGAAGATATAAAGAGCCGATACGGAAAGCATCGCCAGACAGACAGATGGACCCAGACAGACACACACCGACACAGACTCGGGAGAGACGAGAGTAATTAGTATCCCCCTTGACCAAGTCAAGTGGCTTACTATGCTCGTCGCCTTCACCTCCATTTTCCTTCTTCCCTGTCTCAAAACTACTTACTGACCAAAGGAGCGGATACCTCAAAGACATTCCTTACTTACAACGCTCCCACATTCCTAAGCATTAATTCTCTTTTCAGCATTTTTATTGCCATTAACATTTTAACGTCCGTTAAAGGATTACTTTAATTGTAAAAACCTTAATTGATATGTGTGTATATATATATATATATATATATATATATATATATATATATATATATATAAAATGTTATTTCTCAACTCAATTTGCTTTTCTTGATTTATAATCTTTTTATGACTTATCGTGGGCTTTCTACAACGAGGCCAAATTCCGTTAATCTTCAACAACACACAACTACTCTCCACTAGAACGGACCTCCCCACTATAATGTACTAGCAGTATAGCCCGGCGTTGCTAGGGTGTAATGAAAGCTTTAAAACTAATCCATGGTCCTGGAGCTCAGAATCAGCCTAAAGAATATTTGTGTGAAGTTTGGCGATAATCGGATAAAAATTGTGGATTTATATAAATGACATACAGACAGATAAACACACACACACACAAAACATCTTGCCCTTTATATATATTATCGATTTTCTGCACTATTGTAAGAACTGCAATCCTGAAACTTCTGACTATCGTTTCTTATGTCTTTTTCGATGAGTGTATGAAATTTGATTAAAATTGGACCACTCCTATAACCCGATTTTTTCGATTATCGATTTTCGATATTTATCGCGGGTACTTCGACACAAAACATAGCTGAGAACACTCGCAGACGCTTATAGTACAACTGTGTAAATTTTCAAGAAAATCGGTTCAGCCGTTTCGTAGTCTACAGGTAACGGACACACACACACACACACACACACAAAGTTCCATTTATAAATAAGTTTAGATGCTATATTCTTGAGTTAGTACTGCGTTGTGGTGTGATGGATATCTGCTCAGAATGAGAAATCGTAGAGCCGAATCCGAATGGCAACCTACTGCGGGATAATCTTCTGTCTAGTCACTCTCTTTCGAGACATGATCGCCCAAGCGTGTATCACTTGTGGTACTTAAATGACTAACTGGTTAACTGACTGACTGACAAATAATTTCATATATATATATACTATATTCAAGAGTATTCTCTTACTTGCAGATACCCTTGGGAAAGATTAATCCATCTCATCTCCATACAGCTATGGGTTGAATAGCAGTTACCAACCAAGGCGCTAGAACCCACGCTTGCAGAATGATATTCCAACCTACTGCGGAACAATCTTTTGTCTTGCTCATGGAAATAGACATGATCGCCCAAGCGTGTATCACGTATGACACTTAACTAATATTTATGAACATTTTTTTAATCATTTCACCCCCGAGCAAGGGAGAAATGCCACTGATGAGCAGGGGGCTACATAACTGTAAAAAGATTTATTAGAAAAGAGTGAAGAGTACAAACTAGTTAGAACGGAGCAATAGAAAGCTGAGAATGCAGGTGCGATGACAGATACATAGATAGAGAAAGGGAAGAATATACAGGGGTGGGGAGAGAGCTAGAGTCCAGTGGTTAATAGATAAGTATTGACATTGCATTTAAATTTCTGGTGCTTGTAACCGTCAGGAAAGCAAGAATATGGGAGCAAGTTCCACAGGCGGGAAGTGCGAGAGAAGAAGCTGCAGGAATAGAATTGTCGTCTGCATTTGACTAACCTGACTGTGAATGGGTGGGACCCAGTTGCCAGTCTGGTTGCACGAGTAAACACCTGTTGAGGAGACACCAGTGACTTAAGCTCGTCCGAGCAGAAGCCATGAAAGTATTTATAGAAGAGACAAAGGGAGGCCAAATTTCGACGGTGGGGAAGTGGCTGCAGTCGAGCCGCCAGATCAGTACCTATCACATTACAGACTCTCCTTTGGAGCCTGTCGAGAACACTGAGGAGAACGGAAGGGGCGCCTGACCATAAATGGCAGCAGTACTCCATGCGCGGACGGATGGTTGACTTGTATATATGCAGGATGGATTCAGGCGGGATAAACATCCTGGATCGCCATAGTGACCCAACCTTCTTAGCAGTAGATTTAGCTATGGATTCAATATAGTGGTTCCTTTTGAGGTCTGAGGACAGGGTAAGGCTGAGGAGGCGTAGTGTGTTGCTCTCAGGGAGAATCGCTTATGGGAGGCAGGAGAGGTTGCCTGTGATCGTTGACAGATAACAGCTTGGTCTTAGACGCATTGAAGTTGACAAGCCACTTCTTGTCCCAATTCACCACAGAGTGTAGATCCCGTTTAAGGTCAGCAGCGAGATTATGTCTGTCCGCCACGTCAGGTTTCTTACTGGTGCGGGAGTATTGTGGTGTCGTCTGCGTAGATGCCTACTTGGGAACTGATCTCATCTGAGAGATCGTTGATGAAAATAAGGAAGAGCGTCGGGCCCAGGATAGAGTCCTGTGGGACACCAGCATTCGTGCTGTAGGATGAAGAGGCATACCCATTCAAAACAACCTTCATTTTGCGGTTATTTAAAAAAGATTGGATTAGGTCGAGCAGGCGACCAGTAATACCATAACCCCGTAGCTTGCATAGGAGGCCAGTGTGCCAAACCCTGTCAAAAGCCTTGGAGATGTCCAGAGCAACCGCGTGAGCCTTGTCAGATTCATCAAGGGCCTGGAGCCTGTACTCCGTTACGGTTGTTAGCAAGTCGGCCGTGGACCTGACAAAGCGGAAGCCATATTGCCTGTCAGAGAAGGGTTTGTGGGCAGTGAGATGTTGAACTATTTCAGCACTGATTATGGCCTCGAATACTTCGGTAGAAGACTGATAGGACGATAGTTGGATGGGTCCGAGGGTTCACCACAATTCTTAAATACAAGGACGACTGAAGAGAATTTCCAGCATGCAGGAAAGCAAGAAGCAGAAAGGTAGGCGTTAAACAGTTTAGAGAGGACAGAGGAAAGTTCAGGAGCAAACCTCTTAAGGATTCTGAATATCAGAGATAAAGCTTATGTAAATATAAAAAGCGTTTTATGCTTCAAAGAAATATACAGGCCAAAATTGATAACGCATCTGCCGCGCATGAAACTCATAGTTGCGGCCGACCATCCTACGGAAATCAATACACAATACATACACGTATATCTAGGAAATCTATGACACAGTAGAGAAAGGTTTCGACTGACGTTTTTCGTCATTTAGGACTTCATCAGAATAAAGTTATATTTACGTTGACGCGGTTATACATGCAAACGAATGTGAAGAACGCTGAAAATTTTTAATTTAGGGTTTTTTTTTTCATTTAGTTTCTTTTTCTTTTGTTTTTATAACTTTTGTTATTAAACTAGACCGCCCTAGGCGTGCGGTTGGTGTAATGAATAAGTGCTTGGATTTAGAAATCGGAGAGACAAGTTCTAATTCAAGTCGGGTTCGTTATATTTACTTCCGTGCAAATACTCTTTGGAAAGGTAGGAATCAACCTCCTTTCCTCAGCTATGGGATAATTAGTAGGACTTGCATCAGGGAATCCTTTTTATATATCTCTGTACAGAGACATGTAAGCTTAGAGCATTTATATGTTGTGGTGCAGTGGATATAGACTCGGAACGACAAATCGAGAAGCCGAGTTCGAATTGAAGTTAAATTCCTTGCATTCAATTACGCACAAATACCCCTGGAAAAGGTATTAATCCGTCTCTTCCCTCCAGTTATAGGCTAAATAATAGGTTATATAGCCTTGGCTGGCAATGGCAACCTTCTGCGGGATAATCTTCTGCCCAGTTAGTCATGTCTATTTCGCGACATAATCGCCCAAGCGTGTATTACGTATGGCACTTAACTGACTGACAATAGTTGGAAACATAATTAAAACTTCTACTGGTCACAAAGTGGGGGATCGGTTTTCTATTTTTTGAAGTAATAAACTGATATCCCACTAATTATGCTTAATATAATAATGTAATATGATCTATCTCTTTACCTTCCAGCTATGAGTTAAATGGCAGAACAAATTGGGTTCTAGAGCCTTGACTGGCAACCAGTTTACCGCAGAAAGCAATAGCAACCTACTGCGGGATAATCTTTTGCCCAGTCAATCATGTCTCGAAAGAGACATGATCGCCCAAAGCGTGTTTCACCTATGGCACTTGATTGACATTGAGAAAGGTATGAATCAACGTCTTCACGCTTGAACTATGCATTAATTAATAGGATTGCATCAGTATTTAATTTCTATCCCATCACCAAATTCTTCCAATCTAAAAATATTTTCTGGTTTTAAATGACTTGCAAAAGGGTTGATAAGACGTAAAAAAGAAATCCATCAATAGAAAAGAAAACGTATCAGAAGCATAAAGAATGAACTTTTATCACGAAATTATTTTTCTTTTAACTCTTTTCCCCAGTTTTCTGTTTTTTTCTTTCGGAGGCTGCTTTTAGCTGAAGATTATTTCTCTCGTCCTACCCCCACCACATTTTTGTATATCCTTCTTTATTCACATTTATTAATTTCGTTTCTTTTTCTTCTACTTTTTTGCCTCCTCTTCTCTTGAGTTTTATTTCAACTTCCTCTTGCCAAATTTTAAACCTCCCTCTTTTTCGCCGACTCTTTCTTTCTCCCCAGCCATACCTTTCCGTTCCCGAGTGCCGTCTTTCCTTTGATATATTACATGTCTATAGTTTTACCCAAGTTCTTTCAGGCACAAGAGAGCCATTATTCATTGCACATACATACACAATGCGTTCGTGTTGGTGTTTTGAGTCGTTCGTTCAATAGAAAAGAAACGTGGTCAGTATTAGGGATTCGCAGAAGACCGGTCATCCATCATTGCCGTTCAAATATTTTAATAAAAATATACGCCAGAAAGACTGCAAGAATTAAGTAGTAGCCTGAATAGCAAGCGACCATTTTTATATCAAAATGACTCCGATGGCAGCGTGCTGACCGGCCAACCGTTTTCTCCAGTCCCTTGACAGGAAATTCTCATAGGGGTAGCTAGACAGAGAAATAGAGACGGAAAGGGAGACGAGGACGGGGAAGAGAGAAAGAGAGACGATGTGATGAGAAGAGACAGAGACGCGATGTGAGATGAGAGAGAATGGAGGCAATAGAGAAAAAAAAGGAGCTAAGAGGCGAGAGAGAGAGTTACAGGAGATGAGAGAGAGAGAGAGTTACAGGAGATGAGAGAGAGAGAGTTACAGGAGATGAGAGAGAGAGAGAGAGTTACAGGAGATGAGAGAGAGTTACAGGAGATGAAAGAGAGAGAGTTACAGGAGATGAGAGAGAGAGAGTTACAGGAGATGAGAGAGAGAGTTACAGGAGATGAAAGAGAGAGAGTTACAGGAGATGAAAGAGAGAGAGAGTTACAGGAGATGAAAGAGAGAGAGAGTTACAGGAGGCAAGAGAAAGAGAGTTACAGGAGGCAAGAGGGAGAGAGGCAGGAGGCAAGAGGGAGAGAGACAGGAGGCAGGAGGGAGAGAAGCAGGAGGCAAGAGGGAGAGAGGCAGGAGGCAAGAGGGAGAGAGACAGGAGAGAGAGAGGCAGGAGAGAGACAGGAGGCAGGAGAGAGAGTGTGTGTGTTACAGGAAGCGCGTGCGAGAGAGAGAGAGAGGGGGGGATTACTCGTAGCTTCCTTAGCCTACCGCAAAAAGAGGATTTTTATTTTGTTGCTTTAAGTTACGAAGTGAAAAATATTACATAACTTCCTACAGTTAGATATAGATAGACATAAACTGTACGTAATTCAAGAATCGTGAAAGCTGTGAATACGAAACAAAAGGTGTACGATATTTCTTATAACAGTCGAATAAACCTTAACACGGAGCGCATGCGTATATGACATCACGAGAAAAAATAACTGTCACGATAACGAAGTAGGTAAATAGAGTTGCGAGATATAACCAAATTTGCGCATAGCAAATGTAAAAATTTAACACGAGTTCCACTAGATGTTTGGGGGCGTTTCTTTTCAGCATTAGGAACTGGTGAGTACATTCTGGATCACGAGTGATGAAACATTGTTGTGGTCACATTACCAGAGGAGACAAAATTGGGTTCCGTGACCTGAAAGAACCAATCGTTGCCGACCCCAGCAAAATTCAAAGTTCAGCAGTTAACGAAGAAACTGTGGGCAACTTAGTTGCTTATTGGCTTTACACTGCGTGTTTGATGCGGGGAAGCGCTGGAGAGAAGGTCTTCATCGAAAGAACCAAAACTTTTATTATTTAAGGGTGTCATTCTTTTTTGCAGAATAACACCACCACAGACACTCGGGCAGTCGGACAAAATGGTGGCTCCAAAGCAATACAATACAAAATGGTGGCTTTAATGCAATTCAATGCTGTTATAACGCTTTACTGCATCATTTGAATAATTAAAGTCACAATCATCCGTTTGTGCCCCTAAATCAACATTTACTCATGTTTAGTAAATATCTATTAGATGATACCATACATTATCGCTAAACCTCTTAAACTAAAGATGATCAGAGCCTGAAAGTTGATCTCCTCTCTGATCAAGCTCAAACAGCTAAATAGGGGAAAACAAGCGAGTAAAATTCGATATCTCTGAAAGAAGTTAATTAAATACTTTTACAACCAAGCTCATCAATACCTCTAAAACATTAAATACCTATAAACCCAAACTCATCAATTAATTAAGCCGAAAACATGCAATACCTCAAAAACCAAGCTCATCAATTCAATACATCCAAAACCAAGCTAGTAATGTTTCATCATCACTAAGAAGACCCAGAAGTTGTCCTCTCAGTGAAGATACTTGCTTTGAAAGTCTAATAAGTCTAAGGCGCAACCCAAAACTTATATACAGGGTGAGGCAAAAGTCGCACACCACAGGGGTGGGGTTAATTAATTAATCATGTTTTAAATGTCTAATTTGTTTTGATATTTTCTTACTTTACTAAAACAATAGATCACGAAAGACCACACCCTTTGGATTTTTTTCCTGTAGGGAAAATTTGAAATTAGTTGTTTACAAGGTGTGCCCAAGAAATATTGAGTAACCTTGAAAAAAAATAAAATAAAATAAAAAAATAAATATGAATGCATTAAAATGGCAGCGTTAAAGGGTAATGCAGGCATAAAATTGAAAAAACAAAATTGTTTTGAAAAAGGACATGAAAAAAACTAATTATGCATTTTCATGTTTAACTACACTTTTAATCATAAACCCCTAAAGATGTGCGCTTTTTGTTTCACCCTGCATACAATCAATGTTAAAATATTAAAAAAAAAAAATGATCGGCTCCTTTTACCAGTCCGGAAAACACCCTACTCCTACCAAGACAAGAGTAAAATCAAACCAAAAAAGGAGTATTGCTGCCATATCTGGACTAGAACTGCTCCATCTTCATTTTCAAGCCGTGAAAACCTTCAAAGACATCTACACGGCCATGAGGGTGATGAATATTTCCTCTCCTGCAGCCCCTTAACAACACATGAAACATTGCTACTATGATGTTCAGACGGACTCCATTGTTTAGTCCCGGGTTCGTCAAACTTTTTCGACCAGAGAGCACCCTTTTTCTTTCTTTTCCCGTGACCCCCATTTAAAATATCACTCATCTGAAATGTTAACTAAAATGTACGAAAAGTTATGAAATTTAGATCAGGTTCAATATTACCCACCCTCGTCATCAGGTTCTGAATTTCCCCCTAAAAAACAATTACAGAAGAGCAGTCAATAGTCAATGTCGCATTAATAAGTTTCAAAATAAGTTAAAAGCTATTTGGACAACTAAGGCTTTTGATTCTGTCGTTTCTTTCATCTGCACCGAAAAATACAACATAGATGCTTACTAAGTAAAATTTAGCTCAATGTCACTATCATTAACTCTCCTTCGAACTCCTGAACGACCCATAAGCTGTCACTCGGAACCTGTTTGAAGACGTCTGGGTTAGTTCTACCGGTTCGGACATTTACACAAATGTCCAGAGGGTTTAATCTCCATTTTTTAGTGGGTCGTATTGCACCTTGTTTCCAAGAACTGCTTCTTTCGAGAACAGACTCAATCGTCGTTACCTCCAAAATAATCTTAACCATTTCAAGTATAAGGTCAATGGTTATCTAAGCTTACGGTCATATTACGTAAAAATCACCGTTTCCCGTACGTTTGTGGAAGTAACGTTGAGCATGGTCAGTACCTAGATGTGTGTTCATTTGGTAATACCAGGTGTAGTTAGCCTGGATGTGCGGGTGGTGTAATGGATAAGGCTCAGGATTGTTAATAAGAGAACAGAGTTCCAATATTGACCCGTTGGTTTCGTTATATTGACTTAACGCAAGTACCATTGGGAAAGGTATGAATCCACATCTTATCAGTTATGGTGATTTTCACAAGGCCAAATGAATGGGACACTCAGTGAGGATCGGACTCACTACTCAATTGCAATGATTCTAGCGAGATAAGTTTGCTAACCATTAGACCACCTCGAGGTACCCCACCGCTTATTTATTTAATTAGTAAGACTTGTACGAGGGTCATTCAATAAATAATGTGAATTTTTCGGTATAAGGACTTCTAATACAGATAGAAGCTTACTTTTTAAAATTTTTTTCCTTTAATTTTTCAAAGGGATATTTAAATTTTTTGCAGATTGAAAAAAAAAAAACTGAGAGTTTTGGAGATTGACAAAAATGGCCGACCAAGAAGCATGCTCCAGGATTGAACAGAGGTCAGTTATCAAATTTTTGGTTGCTGAAGGGTGCAAACCAGTTGAAATTCATAAGAGAATGTCAACTGTGTTTCAACCAAAAAATGTCTACAAGACATTTAAATTGTTAAAAGAAAAACGGAGCAGTGTTGAGGATGAAGACAGGCTGGGAAGCCTACAGAAGTGAGGTCTCTGGAGGTGATCGAATCAGTCAATAACCTCATTCAGCCTGACAGAAGGGTGACAGTAGATGGTCTTTGAGCCTATCTGTTGGCACAGCACATAAAATTGTCCATGATGACCTTGCCTACTTGAAGGCTTCACACAGCAGCCCAAACGGTGCAGACCATCAACGAGCTGGGATTGGAACTGCTTCCTCATCCTCCTTACAGCCCAGACTTTGCCCCTTCAGACTTTCACCTGTTTGTTCCTTTAAAAGCGTTCACGCGTGACACGAAGTTTGAAAGTGACGATGAAGTTAAAAGTGCTGTGAGCGATTGGCCGAGACATCAGTCTAAAGATTTTTACGCTGAGGGAATACGGAATCTTGTGCACAGATGGGAAAAATGTGTGACACTGCTGGGAGACTACGTTGAAAAAAAAAGTAAGCTTCTATCTGTATTAGAAGTCCTTATACTGAAAACTTCACCTTATTTATTGAATGACCCATTATTATCTCTAAAAAATATTCTTACATTTTAAAAACAAATTATCGTTTAAATAGCCTCGAAATGGTTGATAAAAAATCGTTATCTATCGTTCCTGTACTCATAATCTTCACCTCACATTTATCATTCAGTAACTTATCTTGAGTGGCACCTAAGACTTGGATTGTGGAAACTTTATACATGATTTCAAATGTTATTCTTAGTAGATATCCGTATTTGAGTAAACGGCTCGAGTAAATTCATATATAGAGGGCACCAGGGAGCTAAGTTCATCGGAGTAGAAGCCGTCAAGGTATTTGTAGAAGAGGCACAGGGAAGCCACATTGCGCCGGTGAGCAAGTGACTATATCTGAGCTGTCAAGTCGGGATCGATCACATTGCAGATTCTCGTTGGATTTTGTCAAGGATCCCTAGGTGGATGGCAGGGGCACCCGACCAGATATGGCAGCACTATTCAATGTACGGGCGGGTGGTAGATTTATATATGTGCAGGATTGTTTCAGACGGGAAAAACTTCCTGGCCCTCCACACAGAACCGAGTTTCTTAGCGGCGGATTTAGCAATGGATACTATAGAGTCATTAACTGGCAAAACTATGGAATGTCGTTCGTTAAAACCCCTTTCTATCGAAATAGCGATAAAGCATCGAGATTCTAGCAGAAGTACTGTCCGGATCTATAAACACGGACTAGAAATAAAATAAAAATACGTCAGTTCATTATATTTTATATCAAATGATTTAAAAATATGCTGTCAATGTTGTTTTTTTGTTTTTTTTTACGGTAATGTTAATTCCAGCCAAATTGTTGCACGTAAGCAGATCAGAAAATAATTATATTTTAACGTAAAAAAGTCACAAAAACAAAAACAAAAACGAAAAAAAGAGAAAGAATTTTTTGTGACTAACTAGCTTGAAATTTTGCACATATTGGAAATGGTTTGTTAACCATTAGTGAAAATTACACATCTATTAGTAAAGAAAGACCTATTTTTACCCTTGACAGGAATTAAAAACCAAAGCACTTTAGCTTTTCGGATTAACTGAAGATAGAAAACCAAAAATGAGAAAAAGGAAAAAGAAAAAAAGAAAAAATGAGAAAAAGGAAAAAGAAAAAAAGAAAAAATGAGAAAAAGGAAAAAGAAAAAAAGAAAAGGAAAAAGAAAAAAAGAAAAGGAAAAAGAAAAAAAGAAAAGGAAAAAGAAAAAAGAAAAGGAAAAGAAAAAAAGAAAAGGAAAAAGAAAAAAAGAAAAGGAAAAGGAAAGAGGGAAAAGTAGAAAGAGAAAGAGGAGAAAAAGACGAGAAAGTGAAAGAGGAGAAAAAGACGAGAAAGTGAAAGAGGAGAAAAAGACGAGAAAGTGAAAGAGGAGAAAGAGAGGAAAGGAGAAAAGAAAAAAGGAAAATAGAAAAAAGGAAAAAGATTTATAAAAAGAGGAAAATGATAATAGAAAAAGGAAACAAGGAAAATGATAATAGAAAAAGGAAACAAAGAAAATGATAATAGAAAAAGGAAACAAGGAAAATGATAATAGAAAAAGGAAACAAGGAAAATGATAATAGAAAAAGGAAACAAGGAAAATGATAATAGAAAAAGGAAACAAGGAAAATGATAATAGAAAAAGGAAACAAGGAAAATGATAATAGAAAAAGGAAACAAGGAAAATGATAATAGAAAAAGGAAACAAGGAAAATGATAATAGAAAAAGGAAACAAGGAAAATGATAATAGAAAAAGGAAACAAGGAAAATGATAATAGAAAAAGAAAAAAACAAAAGGCATAAAAGAAGAAAGGACAAAAAACTGAAAAAGGTTAAAATTGCAATGCAACTTCATTATTTTAAGTTCTTTTACTCGAATTGCATATTCACAACTTACAAACGTAAAATCTGTTGGCAATTCATTCAAAATTATTTAAATTTATCGCCTGATTCCTTCTTTAGTCGGCTGCTGCAAAGCTAGAATGAAGAAAATAAATTTTACGGCGTCATTGATTAATGAAAATCCTCTCTCTTTCAAGAGCCAGTTTCAAAATCTAAAGAATACACAAAACTACAAATAGCTAGAAACCAGGCAGAAAAATATTTCTTTTGACAGCATATTCTCGACTACAGCATAGATGACAAGGAGACCAAACTAGGTCAATTTCAGCAAATAGTCAATCATCCCTACTACTTCACCTTATAGATGGTCAAAAGACATACACCTACACTAGGAAATCCAGAAAAGGATCCTTTTTTTCCTCTGGACAATTTACGTTTGAGTTTAGAGACACTTCTTGCGAAAGTATATATCGGTTGTGTTTTGTCATTACTATAATACGCACGTTTTCTTATGTATACCGTCTGTCTTTTTCCTCTATAGAAAACCATGTTGTTCGTTGAATGTGTTAATATCTTTGATGATTAATGGAAGAGAAAAGAATGCGTGTCCTGAAGGGGATGATGAGAGACCGTGTTATTGCATCACACAAAATGAGAGAGAGAAAGAGAGAGAGAAAAAATATCGACTCATACATGAATACAACACCGCGTACAGGCTCCTTATTCAAAAAGACGTTACTTTTACATTCATTTAGGATTTTAAGTAGCCTGGAGAGATTCATTATGATAAAATTAGACACCGACAGTTTGTATCATTTTCGCGTTCCATTCTGTGGTAAGTTTCAGGATAACCAATTTCCTCGGCACCGTCATTTTCTTTCCAAAACAGCAGTTCACAAAATAAAGAAAAAGAAGAAAAACACAAACACACACAAACGAGAAAAAAAAACAAAAAACCCGGACCATTCAGTTCGTCTTCTCCCATCTTATATATTGTAACCGTTTTGATAAGAAGTTTCAACAGGTAAATGTAAAACAGACAAGCACCGAAAATAAATGAATAAATAAGAACGCTGGATTGTTTATTTATGACATTTAATTTTATAACCTGGGCTGTAGTCATTGGCTTCAGTACTAAAAAAGAAAAAAAAACATTTCAACGTGGGTCTCTGTCGGAGATCATATAAAATAACCAAAGGCACCACACGCATTGCTTGTTAATTTTAATCGATACGTGCAGAGAGAATGTCGTGCGCACGCCATGAGACCAGAAGGGTAGCTAACTCGATACTAACTGTATGTTCCATGAATGTGGTCCTGTGCTCAGAGATGGTGATGCCGAACAGAAATGAGTAGGATGTAAGCAATAAGGAAGATGGGATAGAAATGAATGTGGAAAATAATGAAGAAAAAAGATGGGCGTGAATAGGATGGAGAATTAGAAAATGAAGAAGATGAGGATAAAGAAGAAGGAAAAGGCAGAGGCTAATAATAATAATAGTAAAGAGAAGAAGAAGAAGAGGATGGTGAATAGGATGGAGAAGAAGAAAATGAAGAAGATGAGGATAAAGAAGAAGGAAAAGGAAGAGGCTAATAATAATAATAGTAATGAGAAGAAGAAGAAAAGGATGGTGAATAGGATGGAGAAGAAGAAAATGAAGAAGATGACGATAAAGAAGAAGGAAAAGGAAGAGGCTAATAATAATAATAGTAATGAGAAGAAGAAGAAAAGGATGGTGAATAGGATGGAGAAGTAGAAAATAAAAAGATGAGGATAAAGAAGAAGGAAAAGGAAGAGGCTAATAATAATAATAGTAATGAGAAGAAGAAGAAAAGGATGGTGAATAGGATGGAGAAGAAGAAAATGAAGAAGATGAGGATAAAGAAGAAGGAAAAGGAAGAGGCTAATAATAATAATAGTAATGAGAAGAAGAAGAAAAGGATGGTGAATAGGATGGAGAAGTAGAAAATAAAAAGATGAGGATAAAGAAGAAGGAAAAGGAAGAGGCTAATAATAATAATAGTAATGAGAAGAAGAAGAAAAGGATGGTGAATAGGATGGAGAAGTAGAAAATAAAAAAATGAGGATAAAGAAGAAGGAAAGAATGAAGGCTAATAATAATAATAGTAATGAGAAGAAGAAGAAAAGGATGGTAATAGGATGGAGAAGTAGAAAATAAAAAAGATGAGAAGAGGACAAGAAGAAGAAGAAGAGGAAGAAGGAAGTAATAATAATAATAGTAATGAGAAGAAGAAGGATATAAGGTGAATAGGATGGAGAAAGAAAATGAAGAAGATGAGGATAAAGAGAAGAAGGAAAAGGCAGAGACTAATAATAATAATAGTAATAAGAAGAAGAAGAAAAGGATGGTGAATAGGATGGAGAAGAAGAAAATGAAGAAGATGAGGATAAAGAAGAAGGAAAAGGAAGAGGCTAATAATAATAATAATACAATGAAAGAAGAAGAAAAGGATGGTGAATAGGATGGAGAAGAAGAAAATGAAGAAGATGAGGATAAAGAAAGAAGGAAAAGGGAAGAAGTAATAATAATAATAGTAATGAGAAGAAGGATGGTGAATAGGATGGAGAAGAAAATGAAGAAGATGAGGATAAAGAAGAAGGAAAAGGAAGAGGCTAATAATAATAATAGTAATGAGAAGAAGAAGAAAGGATGGTGAATAGGATGGAGAAGAAGAAATAGAAGATGAGGATGAAGAAGAAGAAGAAAAGGCTAATAATAATAATAGTAATGAAGAAGAAGAAAAGGATGGTGAATAGGATGGAGAAGAAGAAAATGAAGAAGATGAGGATAAAGAAGAAAGAAGGAAAAGGCAGAGGCTAATAATAATAATAGTAATGAGAAGAAGAAGAAAGGATGGTGAATAGGATGGAGAAGAAGAAAATGAAAGATAGAAGGATAAAGAAGAAAGGAAGAAAAAGGAAGAGGCTAATAATAATAATAGTAATGAGAAGAAGAAGAAAAGGATGGTGAATAGGATGGAGAAGAAGAAAATGAAGAAGATGAGGATAAAGAAGAAGAGGAAAAAGGAAGAGGCTAATAATAATAATAATGACAAAGAAGAAGAAGAAAAGGATGGTGAACAAGATGGAGAAGAAGAAAATGAAGAAGATGAGGATAAAGAAAGAAGGAAAAGGCAGAGGCTAATAATAATAATAGTAATGAGAAGAAGAAGAAAGGATGGTGAATAGGATGGAGAAGAAGAAAATGAAGAGATGAGGATAAAGAAGAAGGAGAAAGGAAAGGCTAATAATAATAATAATGACTGAGAGAAAGAAAAAGGATGGTGAATAGGATGGAGAAGAAGAAAATGAAGAAGATAGGGATAAAGAAGAAGGAGAAAGGAAGAGGCTAATAATAATAATAGTAATGAGAAGAAGAAGAAAAGGATGGTGAATAGGATGGAGAAGAAGAAAATGAAGAAGATGAGGATAAGAAGAAGGAAAGGGAAAGAGGAGGCTAATAATAATAATAGTAATGAGAAGAAGAAGAAGAAAGGATGGTGAATGGGATGGAGAAGTAGAAAATGAAGAAGATGAGGATAAAGAAGAAGAAGAGGAAAAGGAAGAAGGCAATAATAATAATAGTAATGAGAAGAAGAAAAGGATGGTGAATAGGATGGAGAAGTAGAAAATGAAGATGAGGATGAAGAAGAAGGAAAAGGCAGAGGCTAATAATAATAGTAGCCAGAAGAAGGAGAGGATGGTGAATAGGATGGAGAAGTAGAAAATGAAGAAGATGAGGATAAAGAAGAAGGAAAGGCAGAGGTAATAATAATAATAATAATAGTAATGAAGAAGAAGAAAGGATGGTGAATAGGATGAAGAAGTAGAAAATGAAGAAGATGAGGATGAAGAAGAAGGAAAAGGCAGAAGTAATAATAATAATAGTAATGAGAAGAAGAAGGAGAGCATGGTGAATAGGATGGAGAAGTAGAAAATGAAGAAGATGAGGATAAAGAAGAAGGAAAAGGCAGAGGCTAATAATAATAATAGTAATGAGAAGAAAAGAGGCGAAGAGAAACGGCCAAAATAAAAGGCGGAGGTAACCTGAAAAGAACACCTAAGCAAACGAAAAGGGGAAACCGAAAAGGGGGAAACACCCCAAGCACGGGGGGAAACCGAAAAGAACACCTAAGCACGGGGGGGAAACCGAAAAGAACACCTAAGCACGGGGGGAAACCGAAAAGAACACCTAAGCACGGGGGGAAACCGAAAAGGACACCTAAGCACGGGGGGAAACCGAAAAGAACACCTAAGCACGGGGGGAAACCGAAAAGAACACCTAAGCACGGGGCAAACCGAAAAGAACACCTAAGCACGGGGGGAAACCGAAAAGAACACCTAAGCACGGGGGGAAACCGAAAAGAACACCTAAGCACGGGGGGAAACCGAAAAGAACACCTAAGCACGGGGGGAAACCGAAAAGAACACCTAAGCACGAGGGGAAACCGAAAAGAACACCTAAGCACGAGGGGAAACCGAAAAGAACACCTAAGCACGGGGCAAACCGAAAAGAACACCTAAGCACGGGGGGAAACCGAAAAGAACACCTAAGCACGAGGGGAAACCGAAAAGAACACCTAAGCACGAGGGGAAACCGAAAAGAACACCTAAGCACGAGGGGAAACCGAAAAGAACACCTAAGCACGAGGGGAAACCGAAAAGAACACCTAAGCACAAAGAAATTGTGAAGGAAAGGCAATAAAATAGGAAACGAGAAGAAAATGTGAAGAAAAAGGAAGAAATAAAGAAACGTAAGCAAAATAGAAACATAAAGATAAAGGAACGGATACTGAAATGAAAATAGAAAGTAAAAGAAAATGAAAGGAAAAAAGAAAGTAAAAATTAAACATTATGACAAAATTGATGATGTAGATGAAAAAGGAACTCGTAGAATTTAATAATATATTATTGGCTAAATGTAGGTGCACTCAGGCCACTATTCATCTAATTATCATTAAAGAGCTGTGTCTTTTGCACCGAAACTGAGAAAATCAAAATAAAACTCAGTATTTCATCGCCTTATTAATCTGTATTGCTTCGTCCTGTAAATATGTTACGCAAGTCTCAGTCAGAAGCCGTACAATTTGATAAAGAACGCTCATGACTTGCAAGTGTTCAAGTTGAAAACCTTAAATCGTGCCGGAGATGTTAGGAAATAATAATAGTAATAATCTGATGTTATACAAGGCATGGTTTTAATGGCTTATGATATGAAGTGATGCTCGATGTTAAAATTTATATATTTCGTCTTGGTGAATCTCAGGCTTAGAGTAAATGTCTGAGACAGTATCACATATTTACTTGTGAGTTGTCTGACTATCACCATTTGGGTATGTCTCCTTTGGATGATTCACTGCGAATCTCTGTTCCCGAATAGGAATGAGGGTGTGTCATATCCAGGTAATGAGAGATTCTTTTAAAATTACTAGCAATATAGCCCCCCCCCCGTCGTTGCTCGGGTGTAATGAAAGCTTTAAAACTAAACCATGGTCCTGGAGCTCAGACTCAGCCTAAAGAATATTTGTGTGAAGTTTGGTGAGAATCGGTTAAAAATTGTGGATTTGTATAAAGGACATACAGACAGATAAACAGACATCTTACCTTATATATATATATATATATATATATATATATATATATTATCGATTTTCTGCACTATTGTAAGAACTGCAACCTTGAAACTTCTGAATTTCGTTTCTTATGTCTTTGTCTATGAGAGTATGAAATTTGATTTAAATCGGACCACTCCTTCTATAACCCGATTTTTTTCGATTATCGATATTTATCGAGGGTACCTGGACACAAACCCTAGCTAAAAACACTCGCAGACGCTTATAGTATACCTGTGTAAATTTTCAAGAAAATAGGTTCAGCCGTTTCGGAGTCTATATGTAACACACACACACACACACACACACAAAGTTACTATTAAGATTATTGGAATTCATACTTCGAGAAATGTTTATTCAGAAGACTTGCCAACCTAAAGAATTAAATTACTTTTGTTTTAGGCCTCATTCTTTTTTGCTGAAGATTCTAGAGAAATAGTCGGCTTATTCTGTCGCTCCAAGATATACCCAACTCCTCCTAGCATACATTATCTTTACAAGAGTCACATTAGAAAAATAGAGTATCATTGGCTAGGGCTGCGCTAAATCCTTACTCCCCGAGTTTGATAGAATTCAAAATCGCGTACGCGGCCTTGTGGCGCTGGAGTAAGGGAAAAATTATTCTCCATCCCACAGCCAAATTGCCACATGAACCCCTAGGAGACATTATGCCACTTCTCCGAAGTTGTATGTCCCGCATTCCAAATACAAGGAGAAAGTTTCACTCCGGCTCCTTTTACCCCAGGGATGCTTCTCTGAACAACTAATTTTAACCTCTCCAAGTTAAGAGCCAATAACTATATATCCTCCTTATATATTAAGCCCATTTCTCTTAGTGAAGCATCGACCATCAACGAGGGGCCGTCGATGCTTCTGTCACGTCTTTTTCAAAAGCATGGGTGTTGATCCTACGAAAACCCCTTTAATCCTCCGGGATAGATAGACTCGTTGCCAACCAAGGCTATAGAACCAACTCTTTCCTATTATTTAACCCATAACTGGAGGGAGAAGAAATGAATTAATATATTTCCCAAGGCTACTGGAATTCGAACTCTGCTTTCTGAATTCTTATTCGAAGCCGTATAGTTTGAGTTTTGTTTAACGGCACATCAATATCTATGTGGGTTATTTAATGCCAAAAATTTTGGGTTTTAATTTATTTTTTTTAATATAGTGAGAAGGTTGATTTAATCAGACTTTCATGAAAAATATTTTAAAATTTTTATTTTATTTTAGAAAACTGAAAATGTCTTCTAGCTTTTCCTTCAAAAAGAAATTCCCTGGCAAGAAGTTTTTCATTCAAAAATTTCCCTGGCAATAATTTTTTCATTCAAAAAGAATTTCTCTGGCAATAATTTTTTCATTCAAAAAGAAATTCCCTGGCAATAATTTTTTCATTCAAAAAGAAATTCTCTGGCAATAATTTTTTCATTCAAAAAGAAATTCTCTGGCAATAATGTTTTCATTCAAAAAGAAATTCTCTGGCAATAATTTTTTCATTCAAAAAGAAATTCCCTGGCAATAATGTTTTCATTCAAAAAGAAATTCCCTGGCAATAATGTTTTCATTCAAAAATAAATTGCTGGCCATAATTTTTTCTCTTCAAAAATATATTGTTGGTTATATTTTTCCTTAAAAAAATGTATATTTTTCTATAAAATCTATTTTTACGTATATATTTCTATAAAAGTGTATTTTTATAGTTTCATTGTGTTTTGACCCCAGTTTGGGGATTAACTATTTGCTCTTAGCTGGGACCCTAACAGGTGCTACCTCTCCGGGTCAGGGTGGACCTAAGAACCACAGCAATTAAGAGTTGGGTTCATGCTGCTAACAACCTCCAAGAAGCCTTGCAGCTGGATGCAGTTTATCGTCATACTCAGGACCGTCGAAGCCGTATAATATCTGTTGTTGAAAAATGAAGTTCATATTAAATGTTTTTATTTAACTTTACAATGATAATGGATTTTACTTAGAAATACAGATTGTACGTTATTTTAAACGTTGTTATTTAATACTACCTACCTAAGCCACGTTGTTTCCAGTGGAGAATAGGCCATCGACGAGGGGGTCGTCAATGATTCTGTAACTTGTCTTTTTTGTAGGTAGGAGTGTTAAAACTACACCAACCACTTTATTCTTCAGGTGAGGTTATAATCAATTTAGTGCCATACGTGATACACGATCATGTCTCTTTCGATCTATGACTGACTGGGTAGAAGATTTTTCCGCAGTAGATTGCCATTTCTTTCTGCTGTAGACTGGTTGCCAACCAAGGCTTTCGAACCCAATCTGTCTTGCTATTTAACCCATAACTTAGAGGTAGAAAAGAATTAATACCTTTTCCGAGGGTATTAGCGCGTAAGAAAATGCAACGCTTGAATCTATCCTGCTTATCCTCATAATACTCACTTAACACCTCCACTGTCATTCATATAATATACCTCACCCATCCTTACCGTTTTGAAAAAAAAAAGTAATAATCTACCTTGAGTGAATCTGAAACCGGGTATTGAGAAAACTTTACTATGTAAAAATAATTAAACTTCCTATTCCTATTATTTCCAGATTTAAACAGTAGTTACTCTATTATCCATATCTTTAACAAGCGTAATTTTGAACGTAAAATATAGAGAAAACAGAATCGCTAGATGCACTATAAGTTCTATGCTGTTTCTATTATCACACTTCTGACTTATAGAACACTCTTCAACGTTCCCAGTCAACTTTGGTTTTTAAAAGTCCAAATGCAATGTTAATCGTTATCTTTGTTTTCTTAAATCTTATTATTCAACTATTCTCTTTCCTTAATAGTGGACGCTATTTTGGCGATTTCTTACTCCAGACGCACCAATGATGCTATATAATATTCGCTATTGATAGTTCTTCCTTTCTCAATGTAATCGATGAACAAAACACCTTGTGCATCCCAAAATACGGGGGCCAAAATCTTGCTTGCTAATGTTTGCGTCTTTGGTTGCTTTGGACGGCTTTCACTTGTTGCTGTCCATCCCAAAATACAGAGGCCAAAAGCTTGCCTGCTAATGTTTGCGTCTTTGGTTGCTTTGGACGGCTTTCACCTGTTGCTGTCTATCCCAAAATACAGAGGCCAAAAGCTTGCCTGCTAATGTTTGCGTCTTTGGTTGCTTTGGACGGCTTTCACCTGTTGCTGTCTATCCCAAAATACAGAGGCCAAAAGCTTGCCTGCTAATGTTTGCGTCTTTGGTTGCTTTGGACGGCTTTCACCTGTTGCTGTCTATCCCAAAATACAGAGGCCAAAAGCTTGCCTGCTAATGTTTGCGTCTTTGGTTGCTTTGGACGGCTTTCACCTGTTGCTGTCTATCCCAAAATACAGAGGCCAAAAGCTTGCCTGCTAATGTTTGCGTCTTTGGTTGCTTTGGACGGCTTTCACCTGTTGCTGTCTATCCCAAAATACAGAGGCCAAAAGCTTGCCTGCTAATGTTTGCGTCTTTGGTTGCTTTGGACGGCTTTCACCTGTTGCTGTGCTCTCTGCTGACTGCCGATTTGACTCCAGAGTGAAGTTGTGGATCCAAGTTTCATCCATTGTCACATATTGCCGCAAAAATTCCTTGTTGCGTTGAAACAGTTGCAAACACTGCTCTAAATCGTCGACGCGTTGTTGTTTTTAATCGACTGTGAGCGGATGTGCGTTGTGGTACAGTGGATATCGGCTCGGAGCGAGAAACCGGGGAGCCGAGTTCGAATTCCAGTTGAATCCATTGTATTCACTTACGCGCAAATACCCTTGGGAAAGGTATTAATCCGTCTCTTTCCTCCAGTTATTGGTTAAATAGCAGGACGGATTGGGTTCTATAGCCTTGGTCGGTAACCAGTCTACCGCAGAAAGCAATGGCAACCTTCTGCGGGATAATAATCTGCCCAGTCAGTCATGTCTCTTTCGAGACATGATCGCCCAAGCGTGTTTCACGTATGGCACTTAACTGACTGAATATAATAGTTGGAATCATGATTAAGGTTTGTAGTGGGCATAAAGTGGGGGTTCAGTTTTATATTGTTATGAAGTAATAAACTTATCCCCCACTAATTACTACTTAATAATATAATACATCTGTTCCTCCTATAGCTATCAGTTAAATAATAGGACAGACTGGGTTTTATAGCCTTGGTCGGCAACCAGTCTACCGCAGAAAGCAATGGCAACCTACTGCGGGATAATCTTCTGCCCAGTCTGTCATGTCTCGAAAGAGACATGATCGCCCAAGCGTGTATCATGTATGGCACTTAACTGGCTGACTGAGCAAATGTGGCACCCACTTTAATCACAGCTGTTTCATTGACTAATGTTTATGCAAAATGGTGAATGCACTGCCTTCTGAAATGTTCAACTTCTCTGCTATCTCATGCAACTTCATTTTAAGATCATCCAAAACGAGTTTGCGGATTTTGTTTTGTGTTTTTCGGAACAACTGCCGAAACCGTTGGTTCTGACGGAGAAGAGTCCGAATAACACTTATTGCTGAACACTCACTAGTCTTTTCTGCCCAAGTGACTTTATTTCTCTCTTTTTCTCCTTTCTCTCTCTCTCTCTCTGGATTTCTCTCTTTTTTCCTCTTTCTCTCTCTCTCTGGATTTCTCTCTTTTTCCTTGCTTTCTCTCTCTGGATTTCTCTCTTTTTCCTTGCTTTCTCTCTCTGGATTTCTCTCTTTTTCCTCGCTTTCTCTCTCTCTCTGGATTTCTCTCTTTTTCCTTGCTTTCTCTCTCTGGATTTCTCTCTTTTTCCTCGCTTTCTCTCTCTCTGGATTCTCTTTCCTCTTTCGCTTTCTCTCTCTCTCTCTCTCTGGATTTCTCTCTTTTTCTCGCTTTCTCTCTCTCTGGATTTCACTCTTTTTCCTCCTTTCTCTCTCTCTGGATTTCACTCTTTTTCCTCGCTTTCTCTCTCTCTGGATTTCACTCTTTTTCCTCGCTTTCTCTCTCTCTGGATTTCACTCTTTTTCTCTTTCTCTCTCTCTGGATTTCACTCTTTTTCCTCGCTTTCTCTCTCTCTGGATTTCACTCTTTTTCCTCGCTTTCTCTCTCTGGATTTCACTCTTTTTCCTCGCTTTCTCTCTCTCTGGATTTCACTCTTTTTCCTCGCTTTCTCTCTCTCTGGATTTCACTTTTTCCTGCTTTCTCTCTCTCTGGATTTACTCTTTTTCCTCGCTTTCTCTCTCTCTGGATTTCACTCTTTTTCCTCGCTTTCTCTCTCTCTGGATTTCACTCTTTTTCCTCGCTTTCTCTCTCTCTGGATTTCACTCTTTTTCCTCGCTTTCTCTCTCTCTGGATTTCACTCTTTTTCTCTTTCTCTCTCTCTGGATCTCTTTTTCCTCGCTTTCTCTCTCTCTGGATTTCACTCTTTTTCCTGCTTTCTCTCTCTCTGGATTTCACTCTTTTTCCTCGCTTTCTCTCTCTCTGGATTTCACTCTTTTTCCTCGCTTTCTCTCTCTCTGGATTTCACTCTTTTTCCTCGCTCTCTCTCTATTTCACTCTTTTTCCTCGCTTTCTCTCTCTCTGGATTTCACTTTTCCTCTCTCTCTCTCTCTGGATTTCACTCTTTTTCCTCGCTTTCTCTCTCTCTGGATTTCTCTTTCCTCGCTTTCTCTCTCTCTGGATTTCACTCTTTTTCCTCGCTTTCTCTCTCTCTGGATTTCACTCTTTTTCCTCGCTTTCTCTCTCTCTGGATTTCACTCTTTTTCTCGCTTTCTCTCTCTCTGGTTTTCACTCTTTTTCCTCCCTCGCTCTCTCCCTCTTCCTCGTTTTCTTTCCTTTCTTCTCCTTTGCATGGGATGAACTAATTTAAAAGGTGATCGGTCTACTTTTCTCAAAGGCCATTGACAAGGTGTGGCATAGAGGGTAGTGGGTTGTTCAATGCAGAAATCGAAATCAAATTCCCAACCATTTAACTATAATGACAAACAAATCTGTATTTACGAAGGTCGAGCAAGTTTAACACTAGTCAGGCACCAAACAGTAGTCGTATCGAGTAGAAATATTTCGCATGATACTTGAGTATTTAGTGTAATTAAACAAACAAACAAAGAAAAAATACATATAGGAATTTACACGAGATACTAGATTAGCAATTAGGTCCCACCCTTTTACAGTTAAACAGATAAGATGTAACCGTAAATTCTACTCCAACAGCTTCTTTTCTCGCTCTTCCCGCTTGTGGAACTCCCTTCCACAAGTCTGCTTTCCCGACAGCTACAATCTCCAGGTGTTTAAATGTAGGGTCAATAGACACCTACTATCACTCTAACTCCCAATTATTCCCAGAACACTCATCTACCCAACCCTCATTCTCGGTATCCTTACCCGCCTATCACCCACCCTCTGACATTTCCTATATTTAATCATCCTTTCTCCACTCTACGTAGCCCCCTGCGCAGTAGTGGCAGTGACATGCCTTGCTCGGAGTGAAACGCTTATAAAAAAGGGGCGTTTTTACTTTTCAAGTTGAATTTTGTTTGGAAAATTAAAAAAAATGACACCAATTTTATGAAGAGATAAAATTGAAGCGGAAACCAAATATATACAGGAAGTCTGGAGATATTAAGACTTATTATTAACCAAATTATGTATACTATTTTCGCCAATGCTTTTTCTTCGAGAGACAGAGAGAAGAAGAAAAGGGAAAAAACCGAGAGAAAAAAAAGGGACCGGATTAAAAACAGAGAGGCAGAGAGAGAAAGAGCAAGAAAGAGAGGCAGAGAGAGAAAGAAAGCGAGGAAGACAGTGAGCGAGGAAAAGAGAAGAAAGGAAAGAAAACGAGGAAGAGGGAGAGAGCGAGCATGGAAAAAGAGAGAAAACCACAGAGCGAGCATGGAAAAAGAGAGAAAACCACAGAGCGAGCATGGAAAAAGAGAAAAATCCACAGAGAGTGAGAAAGGAAGAAAAAGAGAAAAATCCAGAGAGAGTGAGAAAGGAAGAAAAAGAGAGAAATCCAGAGAGAGAGAGAGAAATCGAGGAAAAAGAGAAAAATCCAGAGAGAAAGAAATCGAGGAAAAAGAGAGAAAACCAGAGAGAAAGAAATCGAGGAAAAAGAGAAAAGAAAAGAGAAAGAAAGAAAAAGAAATCGAGAAAAAGAGAGAAAACCAGAGAGAAAGAAAACGAAAGAAATCGGAAAAAGAGAGAAAACCAGAGAGAAAGAAATCGAGGAAAAAGAGAGAAAACCAGAGAGAAAGAAATCGAGGAAAAAGAGAGAAAACCAGAGTGAGAACCAGAGAGAAAGCGAGGAAGAGAGTGAGAACCAGAGAGAAAGCGAGGAAGAGAGTGAGAACCAGAGAGAAAGCGAGGAAGAGAGTGAGAACCAGAGAGAAAGCGAGGAAGAGAGTGAGAACCAGAGAGAAAGCGAGAGAGAGAGAGAACCAGAGAGAAAGAGAGGAAGAGAGTGAGAACCAGAGAGAAAGCGAGGAAGAGAGTGAGAACCAGAGAGAAAGCGAGGAAGAGAGTGAGAACCAGAGAGAAAGCGAGGAAGAGAGTGAGAACCAGAGAGAAAGCGAGGAAGAGAGTGAGAACCAGAGAGAAAGCGAGGAAGAGAGTGAGAACCAGAGAGAAAGCGAGGAAGAGAGTGAGAACCAGAGAGAAAGCGAAGAAGAGAGTGAGAGCCAGAGAGAAAGCGAAGAAGAGAGTGAGAGCCAGAGAGAAAGCGAGGCAGAGAGAGAAAGCGAGGAAGAAAGAGAGCGAGAGAGAGAGCGAGAGAAAAAGAGAGCGAGAATAGAAAGAAAGCAGGAAGAAAGAGCGAGAGAAAGCGCGAGAAGAGGAAGAGAGGAAGCGAGGAAGGAAGAGAGGAAGCGAGGAGAGGAGAGAGAGCGAGAGAGAGAGAGAGAAAGAGAGAGAGAGCGAGAGAGAGAGAGGAAGCGAAGAAGAGGAAGAGAGAGGGAAGCAGAGAAAGAGAGGAAGAAAGGCAGGAAGGAAGCAGGGAGAGAGGAAGCGAGAGAAAGAGACAGGCACAACGAATCAGAACGAGAAATAAAGTGAGGGAGACAGAGAGGGCGAGAAATAAAGTGAGGGAGACAGGGGCGAGAAATAGAGTGAGAGACAGAGAGGGCGAGAAATAAAGTGAGGGAGACAGAGAGGGCGAAAAATAAAGGAGTGAGAGACAGAGAGGGCGAGAAATAAAGTGAGAGACAGAGGGCGAGAAATAAAGTGAGGGAGACAGAAGGGCGAGAAATAAAGTGAGGGGAGACAGAGGGCGAGAAATAAAGTGAGGGAGACAGAGAGAGCGAGAAATAAAGTAAGAGAGAGACAGAGAGGGCGAGAAATAAGTGATATAAAGAGAGACAGAGGCGAGAAATAAAGTGAAGAGAGAGAGACAGAGGGCGAGAAATAAAGTGAGGGAGACAGGGCGAGAAATAAAGTGAGAGAGAGAGAGAGAGAGAGAGAGAGAGAGAGAGAGAGAGAGACAGAGAGGGCGAGAAATAAAAGTGAGGGAGACAGAGAGGGCGAGAAATAAGTGAGAGAGACAGGCAGAAATAAAGTGAGAGACAGAGAGCGAGAGAGAGAGAGAGAGAGACAAGGAGGGGAGAGAGAGAAAGAAAGAGGAGAGTGACCCCGAGCGATGTAGAGAGGATAAGAAAAAGTAACTTCGAGACTGAAAGAGTGCTACTATATAAATATCAACATCTAGTTATTTATTTGTCAATGTTGAAAACGCATTTATTTTAGAATAGCTTTCAACGTAATAGCTTTCCTTGTCAAGGCACTTAATTCAGTGCTGTATAACAATCACACTGATCGAATATTATACAGTAATAACTCCGGCAAATAAAACCGTATCAGACTACAAGACTATACTCTCCCAACACACACATATATGTGTGTGTTTAAAGATGTTTAAACACTGCATTATTCACAGTGTTTATATTAGTCGATAAAGTGCATTTATTTTAGGGACACAATTTTCTATAATCAGGATGAATGCATGTCAAGCTGGTAAGTGCACCCATAAACCCGTGCTCATAACAAATATCGATAAAATACCTGAATTTGACGATAGAAAAAAGTAGATTAGATCTAGTATTAACATGATATCATGTACGGAGATATATATATATATATATATATATATATATATATATATAAACGTGATTATATATAGTTATAGCCTTCCTCGAAAACTTTCGAAGGAAGGAAAAAAATGGTTTAAAAAAAGAGAAAAAAAAAAGAAAGAGCTTAGGACATGAAATGAAAGTCTATCATAAGTGTTCGGACAGAAATCAGCACGAAGCCCAAAGAAAAAAGAAAAAAAAAACGACCGCGTGTCGGTTTTTTTTTCTTTTTTTTTAACTGTCTAACAGAAAGCTCTCAATATAAAGGTAGTGAACTTAATAGAATCTAATGAGCCAGACGAACCTACTTAGGTTTCTCCTAAACGGATCGTCAGGGAATCACGTTTAAATCTGGTCATAACACATTACATTGCATTTAAATATATGGTTCTGTTAACATTTCGAGCTCTCACGCGGTGTGACGTCATAGAACCGCAGTACAAATTTGCGAACTGCGTTTGATATTTTTGATTACTGCTGTCGTTGCTTAGCAAAGTTTTATGTCAACACAAGGTAAAATCGTCGCTGATGGTGGTTTCTTATATTTAACAATATATGTTTAGAAAATTATCTGCTACCTCGATACACTCAGGACGTAGGCGATCATAGCTTTCCATGTCTATCTCTGGTGGCTCTTAGCACGCTTTCTCCTATTACAACACTCGTTCTGTCATCCACCTGATCAGACCCTTCAAATATATTATCCACTCCTTTCCCCATGTCTCTTTTCCCCTCTATCTGGTTTGTTAGTATCAGGCTCTCAAAGCCCTTCTTCCTCATTGCATGTCCCAGGAACTTTAGCTGCCTCTTCCTGATGCTCAGTATTAATTTCCTTTTCGTTTCCATCCTTTCCGAGACCTCACCATTTTTCACATGCTCGATCCATGATATCCTCAGCAACCTTCTGTAGAACCGTAATCAAGGTTTTCCTTCAGCTTTGATGATATGGTTCAGCATTCACTAAAGTATTGAAGAACAGACATCACATAGCAATCCAATACTTTTTTTCTTTGTTTCTAGTGAAATTTTCCTGTCTCTTAATACTCTACTCAACTTCGTTCTTCGCCATACAAATTCTCCTTTAGATCACTGTGTCGTAATTTTCCGTCTTCTGATAGAACACTTCCCAGATATCTAAATTATTGTACCCGCTTGATTTTAGTATTCTCCATCAGTATTTAGCATTTTGGGCTGTTCTTTTTGCTGATGACCATGCATTCGGTTTTCTTGCAGTTTGCTTGTAGTTCTTTCTTGTCACTCTCTTTATCTACCTTCTGTAGGAGGTCCTTTCCGCGTCTGCTATCAGCACTGTATCATCAGCGTGCCTTATGTTGTTCAAACTGTGGTCTCTGCTAAGAAATCCTGGCATATCTAGGGTCCCCAGAATAGTCTCGCTGTACAAGTTGAATAGATCCGGTGAAAAGACACATCTTTGTCTTACGCCCCTCCTACATCGTCTAAAAAAGGCTGCTAACATTGATGTCAATGTCTCTAAAACTGAATTCATAGACTTCAACCAGCAAGCTTCAATACGAACTGTCTCAGGTGATATATCATAATATAATCTGTTGAAAATTTTACATACCTTTATTCGTGCTTCGTATCCATTCAGGACGTAGGCGATTATGGCCCGCCACATCTTATCTATTGTAGCACTTAACACCTTTTCTCTTGTTACCCACCCCAAACCTTGCTCTGCCATTCTTTTTCTCAAGCCCATCAAAACGTTTTTTTCTTTCGTTTTCATCCTCTCCAAAACCTCGACATTGCTAACATGTTTGGTCCATGGCATCATCAGCATCCTTCTGTAGAACCATATTTCGGTTGCTTCAAATTTATTCTTCCTCTTTGATGAGATTGCCCAGCATTCGCTACCATATTGAAAGGCAGATATCACATAACAATCCAGGACTCTATTTTTTGTTTCCAATTAAAATTTCTCTAATCAGCTTTTGGAATGCATTCTTGGCCATACCAATACGCCTTCGGATTTCAGTGTCATATTCTTAAACCCGGTGTTCTTACACAGGAATTTAAATTTCTGTACCTGCTTGATTTAAATCTAATCTAAACTTATTTATCATGGAACTTTGTATGTGTGTGTGTGTGTGTGTGTGTGTGTGTGTGTGTCCGTTACGTATAGACTTCGAAACGGCTGAACCGATTTTCTTGAAAATTTGCACAGTTGTACTATAAGCGTCTGCGAGTGTTCTTAGCTAGGTTTTGTGTCGAGGTACCGCCGATAAATATCGAAAATCGATATTCGAAAAAATCGGATTATAAAAGGAGTTGTCCGATTTTAATCAAATTTGAAACACTCATAAACAAAGATATAAGAAACGATATTCAGAAGTTTCACGGTTGCAGTTCTTACAATAGTGCAGAAAATCGATAATATATACATATAAAAGGCAAGATGTTTGTGTGTGTGTCTGTTTATCTGCCTGTATATCTGTATTTTTTTTCAGCCCTTTTATTTTAGTTTTTGCTTCGAGTTTGGCTCTAAGTTGGTATAATTTTAGTTCTTAGTCTCAGCCATGATACCATTTACTCAGAGGACTTATTTAGCCTTCAAAATTCAGTTTACGACGAAAAAAACTTATTTGAATTTGACTTACATCCATTCATTTTTCTTTCAGTCTACGGTTTCGCTTTAACTGGAAACAACTATTGCTTTTTAGTCTTTCGTGAGCTCCAGGACCATGGATTAGTTTTAAAGCTTTCATTACACCCGAGCAACGCCGGGCTATACTGCTTGATTCTTATATAGATGGAAAGCTAAATAAATTCTACTGTAAATGATGTGAGTATTTGCATATCTAAAGTCTGGGTCACCTTGTATAAAAGAGGTGTAATCTGGGAATATAATCTACCAGAGAACCTCAAAAGAACATATTTTCGAGCTATTGTGAAGGCAGTTTTAATGTATGATATAACTGCTTGGACATTAATTAAAACAGAGTCTGAACTTGATGGAAGGTACACTCGGATGCTGGCTATTTCTCGTAGATAACATCCAACTAAATCACAAGTCTATAGACCCATTAGAAGGATTTCTACAACTTCATGCGAATAGACTGCGCGTTTTGAAGGGTACTGTTGGTTACAAAAACAAGAACTTGTGAGTGATTTATCTATGGCGCAAGATGGACTCGTCGCCTAGTAATTACCTACATTGACCAGCCATGTTATGACAGAGAATGCAATCCTATGATCTTCTGAATGTGGAAAAGGAGCACGATGTTTAAAATGATAGCAACATGATTGTCAGAGCTAGTCAGTCAGTTAAGTGCTATACGTAATACACGCTTGGGCGATCATGTCTCGAAAGAGACATGACTGACTGGGCAGAAGATTATCCCGCTGTTGCCATTGCTTTCTGCGGTAGACTGGTTGCCGACCAAGGCTATAGAACCCAATCTGTCCTGCTATTTAACCCATAACTGGAAGGAAGAGACGGATTAATACCTTTCCCAAGGGTATTTGTGCGTAAGTGAATACAATGGATTCAACTGGAATTCGAACTCGGCTCCCCGGTTTCTCGTTCTGAGCCGATATCCACTGTACCACAACGCACATCCTAACTCGACCGAACAATATATAATTATTATTTTCCTGGCATTGGCACACTTGTGCATGTGTATATATATATATATATATATATATATATATATATATATATATACACATCGTTCATTCAGCAATGAATTAGAACACTCTCAGCTATTGGGCGTGTATAATAATAATATACACGCTAAAAAGTCTGCCTCCTTCTACCAAGCGCTCATAGCTCAGAGGTAGAATAGCCGACTGACACCAATTCGGTCGGGTTTCAATCCTGGGTTAAAAAGTAATCGGAGTCTAACCGTACTGATGAGCTGTGATACAGCGAAACAAATCTGTCTGCGGATTACTATATATATATATATATATATATATATATATATATATATATATATATATACCTACTATTGAGTATCTTACATTAAAACATCAGAAAAAAAAAACACAAACCACCGAGCACAATAGAGCCCCATTTATTATAATAGTCTAACAAAAGTCATTTAAAATGAATATGTGGGTGCGTGTGTGTGTGGGTGTGTGTGTCCGCGCGCGCGTGTGTGAAGAGGATAAGTAAAGAAGAATTAGAAAAAATACCTCTTTTCATATATTAACTTTGCTGACTCATAAACGCACACATTCACACATAATTCTTCTCAACACATACATTCATAACTGATTCTCTCATTTTATTTAAAAAGAAAATTCGTTCCATCACCTGACACCTGTATACAATACTTGTTACGTATTTTGAACGGAAATGTATTTCGTCACTCTCATTCACACATACTAATGTTATCGACAGATACACACACTTAGTTCGTCTATGGTTTAGATGCGCTTAACGCACATCATTTTCCCTTACATATACTCACATTCATTATAAACATCTATTCAAATACCCTTAGGAAAGGTATTAATCCGTCTATTCCTTCCAGTTATGGGTTAAATAACAGGACAGATTGGGTTCTATAACCTTGGTCGGCAACCAGTCTACCGCAGAAAGCAATGGCAACCTACTGCGGGATAATCTTCTGCCCAGTCAGTCATGTCCCTTTCGAGACATGATCGCCCAAGCGTGTATCACGTCTGGCACTTAACTGACTGAATGTTTTTATTACGCGTTGGCACACACACCTAAACAGACAAGTTTTTTTTATAATTAATAATCATCCATTGTTTTATCACATGTGATACGTATCTGACCAATGAAACTATACCTCACTTAACATACTGTCTCTTGGATTTTTAAATCATTCATCTTTAATAAATCTCCGAAGAAGCTTGTTAAGGTGAAACATATTAGATTTAAGACAGTTTTTTTCCTACTTGTTCTTTATTTACTCTATCAATATTGTCGGATTCCGATCCATATATTTAACTCTTACATATAAACATGTTACGGAAATTAACGAAATTGGTTAGAAACAGACAATTTGAAATTTGTTTCAGCATTATTTTTAATCGATCCTAGTATTTGGGTAGATATTCTGTTTATAATCGAACAGTATATATATTTATTTCTACCGGCTTGATTTTTTACAATAACTTTTTGTTACGAAAATATGTCATTCGGCAGAATTCGAACCAACCAATTGATTTGGCGAATCTTAGACCTCTCGACCACGAATGACCAACAGTCTAAAGTTATATAGGCTTGATATGACTTCTAAGAAAAACTGAAACCTTATACTTTTTTTTTCACTGAATAAATATTTTGGTCTGTTGTTGATCATTGTAAATACGTTTTTTAAAATTTCCAAATAAATTACGCTGAATAAATTTCTTTAAAGTTAGGCCGTTTTCTTATATTCTTATTTATTTATTACCAGTATATGGTAAAATATTTATTACCAGTATATGGTAAAATATTTATTACCAGTATATGGTAAAATATTTATTACCAGTATATGGTAAAATATTTATTACCAGTATATGGTAAAATATTTATTACCAGTATATGGTAAAATATTTATTACCAGTATATGGTAAAATTCTAATATGTACATACTGATGAGTGGAACACATGTTCCTGGCGTTAATAGGTCATGACTAGGAGCCTTTAGTGAGCGACCACCTACCGTATGCGACCAGTTTTTGATGGCAGTAGAGGTGGACGCATACGACAGATTCCACTATGTGTGTGTATATATATATATATATATATATATATATATATGACAAAATTGAGTATATAAGTATGCGTGTGTGTATAGAAGAAGTATTTTCCTTAATGTAAGCTCCTTAAAAATATTAAAACATATGAACTTCTGTCGTGAAAGAAAGAACAAAGGCATATTAGTATACATCGACAGCCATTATAGACTTGCTCTCATTGTATGAAAAAGAGCATATCTAAGCGTTTCGAGTGGATTAACACTCCTTTGTTAACAGATAGAGGCGGAATACATGCATGCAATCCATTCGGTTTCCGTGGAAAATAACGGACACAGTATTAATCCATGTAACTCTGTATATTAACAAGACAAATGGAACAAATAACACTTTGAATCGCAGGCCTAAGAAGGAAATAAATCTATTTCGTTCAAGGATTTATCCTAAGTTTCGTTTTTCTTTCATTCATCCTTTCCTTGAAAATTGCAAGCGTTATTTATTTACCTTCCATCCAGCAAGCCTCTTCTTTCTAAGTCAATACGACCATTTTTTCCCCTCTTTTGTTACTAAAATTTTTATTATCTCCCTTTGCTGATTTTCTTTCCGGTTTTTTATTGATTTTTTTGTCCGTTTTCCTACCCCTACAGATTAGCTCTTTCTCTTTTTATTAGATCTTTACTTTCTGAATTAATGTCCATCAATTGTTCTTTTTATTCATACGTGTCTCCTTTTCACATTGATTTTGGTTTGTTTTTATCCGAGTCTAAAACGCGGCCATATTTCTGGTCCAATAAGGAAAGAACAGGCTTACGAGCATTCAATAATAGTAGATCTAATCCAAGTTTGGCGCAAGGTCAACCTAACCTTTCAGGGAACTACATAAGAAAAAAAAATAAACGGTGATGTTGAAGGGAGATAACTCTTAGTGGAGTTCTGAATCTAAAATAAAAAACAAATGGTGAAATTAAATTTTCTTCCGCATTGTTGTCTTCGTTCTATTTAGAACTTCACCCCAAATACTTTCTCACTCATTTATATGCTTCTTCCGTATAACCATCGTTTTGTTCGGCCTTGTGTCATACATAGCCAAACTCTCAAAGCTTACAAGTTTTATCCAGAATTATCGTAATATTTTCATCATCAGAAGGTTGAAGATGGTTGGTTGGAGAATGTGGAATAATAAAATATACACTTTTGTATGTTAAAACAAAAATTTATTAAAGAAATAAAACAACAAGGATTGGTAGAGATTAATGTTCAATTAGAAAGTTAAAGGTATCAAGAATTGTAGAAATGTTCGTAGTAGTAATTTGCTGGAAAGAGTCCATGCTTACGTACGAATGAATGTATGTATGTATTAGCGTTTGTTCGATAAGAAGAAAAAGTAGAATGAATCAGCAGACGGGAAAGAAGGAGATAGAGTACGATGTGCGACGCGACCTTATGTCCGGGTCGACTTGAAATTTCTGTCATGTTACATTTTAGCTTGTCGTCTCTCTTGCTTCTATCTGACTGTCTGACTGACGCTGACTGAAGCCTTTTATAGTATTTAGATTTTTCTCACTGGATCGCCAAGTCCTTTTTGGTTTTGCAAATCGCTTCCATTGGTCAGAAAATCAAATTAACGTCTACTTGTGAAATCCGGTTTCGACTTTTTTCTTTAAGCACATGGTCAATCCCTTTTCTATTTAGGAAAAACCAGGATTTCACACGCCATTGGGAATTTTTGTAAGAGTGAAGAGGAATGTTGATTTTAATTCTTAATTTCCTATCCAACAGGTTCACTTCAAAATTCTCTCTCTTAAGACATCTTTTTTTACCTCTCCCGTTTCTCTTATTCTATTATAGCAAAAAAAAAAAAAATGGCCAGAAAGCAAAAAGTAAACTCTAGTGGGAGAGAGACATTCAATAAACATGTTGACGATTCGGACTGTTGTCCTCATCTTTATTGTCATATTCACGATGTTTCGGCTAGTGTACACTCCAACCTTCTTCAGATGACTGACATTTTGAACCGAATTTTGGAATTTTAGTCGGAGCCTATAGCGGTCGAAACGTCATGAACATGACAACGATGTTGACTGATTAATTTTTTGAGTTGTCTTTGTTTAGCGGCTTTATGGATTATTTAATGCCGAAATTTAAATATTTCGTATGCAATATCATGAATTTATAATTTTGAGATAATAATTGCTTTAGTGATGCAAGCTTTACTCATAATTGGTGGGGATTCATACCTTTCCTGAGGGCATTAGTGCCTAAGTGAACATAACAAACCTAGAGAGAATGGAAACTGGGCTCCATGATTTAAAATACAGCGCCATTATTAATTATACAAGCTGCACACTCAACTTTACATCACTAGTTTGAGTTTTGTTTAATGGCATATCGACATCTATGGGTTGTTTAATGCCAAAAAACTGGGGTTTTAAGGTATTTTTTAATGGTCGCTTGTTGTGAGAAAGTTGATTGAGCCAGATTTTGATGAAAAAAAAAATTGTTTTTATTTTAGACTAGCAGTATAGCCCGGCGTTTCTCGGGTGTAATGAAAGCTTTAACCCTCTAGGGCCATTCGTATCATATTAGTGGGGGATCTGTTTATTACTTCATAACAATATAGAACTGATCCCCCACTTTATGACAAGCAGAAGCCTTAATCATATTATATTATTAATCCTCTAGGGCCATTCGTATCATATTTGATACAGTATGAAAACAAGCCTTGAAAGAAATATTTTCCTGAAAAATTTTTTAAGAGAAATATTTTATAAATTTCAAATGAAAGCAGTACTGACTGCTCAGTCAATGAATACCAAATGTTTCCTTATAGGGAAATACCAAATGTTTCCTTATAGGGAAATACTGTATCAAATATGATACGAATGGCCCTAGAGGGTTAAAACAAATCCATGGTCCTGGAGCTCAGACTCTGCCTAAAGAATATTTGTGTGAAGGTTGGTGAGAATCAGATAAAAATTGTGGATTTGTATAAAGGACATACAGACAGATAAACAGACACACACACACAAACATCTTGCATATATATATTATCGATTTTCTACACTATTGTAAGAACTGCAACATTGAAACTTCTGAATGTCGTTTCTTATGTCTTTGTCTACGAGTGTATCAAATTTGATTGAAATCGGACCACTCCTTCGGACCATCCTATTTTTTTCGATTATCGATATTTATCTAGGGTTCCTCGACACAAAATCTAGCTAAGAACACTTGCAGACGCTTATAGTACAACTGTGTAAATTTTCAAGAAAATCGGTTCACCTGTTTCGGAGTGTATACGTAACGGATTCGCAGACACACACACAGACAAAGTTCCATTTGTAAATAAGTTTAGAAATGTCGTCTAGTTTTGTATTCAAAAATGTATTGCTGATAATAATTATTTATTATGGCATTTTTTAAAATGTATTGGTCATATTTTTCTTTCTAAAATGTATATTTTTCTATAAAAGTCTATTTTTTATGTATATGTTTCTATAAAGAGTTTATTGTTATACTTTCATAGTGTTTTGACCCCAGTTTGGGAGTTAGCTGGGACCCTAAGAGTTGCTACTCCAGAACCTGGGAAGAACGTGGTTCCATGCTCCTCACAATATCTAATCAGGGGCATTGCTGCCAGATGCACTTTACCATCACACTCAGGACTTACAGCACTAATATTGACAAGCGGCTACTCATCTGGACACTGAATAGGCTTGACGTTGCTTAATTTCAGTGATTATACAGGAATCGGTGTTTCAAAGTATGTAGCCTTAAGCTCGCCACATCTAAAAAAATTTCAGGTAAAAAATATTCATGCTCTAGGCATACGCCGTCCGGAGCTCTCAGCATACCCGGTCCGGTTTTACATGCTCGAGGCATACGCCGACCGGAGTTCTTATCATACCCGGGCCGGTTTTACATGCTTGAGGCATACGCCGACTAGAGCTCTCAGCATACCCGGTCCGGTTTTACATGCTCGAGGCATACGCCGACCGGAGTTCTTATCATACCCGGGCCGGTTTTACATGCTTGAGGCATACGCCGACTAGAGCTCTCAGCATACCCGGTCCGGTTTTACATGCTCTAGGCATACGCTGACCGGAGTTCTTATCATACCCGGGCCGGTTTTACATGTACGAGGCATACGCCGACCGGAGCTCTTAGCACGCGTTGGGTGTATTTACATGCTCTAGGTATACACCGACCGGAGCTCTTAGCATACCCTGGCCAGATTTACATGCTCGAGGCATACGCCGACTAGAGCTCTCAGCATACCCGGTCCGGTTTTACATGCTCTAGGCATACGCTGACCGGAGCTCTTATCATACCCGGGCCGGTTTTACATGCTTGAGGCATACGCCGACTAGAGCTCTCAGCATACCCGGTCCGGTTTTACATGCTCTAGGCATACGCTGACCGGAGCTCTTATCATACCCGGGCCGGTTTTACATGCTTGAGGCATACGCCGACTAGAGCTCTCAGCATACCCGGTCCGGTTTTACATGCTCTAGGCATACGCTGACCGGAGCTCTTATCATACCCGGGCCGGTTTTACATGCACGAGGCATACGCCGACCGGAGCTCTTAGCACGCGTTGGGTGTATTTACATGCTCTAGGTATACACCGACCGGAGCTCTTAGCATACCCTGGCCAGATTTACATGCTCGAGGCATACGCCGACTGTATTTTCACACACTAGCCATGCGTTGTCCAGATTTAAACTTGAGACTGGGAGACAACACTAAACGACAGATTAAAGAAAATTGAATATAACGAATTCAACGGGAATTGGAACGAGGCTCTCCAATTAACAGTCAATATCCATTACACCATCGCACATCTAAGCTTAGAACACCTGGTATTCCTAAGTAGTCACCCATCTCGGTACAGACCAGGCTCAACGTTGCTTAACATCAGTGATCTTAAAGGGTATCAGTGTTTCAACGTAATGTGACCATAAACCAGCCTCTTATCAGAAATTCAGGTGAAATAAATGAATCAAAGTACACTGAAATTGGCTAGTGGCATACTTTGACCAGAACTCGAGTTATACATCGACTGGAGTTCGAGTCATATACTAACCAGATATTCATGCTCGAGGTATACGCTGGAAGGAGTTACATGCTAGAGGCATACGACAACCTTAACTCGAGGCATACGCCGACTGGTGTTCGGTGGATAAGTCAGCCGTATTGACAAATCTATAATTGTTAGAAATGCTGATTTAGCTTCCAGTAATTTAAAAATCGTCACGATTCTTTCTAAAGGTTCTGCATTCGACAGACAGTATTATATATATATATATATACCCCCCCCCAAGATACTGTTTTCAAAAAGAATGATGATACACAGTGTTATAAAAATGTACAAATTTAAATTTGCCTGCGGGTATTAGAGGTAATTTATGGTGTAATACTATTTTTTCTTTTTCTGATTAAGGTGTCTGCCCCAAATATTATTTGTATTCAATAAATATGAAGTCGTTTAGTGTACTGACGAACTTTTTCTTCAACCAGAAAACTGGAAGCTTAATTGCACAAGAACGTTGAATAGCTGATTACAGGAATATGTCTGGAGGGAGATTACAGTTTATTCCGACATAAACACACACACACACATATGCATATATATATATATATATATGATTGTTTAATTACTAAGTTTTTTGGTCATAATAAAATAAAGACCAGTACACAGTTGTATTAAAAGTGTTCAATACAATTATATTGTAGAACTTTTGAATATTCTTCATTTATAAACGAGTTATTAGGTGACCTGAGTTTCTACCATGAGTGGTGTCTTCAGGCGATTTGCAATAACTGATTTTACTGTTTACCGTTTTTTTAAGAAGGCTCACGTAGATGAAAACTTTATATTGCGCGTTCAAAAATTTCCCGTTACGTGAGCGTTCTTAAAAAAGGAAAACGGTTAACGCGAGGATCAGTTATTGCAAATCACTTGAAGACACCACTTATGGTAGAAACCTAGGTCGCGTAATAACTCGTTTAAAAATGAAATTATATATATATATATATATATATATATATAGTTTAAAGGTAACATTTAAAGTGCTAAATATCAAATATATAGCGTATGCAAATATAAAAATGGACATTGAAATCAACAGTCTGTTTCATGCTAAATGCAATCGTCAGGCCTTACTGACCATCTGGCCTAACGATTGCGTTTAAGATAAAACAGACTGTCGTCTATGTGTTGATTTCCATGTCCACTTTATATATATTATATATATATATATATATATATATATATATATATAATGTTTCGTTAAAAACGAGCGACAAGGAAGATTTTATGCATTTTTGATTTAACTGTTTCAGCATTCTTACATGTTTCCTTTTTTGCTGGAGATAAGGAGTGTAAAAATGTTTCCTGATTTTCGACAATCCAGGCGCTTTCAGCCACTTCACTGACCATTTTGAAGGATGTTATTTTTTCGATGTTGTTATTTTGTCCTCATGTTTGGCTAACAAAATTTCAGTTTGTTTTTCTTGTTTTTATGTTTTTGAAAATTATGGAACATTTTTACAGAATTTGTCCCTATCAAAAAGGAAACAAATAAGAATACTGAAAAAAATTAAATAAAAATTAATAAAATCTTCCTTGTCTGTCGTTTTTAACGAAAAATTAAAGATTGCTGCACAATTACGCATTAAAATATGTGTGTTTGTGAGTTATGATAAACCGAGCACTGTTTTAAGTTAATGTTGCAATTATCTTCATCTTTTTTATTTATATGAGTTTGTTTCTTTAATAGTGCAGATTCATGCCTTCTTCGAAGACAACGTTATGGCGGTCTCACTCATCAGGGCTGTTTGCCGTTAAGTTCCGTTTTTTTCTTGTTTATATAGAATAAGGTGTTTATATAGTGGGAGTAGTCTTGTTCGTGATTGGTTCATTTTTCTTTTTCTTCACAAACCATACATAAAAAAAATAACAACCCTATATATATATATATATATATATAATTCCAGTCAGCCTCTGAATATATTTAGACACATAACTATACCCATAAACAAAAGCATATCTACGAACTCAAGTAACATAAAAATATTCAAGTAACAAAGAAATAAACAATATTCAATGAAAAGAAAGAAACATGTCCGCACTAAAAAATAGCGGATGCTAAAATAAATTTGAATAAACAAACGAAACGAAACCCAACAAAAAAATCGAAAAAAAACAACAATCTACAACAACAATATAAAAACAAAAATAGCAAAAATATTTTTCAACGTAAACAAAAACACTTTTCCAAACACAACAAAGTACCAAACATTAAATAAAAACACAGTCAAAATCAGCAACAACTGCATGTAAAAATATGGAAAAGGTAATAACGAAGCGCAATAAGAAAATACTTTATTATCAAATATTATAATAATATTATAATATTATTATAATAATATTATAATATTATTATAATAATATTATTATAATATTATAATATAAATATATAAAATATATATATATATATATAAATGGATATTATATAAATAAATATTTATATACTAATTTATAAATATTATATATATATATATATATATAATATTATAATATAAATATAATATAAATATTATAATATGAATTATAATATAAATAATATTATAATAATATTATAATTATATTATAATATTATTATAATATTATTATAATACCAACAATCACAAAAATCAACAAGACAATACGAAGAAATTACACTTAAAATGTCACAAGACCCAGACATTTTTCATGCCAGTGATGAAATGAATTGAGATACAAATGTTGCAATTTTGCAAATCTGAAAAAGTTATCACGTGTCATTGTGAAACGGTTACTGGATTTTTTAAAGTTATTATTCAACTCAAAGTAGTGAATGAGAGACAAAGACAAGAAAGTTTTCAAAAATAAATTATAGATGCCTCGTTATATTAGGAAAAAAATTAAGTATATTTATGGTAAAAAATTAACTATAATTTAAAAAACAAATTTTAAATTTTAACTATATATAAAATTACAACTAAATTTTAACTACGTTTAAAAAAGGTTTTTATTACAAATTCTAATAAAAATATATGAAATCGAATAAACGTTTCTCATTTGTTCTTTATCGTAGCATTCTGTCGAATTCTGTTCTGTGTATATATATATATATATATATATATATATATATATATATATATATATATATATATATAATATATATATATATATATATATATATATATATATATATATATATATATATATATATATATATATATATATATATATATATATATATATATATATATATATATATATATATATATATATATATATATATATATATATATATATATATATATATATATATATATATATATATATATATATATATATATATATATATATATATATATATATATATATATATATAATATATATATATATATATATATATATATATATATATATATATATATATATATATATATATATATATATATATATATATATATATATATATATATATAATATATAATATATATATATATATATAGCCTTTGAGATTTCACTCTCCTGATCGACTCAGTCGAATAAAAACTTACTTGGGCGATTAAAGTTTATTGCTTTACTTGCTCACGGTCGATTAAAAATCTTGCAATGAAAAAAAAAAGAAATCTGATTCCTTTTACAACCGAAATATATGCCATTGAAGATTCACAAGTTACTTAGTATGGCCTACAATGACTTTTTATCGTCCCGGTCAGTGTAAACAATCGTTTAATTAACGCTTCCAGAGTGCAGCCAAAATGTCTGTCACCAAGATAAAAGACGCTCACAAATTTTTAAAATATTATTATCCTATATTTCCTCGCGCTTACGAAAAATAAAAACGAACATTTGAAAGAAAAAAAAATACGCATACTTCTTTCAACCACGCACCGAAAAACAATACAAGTTCAAAAATTTTGTATAGAAAATCGTTGAGAAAATATTTGTTATTTTTTTATCATCTATGAGATGGAAGTTGTAGTCAAACAGAAGAAAGAAAGTACGAATTTAGATACCTCCACTCCATTGCCAATAAATAAATAAATAAATAAATAAAAAGAAGAAAGCAATAAAACAGCATAGCATGATGTTAAAAGGGCTCAAACTTAATAAAATCGAAGATTTATCATCAAAATGTTTAGGCTGTTATTAAAAGGAAAAATCAATTTTTTTGTTATTTAAAAAAAAATTAAATCCTTTCTGCCATGTTCAAAATTTTAATTAAAATTTCATTTTTTGTTTTCCGTCGATGACTCACGCTATGTTTGTTTACGTAAGGCAACTATTAAGAAAATAGGTCGAGTAAAATGATTTTGGAGAGAGTAAATTTTCTCTCGCTCTCGAACGCCGGGCGAATGATTTCTTTTTCAAATCTCAAAGGCTGCATATATATATATATATATATATATATATATATATATATAGTGCAATCATTTTCTTTTGAGGAAAGAAAACCACTAAGATGTAAGGAGATACTGAGTTAGTAGTTTTACTTTCCTCGGGTTGACGTGATTATATATATATATATATATATATATATATATATCTCAAATACAGAACAGAATTTTAACGGAATGATACGATAAAAAAACACATGGAAAACGTTTATTCTATATTTTATAAAATACCTCTTGGGTTCAACAACAATGGATGAAAACGTAATAATTTCTTGTAATTTTAAAAATTGCGCGTTCAAAAATTCCTCGTCACATTGCAAATCGCGTGAAGACACCACATGATAGAAACCTAGGTTGCGTAATATCTTGTTTACAAATGAAGAATATTCAAAATTGTATTGAATACTTTTCAATACAAATGTGCACTGGTCTAGTTTATTATGACGAAAAAAAATAAGTAATTAAACAATATATACACACATATTCTATTGGCCATAATTATTAGGCAGCCCCAGTTTTTTTAAAGAAATGTATTTTATACTGTTTTTAAGTGGACAATTCTAAATGAAAATAGAATGGTTCTTTTGTTATTACTTTGCTTCCTTGGTTGTAAAATTTTGCAAAGATGAACTCGTCCGAATCACCTAAATTTTATTCATTCTTTCATTGATGAAACTGCAATATAGGTAATTATCAAATATTCATAAATTCATTTGATGCACATGTTATTGTGCAGTATTAACAAAAAAACAAAAAAAACATTCTATTTTCATTTACAATTTTTCACTTGGCAATGAATACTAAAAAATAGTATGAAATACATAATTTTTTTAAAACACTAGGGTGGCCTAATAATTATGTTCGGTAGTATCGCCTAGTTCACACTCCACCCACGTCTACTGAACAGGTGAAGAGTCTTATCCCTTGTTCAGGATGTGGTTTCCGGCTTTCTCTTTTTTTAATCTTTTCACTCTTACGTAGCCCCCTGCACATCAGTGGCGTTACCGCCTTACTTGGGGTGATATGATTAAAAAAAAAAATATATATATATAACACAATAAAAGACTTACTGGTCAGACCAATATACGGTTATTAAAAAAGAAAAGAAAAGAAAAATACCCAAAATAAAGAAATGAACGTGCCGAGTAAACACTATATAGGAAACGAAATATTCACCAACGCCTCACTCGCAGCCTAGACTACAATCATATAAGTCTCATCAGGCAGTAAAAAACAAAACAAAAAAAAAACAAAAAAAAAACAAAAAAAAAGTCTACACAAGCGAGTGTTGAATATTTCGTTGTTATTTTTTATAACACGAATGTTCATTCAAAACATGTTCCCCTAAAAATAACATTTATTGTAATAATATCATAACTCGTGAGCAAACCTATCCCTAGATTCAGTCAGTTAAGTGCCATACGTGATACACGCTTGGGCGATCATGTCTCGAAAGAGACATGACTGACTGGGCAGAAGATTATCCCGCAGTAGGTTGTCATTACTTTCTGCGGTAGACTGGTTGCCGACCAAGGCTATAGAACCCAATCTGTCCTGCTATTTAACTGATAGCTATAGGGGGAAGAGATGTATTATATTATTAAGTAGTAATTTGTAGGGGATCAGTTTATTACTTCATAACAATATAAAACTGATCCCCAACTTTATGCCCACTACAAGCCTTAATCATGATTCCAACTATTATATTCAGTCAGTTAAGTGCCATACGTGAAACACGCTTGGGCGATCATGTCTCGAAAGAGACATAACTGACTGGGCAGAAGATTATCCCGCAGTAGGTTGCCATTGCTTTCTGCGGTAGACTGGTTGCCGACCAAGGCTATAGAACCCAATCTGTCCTGCTATTTAACCCATAACTGGAAGGAAGAGACGGATTAATACCTTTCCCAAGGGTATTTGCGCGTAAGTGAATACAATGGATTCAACTGGAATTCGAACTCGGCTACCCGGTTTCTCGTTCCGAGCCGATATCCACTGTACCACAACGATTACCTATCTTTATCCATTATTGTTTCGATAATAAATAGTATATAAAGATGAAAATAATATACGTACGTATTGATACATGTAAACGGGAATGTGCGCTTTTAGTTTTTTTTTTTTAATAAGTATGTTGTCATAATAATGCAAGTAATTTTTGTTCTCCTTTTTACTATAATAACACGAGCGAAGTTGTTAATGAAATTCCAGAAACCGCAATCGTTATTTTTACGTCATCTTGTTAATAATGGCGGATATGTTTTAACGGAGGTCGCCGTTTACATATCTTGAAGCAATCTGACCAAAACATAATTCCATTAGCTGATTAGTTTCATAAAAATCTATATCTATCTTTTTTCTTTTTTTTTTTGTGATATATTAAATACAGATAGGCCACATTTTGCTTTAAGTAGGGAAAAATGACTGGGGAGAATTTTTTAAAGATTTTATTGTCTACTTACAGAGGATAAATATGTTTGAATAGACATATCGTTTATTTAAAGAAACTTTGCCAGGATTCATCATTAGCGGCTACAATCTTAATATAAGATGTACAGATGACATTGCAGATAGCAGACATGGAAAGGAAATTTCGATGCCTCCTACAGAAGATTTGAGTTTTGTTTAACGTCATATCAACCTTTCTGGGTTATTTAATGCCAAAAAAGGTGGAGTTTTAAGAGTTTTTTCATGTTTGATTATAGTGAGAAAGTTGATTAAGTCAGATTGTGATGAAAAATTGTTTTTAAATTTTTATTTGTTTTAGAAAACTGAAGATGTCTTCTAGTTCTGTATTCAAAGATATATTGCTGGTAATTTTTTTCCTTCAAAAACGTATAAAGGCAATAAGTTTTTCCTTCGAAAATGTACTGTTGGTAATATTTTCCATCAATATCTAAACTTATTTATAAATGGAACTTTGTGTGTGTGTGTTCATAACATATAGACTCCGAAACGGTTGAACCGATTTTCTTGAAAATTTACACAATTGTACTATAAGCATTTGCGAGTGTTCTTAGCTAGGTTTTGTGTTGAGATACTCCCGATAAATATGGAAAATTGATAATCGAAAAAATCGGGTAATAGAAGTAGTGGTCCGATTTTAATCAAATTTGATACACTCATAGACAAAGACATAAGAAATGATATTCAGAAGTTTCAAGGTTGCAGTTCTTACAATAGTGCTGAAAATCGATAATATATATATATATAAGGCAAGATGTTTGTGTGTGTATCTGTTTATCTGACTGTATGTCTGTATTTTTTCAGCCCTTTTATTTTAATTTTTGCATCGGATTTGACTAATTAGGTATAATTGTAGTTCTTAGTCATGATACTATCTACTCAGAGGACTTATTTAGCCTTCAAAATTCAGTTTACGACAAAAAAACGTATTTGATATCGATACCAGGAAATCAAAATTTGACTTACATCCATTCATTTTTCTTTCAGTCTACGGTTTCGCTTTAACTGAAAACAACTATTGCTTTTTAGTCTTTCGTGCCAACGTCCAAAGAGTCTGAGCTCCAGGACCATGGATTAGTTTTAAAGCTTTCATTACACCCGAGCAACGCCGGGCTATACTGCTAGTATTTCTACAAATGTATTTTTCTAATTTCATAGCGTTTTTACCCCACTTTGGGAGTTAACTATTTGCCCATAGCTCGGACCCAAACAGGAGCTACCACTTCGGGTTGGGATGAACAGCAATTGAGAGGTGGTCCCATGCTCCTCACAAACTTCTTATCAGAGGAGTTGCTGCCAGATTCAGTTTCCCAGGACCGTTACATAACAGAGGACGAAGAATGCGATACTGACACCCGAAGGCATATCTACTGTCAGTAATTCCATTTAAAAAATGCATCGTTAATAGTTCCACTTTTAAAGCGTGTCGTTAACAGTTCCACTTTTAAACAATTGTTAGTATTTTTACAATTTCAAGATGTTCTGCTTTCATTTATGGGATCACTATTTGACTACAGCTGTGATGCTAACAGGTTCTACCGTCCCAGGTTAGGGTGAACCTAGAAACAACATTAAGTGGTCGTACCACACTATTCAATACCCATCAAGCTTCCAAGCAATCAGAGTGTCAGAATTAAAAAGGGGGACATAAGTCCGGTTTATACCAAAGACTGATTATTCACTTTAAAGTTGGCTCAGTTAAGGGTTTTTTACTCTTTCTGCTGATTTTGAATGTCGTGGATTTCTTAGCTCCCCTCCAGACCGTTCTACCTTCGAGGTAGTGTTATGTCTTCGTTTCGGTGAATGAAGATGACACAATCAAGAAATATGATATTGCTTGAAGTCAGCATAGTCTGGTTCCTTTTATTTATGACAAGCAGTATAGCCCGGCGTTGCTCGAGTGTAATAAAAGCTTTAAAACTAATTCATGGTCCTGGAGCCCAGACTCTTTGGACGTTGGCACCAAAGACTAAAAAGCAATAGTTGTTTTCAGTTTAAGCGAAACCGTAGACTGAAAGAAAAATGAATGGATGTAAGTCAAATTTTGATTTCCTGGTATCGATATCAAATAGGATTTTTTCGTCGTAAACTGAATTTTGAAGGCTAAATAAGTCCTCTGATTAAATGGTATCATGGCCTAGACTAAGAACTGCAATTATACCTACTTAGAGCCAAACCCGAAGCAAAAATTAAAATAAAAGGGCTGAAAAAAAAAAAAATACAGATATACAGGCAGATAAATAAACACACACAAAAATCTTGCCTTTTATATATATTATCGATTTTGTACACTATTATAAGAACTGCATCCTTGAAACTTCTGAATATCGTTTCTTATATCTGTCTATGAGTGCATCAAATTTAATTAAAATTGGACCACTTCTTCTGTAACCCGATGTTTTCGATTATCGATTTTCGATATTTATCGGGGGTAACTCGACACAAAACCTAGCTACGAACACTCGCAGATGCGTATAGTACAACTGTGTAAATTGTCAAGAAAAGTGGTTCAGCCGTTTCGGAGTCTATAGGTAACGGACACACACACACACACACAAAAAGTTCCATTCATAAATTCAGTCAGTCAGTTAAGTGCCATACGTGATACACGCTTGGGCGATCATACCTCGAAAGAGACATGGCTGACTGGGCAGAAGATTATCCTGCAGTAGTTTGCCATTGCTTTCTGCGGTAGACTGGTTGCCGACCAAGGCTATAGAACCCAATCTGTCCTGTTATTTAACCCATAACTGGAAGGAAGAGACAGATTAATACCTTTCCCAAGGGTATTTGCGCGTAAGTGAATACAATGAATTCAACTGGAATTTGAACTCGGCTCCCCGATTTCTTGTTCCGAGCCGATATCCAATGCACCCAGCGCAAATAACGCCATTTTAATTACAATTTATTTAAGTTTTCAGTTCCTGATTTTCTTACCTAAATAATATGTTTTTCAGTTCCTATTAATGTTAAGTCAAAGTAGAAATTTTGAAGTGCCTGCATGTAAAATAAATTAAATAAAGATTTATATTTAATATTTTTTTTATATTTTCAAAATCGGGTATGATAAACCCATTGTTAATAGTGGTGTAACTTTAATTGATGGTTAGGGTTCCAGGGATAAAAATATATTCAACCGCTGCTGTGGTTGAATGATATTTACAACATTTTAAAAACTATCGCGATTAAATCTAATGTGATGCAATATTTATTTGTAAATTTATAAAGAAACAAAAACGAAGAAAAATATTTATAAACATTTACTAAATTATTAAACTATGTGAACCAACTATAGCTAAATCCTTATTGTTTACCATTAAAGTCCGGATCAATTGGCAATTTGAAAATGTTTATTTTTTTCTAATAGATAATATAATACTGGAAATGATGAATCTAATAAATAGTGTTTATTTTATTTCATTCTTTTTTTTTTGTTTATTCTCAAGATGTGCATTATGGTGCAGTGAATGTCTAAGTTTCTTTTTCTCGCAAGAAATCGAAGGGCCGAGTTCGAATTCCAGTCGTTACATTAAAAAAACGCGCGAATACTCTCCCTCCAGCTATGGGTTAAATAGTAGAACAGATTGGGTTCTGTAGCCTTGGTTAGCAACCAGTCGACAGGAGAAAGTAATGGCAACCTACTGCGGCAAAATCTTCTGCGTAGTCAGTGATGTCTCTTTCGAGACATGATCGCCCAAGCGTGTATAACATGACACTTAACTGACTGATTAGCAAGAAAATATATAAACTCAATATAGGTTTTATTCTAATGGTCGCTTTTTGATATAATAAACATTGCCGAGGAATGAAGCCAGTTAAAATAGAGACACATGAAAAATCCTCATTTATTGTGGACATATTTACCCATGTTTGCCATAATCTATTATTTGATCTGAAAAAGAAATATGGGTTTTTACAGAGTCGACAGATTATTATAACTCGTTTGGTAGGGAAGTATTTATTTTTACGAGTTCTTTTGATAACTGAAGTGTTTGCCAACTGGAATGTTTGTATAGAAATGATTATCTAAGCTAAAACTTTAATCATTTGCGTCATCTATGATTTTCAATTTGTTCTTGAGACCTCTAGAACCTCTAAAACTATTTCCGTAGCTGGCATTTGCCTCTACAACTGCGACACTGTCAGCACTCTGCCTTCGGGTAGAGAGCGCTCTCTGCTTCCGAGCAGAGAGCACTAACCCAGTTGTGGTTCCGCCGAAGGGTAGAATCACGACTCAGTAAAAATAGACAGATATTTTTGGCCTGGCTATATGGCCGGGAAGACCCACAATAAAAAGACCTTGTGTCACATCTAGCCTTGCGTGGGAAGGTTGGTAAATACCGTTCTTGAGACCTCTAGAATTTTTCGAGAGGGGACAAGTAATTATTTTAAAAAAAGCGTTAAAATTGTCTATTTTTCTAAAAAGAGGTATTATTTACACTGTTCGAACTTTTGTCCTCATCTTTATGGAAACGCTCCGGCCTTCTTCAGGTGCTAGGAATTTTGAACCGAGCCCTCTCTTTCAATCACTAAGGCAACGGTCAGTTAAGTATTATATGTAGTACAATCTTAGGCGATCATGTCTCGAAAGAGACATGATTGACTAGAATGAAGATTTTCCCGCAGTAGGTTGTCACTATTTTCTGCGGTAGACTGGTTGCTAACCAAGGATATACAATAAAATCTATCCTACTATTTAACCCAATGCTGAAGAGAGTGGCGACGGATTAATATCTTTCCAAAAAGGTATTTAGCGTAAGTGAATGCAATAAATTCAACAGGAATTCGAATTCATCTCTCTCATTTCGAGCCGATATCCACTGCACCACAACGCACTGGGGATATATTATTCTCATTACATGTGCGATGCCACTTCCGGATATCATGTTATCTCCCTTTAACTTGACTCTCTAAGTTATTTGTTCACCACTGCTGTAGCCAGGTATTGAACTCACAACTCTCTGGGTCAAGTCACTTGATCTAAGCAAAGCTTTTTTCCGCTAGGCCATGTGTTCTAGAAGGTTCGGTTCAAAATTTCTAGCACTCGAAGAAGGACGGAGAGTACAACGGCAGAAACAACGTAAAGATGGCAATCCGCGGTGGACTGGGGTAAGAAATGGCTCATGAATTTCAATGCTTCCAAAACGAAGCTGATGTCTATTAACCACCACAGATAATCGCTCCTACCCCTATTAGCATAGATCAGTCTAGTCTCCTTGAAAGTAAAACACTGCGCCTCCTCGGGTTAACTAGACCTCAAGTGGAATGACTATATAGAATCCATAGCTAAATCCGTTGCTAAGAAGGCCGTTTCTATGTGTAGGGCCAGTAAGTTTTTCCCGTCTGAAACAATCCTGCACATATACAAATCTACCATCCGCCCGTACATTGAATACTGCTGCCATATCTGGTTGGGTGCTGCTGATATCCACCTAGGGCTCCTTGACAAAATCCAACGGAGAATCTGTACTGTGATCGATCCTGACTTAACAGCTCGGATACAGTCACTTTCTCACTGGCGTAATGTGGCTTCCCTGTGTCTATTCTACAAATACTTACATGGCTTCTGCTCCGATGAACTTAGCTCACTGGTAACCGCCATCCATGAATTTACTCGAGCCACAAGATTAGCAACTAGGTCCCACCCTTTTACTGTGATACCAATAAATTGTAAACGCAAATTCTACTCCACCAGCTTCTTCTCTCGCGTAGAATTCTCTTCCGTTTACTTGCTTTCCCGACGGCTACAACCTTCAAGAGTTCAAATGTAAAGTCAACAGTCATCTCCTAGCATCCTCTCTCATCAGTATTCTCATCCTTCTCTTACTCTCTTCCTGACACCCCCTGTAAACTGTCACACTTTCTCATAACTTACTTCCTATGTAACCCCCTTGTAAAATGCCTTGCTTTGGGTGACACGATTATTAAAAAATATATAGAGAGATAAGGACAATAGTCTAAGCAACAGTCTGTTAAATATATGTAGTACACTCTTGGACGATCATGTCTTAAAAGCCCATCTTGCACATTTACAAATCTACTATTTCCTCGTGCATTGTATACTACTGCCATATATAGTTTGGCGCTCCTGCTATTCATATCAACATTCTTGACAAAATCCAAAGAAGGATCGGTAACTCAATCCATCCTGACCTGTCATATCGACTTCAATCATTTTCTCGCCGCTACGGCTTTCCTCTGTCCTACCAATATTTTCATGGCAACTGTGCTGACGAGCTGTTTTCCATGGTGCTCCGACTGTATATTATTCAAATTTGTCAGTAGATGGGCATCTAGGTCCTGTTTATTGTTGGATTTGCTAAGTGTAACCGCCTTCTTCTCCAATAGCTTCTTTTCTCGCACTTTCCACCCCCAGAAATAACGATACTTAGATAGTACAAAACAAAAGGCTTGCAAACGAGTTTCCCTTTTTCACAACAGTTTCTCGACGGGTAAGTACGCTCATTTCTTTCAGAAAGCCACCCAAACTCGTTTATAACAGTGTTTGTTTGATTTTGTTACGCATTCACTACACTACTTTCCTTGGGGTGAGATGATTATAAAATAACATACTTGATAACTGATACGAACAGGCCATAAAGAAAAAGTATTACTGTGGGTCACAATAGACACGAGGACGTGGAGAAAAAAATGGACAGAGAAAGAAAAAAAAATACAGAGAAAGAAGAAAAAAAGAGAAAGAAGAAAAAAAGACAGAGGAAAAAGAAAAAAGGACAGAAAAGAAAAAGAGAGAGAGGAAGAAAAAAACAGAGAGGAAGAAAAAAACAGAGAGGAAGAAAAAAACAGAGAGGAAGAAAAAAACAGAGAGGAAGAAAAAAACAGAGAGGAAGAAAAAAACAGAGAGGAAGAAAAAAACAGAGAGGAAGAAAAAACAGAGAGGAAGAAAAAAACAGAGAGGAAGAAAAAAACAGAGAGGAAGAAAAAAACAGAGGGAGAGAAAAAAACAGAGGGAGAGAAAAAAACAGAGGGAGAGAAAAAAGAAAGGAAATGGAAAGAAAAAACAAAGAGGGAGGAAAAAACAAAGAGAGAGAGAGAGAGAAAACAGAGAGGAAGAAAAAAACAGAGGAAGAAAAACAGAGAGGAAGAACAAAGCAGAGGAAGAACAAAGCAGAGGAAGGAGAGAAAAAAGCAGAGAGGGAGGAAAAAACAAAGATGGAGGAAAAAACAAAGATGGAGGAAAAAACAAAGATGGAGGAAAAACTGAGAGAGAAAACAGAGAGGAAGTAAAAAAACAGAGAAGAAGGAAGAAAAAAAAACAAGAGAGAGGAAGGAAGAAAAAAAAACAGAGAGGAAGGAAGAAAAAAAAACAGAGAGGAAGGAAGAAAAAAAAAACAGAGAGGAAGGAAGAAAAAAAAACAGAGAGGAAGGAAGAAAAAAAAACAGAGAGGAAGGAAGAAAAAAAAACAGAGAGGAAGGAAGAAAAAAAACAGAGAGGAAGGAAGAAAAAAACAGAGAGGAAGGAAGAAAAAAAAACAGAGAGGAAGGAAGAAAAAAAACAGAGAGGAAGGAAGAAAAAAAAACAGAGAGGAAGGAAGAAAAAAAAACAGAGAGGAAGGAAGAAAAAAAACAGAGAGGAAGGAAGAAAAAAAAACAGAGAGGAAGGAAGAAAAAAACAGAGAGGAAGGAAGAAAAAAAAACAGAGAGGAAGGAAGAAAAAAAAACAGAGAGGAAGGAAGAAAAAAAAAACAGAGAGGAAGGAAGAAAAAAAAACAGAGAGGAAGGAAGAAAAAAAAACAGAGAGGAAGGAAGAAAAAAAACAGAGAGGAAGGAAGAAAAAAAACAGAGAGGAAGGAAGAAAAAAAAACAGAGAGGAAGGAAGAAAAAAAAACAGAGAGGAAGGAAGAAAAAAAAACAGAGAGGAAGGAAGAAAAAAAACAGAGAGGAAGGAAGAAAAAAAACAGAGAGGAAGGAAGAAAAAAAAACAGAGAGGAAGGAAGAAAAAAACAGAGAGGAAGGAAGAAAAAAACAGAGAGGAAGGAAGAAAAAAACAGAGAGGAAGGAAGAAAAAACAAACAGAGAGGAAGGAAGAAAAAACAAACAGGAAGAAAAGGAGACCGAGAGCAAAAAAGCGACAAAGAAGAAAAAAGTCAGAGAGAGAGAGAGAGAGAGAGAGAGAGAGACAGAGAGAGACAGAGAGAGAGACAGAGAGAGAGAGGTAATCCTTCTTTGAAATAAATTCAGTGATAGAAAAGTTACTTTCATGAACATTTTCCGAATCTTAACGATTAATTTACAGCAGATAAGAATATGAAAGTTTCCCTTTTTACCCTAAAACACTATATAACTATGTCAACAGTTAATTAAGGAAATATGACTGTATAGCCAACCAATCAGAACTCTTCATTTCATTAATTGGGGAAATACGTCACAATCTAATCACCGTATTGGCGAGAACCATATTTAGTCGACGTAGTTCTTTGAGCTCAATTTGAAACGATCATTGTCTTTTGTGCAGATATGAAGTGAAGTGTGTCTAGTCCCCAGGGATCAGTCTCTCAGGCAGTACCACTTCATTGCACGAACGAAGTAGATTTCTGAGCTCAACTCTGACGTCTACGCGGAAACCCCAATGGGACGGAGTAATTTTTGCGTTGACACACACATGTGTGACCCCCACCACATTAAAGCGAACCTTGTGTTGTATTAGCCCTCAGGGGGCGCCAAATAAACAGTGTTTTGCGTGGTCAAATAGCATTAATAATATTTTCTAATTATGACGCTTCATATTTAAATGAATAGCACTTATGCTGACCACATCGGGACGAGGACTTATGCGAAAAAGCCTTAGGAATGTTGATTTAGTTTTTTTACAGTTTATTCTAAGCCGCGTGTCCCTATAATCGCTTTTCCATTTAAATGGAATCTATAAAAAAACATTCCTGTTATAAAATCAATAGAAAGTGCTGTTCGGAATTTTCTTGATTAAAGATAACATAAAATATTTAATTCCAATCCAATAAGTCCTGAGTATGACGATAAACTACATCCAGTAGCAAGATCTCTGATTGGAAGACTGGAGGTTTTGCGGAGGGCGGAACCACCTCTTAACTGATGTTGTTTTCAAATCCATATTAACCCGGAGTGATAGCACCAGTTAAGATTCAAGCAACGGACAGTGTGAACAACCAATCCAAAACACTTTGAAAGTATTAATATACATTTTAGAGTAAAATTACGATACATAACATTTTACGGTAAAATGACCGACATCGGTAAAATGACCGACGATACATTTTACGGTAAAATGACCGCGATACGGAAAATACATTTTACGGTAAAATGACCGACGATACATTTTACGGTAAAATGACCGACGATACATTTTACGGTAAAATGACCGACGATACATTTTACGGTAAAATGACCGACGATACATTTTACGGTAAAATGACCGACGATACATTTTACGGTAAAATGACCGACGATACATTTTACGGTAAAATGACCGACAATACATTTTACGATAAAATGACCGACAATACATTTTACGATAAAATGACCGACAATACATTTTACGGTAAAATGACCAACAATACACATTATCTTTAGTTGAATACATGCAATTGTGGTCAAAATATATTTCGTTGAAGCCATCAAATTGCGCTCAAAATATTTACATTTCAGCATCAAATAACCCATAAAGGTTGATATGCCGTTAAAGAAAATCAAACAACCAGCCCAATTGAATCCTAATAAAAATGTTGTAATAGTAGTTTTCTAGATAGGGTGGTAGGGGAAAGCGGGGTAAAAAAAACTAACCTTCAAGACAGAAACTATGGTCACCAGCAAGAGGAAAATGTTAAAATGCGAGTTAAAAGTGGGGAATGTTAACACTAGGCCGGTGCAGAAGTTTAAATATACGGAAAAGGTTTTATCAGAAAATGGAATATGAGACACCATAACCCGAACGCCTATTGTACTATTGAAAGAAGCATTCTAAAAGTTGACCAAGGTGCTGAGAAACGGGGAAAAAAGAGGGTGCTTCTATAACCACAAGTCTACATCAATATAACGTACGGTCTAATCCCCGTTTCGACTATAGTGTAAGGTCTACTGCAGCATCGAACTATAATATATGTGTATACGTATTTAATTAAACCTAATATTAATATTTATGTATTTATATACTACTAGCAGTATAGTACGGCATTGCTCGGGTGTAATGAAAGCTTTAAAACTAATTCATGGTCCTGGAGCTCAAACTCTTTGGACGTTGGCACGAAAGATTAAAAAGCAATAGTTGCTTCCAGGTAAAGCGAAACCGTAGACTGAAAGAAAAATGAATGGATGTAAGTCAAATTTTTATTTCCTGGTATCGATATAAAATTTTCTGCACTATTGTAGGAACTGCAACCTTGAAACTTCTGAATATCGTTTCTTATATCTTTGTCTATGAGTGCATCAAATTTGACTAAAATCGGACCACTCTTTCTATAACCCGATTTTTTCGATTATCGATATTTATCGGGGGTACCTCGACACAAAACCTAGCTAAGAACACTCGCAGACGCTTATAGTACAACTGCGTAAATTTTCAAGAAAATCGTTTCAGCCGTTTGGAAGTCTATAGGTAACGGACACACACAAAGTTCCATTTATAAATAAGTTTAGATTTATATTAAAAAGTATTGAGGTAAGAATAAACAGGCTATAAAATACAATACGTATATTTATTATAGCGATAAACAAATCGTAGGTCTTCTAGGAACGGCGTGAACAGATCATTGGAATTTTTTTGTGACCATCTTCCAGCAAATATGACCAAGATGTGACTGGAACAGCTGACTACCAACACCTCGCATTTTCTTGAGAATCATCGGGTTAGCATCCAACCACGATCAATCAATTGCCTGAATGTGCACTCCTGTCGCTGAATAGCCACAAGAGGAGAGAGAGACGGTAAACCTTAGCGCTGCACCTGGGTAGACGATATATTGAGGTAGACTTCATGGTATAGTGACACCGAAAAACAGTGATAATATTGCCGGGATTACGGCCTCTGTAATAATTCCACAAGTAAATTTAAAAGAACACACAAAATGGAAATAACGTTCAATAACTGATTTTACATAATAATTTGGAATAGTTTTGGTATTTATGAGCTAGTGAAAAATCTCTGTACGAGTGTTGGTAAGAAATATCAAATTAATAGGTGAGGTAGTATTTATATTATTTACACTGTTCCGACTGTTGTCCTCAAATTTATTGCCCTATTCACCTCCAATATGTCTATATTTCTAAAATCTGGTATTGTAACTACACTATTTACATTGTACGGACTGTTGGCCTTATCTTCATTGCCTTGTTTACGACGTTTCGTCTCTTGTAAGCTCCGGCCTTCTTTAGGTGCTAGGAACTTTGGATCAATCCGAATAGAGCGTTCAGTTAAAATTTTCTAGCATCTGAGGAAGGCCGGAGCATAAACCGGCCGAAACATTGTAAACATGGCAGTAAAAATGAAGACAACAATCTTAACCGCGTAAAGAACAGATTTTCATCCTCGAAAAAAAAAAAAAAAAAAGTCAAAACGATAGTCTTTACCATGAAATTACTGTTACTTTAAATACTCCTTAGCAATGTTTATTGTTTTAAAAAGTGTTGATTAGAACTGTAATACAGTCTAAATATATGAAAGTGAATTTATACGTTTTCTTTGTTCTTGAGAATTGACAACAAACATAAACAAAATTTAATTATTAGAAATCAAACGGAAAATCTGTAATGAGATGTGATCGATCCAGATTTGGCAGCTCAGATACAGTTACTTTCTCACCGGTGCAATGTGGCTTCCCTGCGTCTCTTCTACAAATACTTTCACAGCTCCGATGAACTTAGCTCACTGGTTCCCTTTATATATGAATTTACTCGAGCAACAAGATTAGCAACTAGGTCCCACCCTTTTACTGTGAAACCAATTAAATGTAAATGCAAATTCTACTCCATCAGCTTTTTCTCGCACTTCCCGACCGTGGAATTCCCTTCCGATTACTTGCTTCCCCGACGGCTACAATCTCCAGGAGTTTAAATGTAAAGTCAATAGTCATCTCCTATCTCACTAACCTGCATCTTCTCTTTCATGCTCCATTCTCCGCCCACTCCAATCTCACCAGTATTCTCAGCTTTCTCTTACCCACTTCCTGACACCCACTATAACCTGCACCTTTTCTCATAGCTCTCATCCTATGTAACACCCTGCACACCAGTGGCAGTAGACTGCCTTACCTGGGGCGATGCAAATTTTTAAAAAATGACTTTATTTATACTATTTTATTATTTATTCGAATGATTGGCAAAACATCAGCGGGTTGACAATCAACTTTTTTAAAATCGTAAATAATAAAGATTTTCTTATAGTTGGTTTATATATTTTAATAATTTCGTAAATGTTTATAAATTTATGAATAAAAACATTTTTATATTCATTGATTTATAAATTGCTAAATATTGCATTGCATTATTTTTAATACAATCTGTATAAATAAAAATGTACTTGTCCTTTTGTTACTATCCACTAATCAAGAAAACGGCTGCACCAATTGTTTTGAAAATTTACTGTAGCTTTTTAATCTAATCCGAGCGTGTTTTATATGCCTTACATTAAAAATAGTTCAATATTAAAATATATATATATATATATATATATATATATATATTTTGAAAATCTATTAGAGCCGATGGGAGCCGAACCAAAATACTTTCATTTTCAATACGGACGCGTTTACAGACAACTTTGTTATTTAATTCTATTCATTTTTATTTCAACGAATTATTATCGATATCCCATTTATTTTGTTGGTTTAGTAAATAAATTTCTTTTTTTTAACATTTACCCAAACTGAGCCACAGCAACGCGTGGCCGGGTACAGCTAGTGTTGTTATTATTTTTCTTTATAAAGAAACAAATATGGAATTACTTTGTCCATACTTCTGAGATGAGGTAGTATTTACATAGTTCACACTGTCGTCCTCATCTTTATTGCCATGTTTGCGACATTTCGGTCATTGTACGTTCCGATCTTCAGGTGCTAGGAATTTTGAGCCGAAGCCTTTATTTTGATTACTGGGATATATCGTTCTCATTCCATGAGAGATGCTACTTCCGGATACCATGTAGGTATTTCCCATTAACTCAACTCTTTAAGTTATTTTTTCCTACTGTTGTAGCCAGGTATTGAACTCACAACTCTTTGGGTCAAGTCACTGGAACTAACCAACGCCTATATCCGCTGAAGCATATGCATTTGGAAACACCGGGATATGCATTTTTGGAACAAGATAGATATACCTTTGTGATCTAGATAAAGAGTTCGGTTCAAAATAAAGAAGGCCGGAGCGTACACCGACCGAAACTTCATGAACATGGTACTAAAATAGGAACAGAACAATTTAATTTGGTTGTTTTGTTTTTATGGCATATCAACCTCGGTGGGTCATTTATTGCCAACTAAATTTTATTTATTGCTGGTAATACCTTTTTTCTTTCAACAATTTATTGTTGTTTTTATATAAGTTTTGTGCCTAGTAATACTTTTTTTCTTTTTCGAGTATCAAGATACATTGGGATTTGTTTTTAAGGGCAGGGTCCCCAAGTCCTACACTGTTATTTAACCCATAACTGGAGGGAAGGGACGGGTTAATACCTTTCCCAAGGGTACCAGTGCTTAAGTGAATGCAGGGTATTCAACTGGAATTCGAACTCGGCTCACCGATTTCTCTTTCCGAGCCGATATCCATTGCACCACAACGCACATCCGTCACTATACGCATACGGCACCTGATATTCCCAAGCGGTCACCCATCTAAGTACTGACCAGGCTCAACGTTGCTTAACTTCGGTGATCGAGCGAGAACCGGTGTATTCAACGTGATATGGCCGTAAGCCACAATTTAAGTAATGTCAGAAACAGTGTATAATATTTCTGTAGTTTGGCATATGAGAGGAAAATATGTTTCTTATAAGTTAAGAAAAGTCCTACTTGTTGGGTACTTAAAAATGTATTATAAATACTTTCATGGCTTCTGCTCGGATGAGCTTAAGTCACTGATGCCTCCTCAACAGGTGTTTACTCGTGCAACCAGACTGGCAACTGGGTTCCACCCATTCACAGTCAGGTTAGCCAAATGCAGACGACAATTCTATTTCTGCAGCTTCCTCTCTCGCACTTCCCGCCTGTGGAACTCACTCCCGTATTCTTGCTTTCCTGACGGCTACGACCTCCAGAAATTTAAAAGCAAAGTTAATACTCACCTACTAACCACTGGACTCTAGCTCTCTCCCCTCCCCTGTATAATCTTCACTTTCTCTCCGCCCATGTATCTGTCATTGCACCTACTTTCTCAGCTTTCTATTGTTCCTTTCTAACTAGCTTGTACTCCTCACTCTTTTCTAATTAATCTTTCTACAATTATGTAACCCCCTGCACATCAGTGGCGTGTCTGCCTTGCTCGGGGTGAAATGATTTAAAAAAAAAGAAACGACCGACGTGGCTTCCAGTATCAGTGTTTAAAAATGGCCCCTGAAGTTAACTGCCTTCTTTTATATACACGTTGTTCTTACGACTATCCAATCTTTTAGGCGGATAGTTCTCCGATTGGCTGAAATATGCGATCTTAATTTTTTATTTTTGAAGTAGAGATGAGCAGAAGTTCAGCATCGGGCCTACCAGCGTACGAAGGTGCAGTTGCCATTCGCGATTTTGATTCTGAAGTGTTAACTTCCTGTTAAGTTAAGCTTGGGTCTCCGCAATATTGAACAGGTGAAGAGGTTCATCCCTTGTTCCCTGTTTAGGATGTGGTTTCCGGCTTTCTCTCTTCGAATCTTTTCACTCCTTTCTTTTTTTATTTTTTCAATTGGTGTAGATAGACTAAACTATCGCCCGGTTCACACTCCACCCACGTCTATTGAACAGGTGAAGAGGCTCATCCCTTGTTCCCTGTTTAGGATGTGGTTTCCGGCTTTCTCTTTTCCAACCTGTTCACTCTTACGTAGCCCCCTGCACATCAGTGGCGTTACCGCCTTGCTTGGGGGTGATAAAAAAAAATGTTAGAAAACCTACATTTCCTAGACCGAGCAAAAATACATAAATAAATAAAATCGAAATTGTGGTTGAATTTATTTCTGTGAATCACTAATGCATTTGTTAGATTATTATTAGTGATGTCGCTTTTGTATTCATATATATATATATACGTTTTCTTTTTTAGATTTCGACTTGTTTCTACTTGTTTTGGATATTAAATGCAATGGAGTTGCATCTAATATCCAAAACAATCTCATATAAAAAAAACACACACATAGTAACAACTAATTCGAAAACTATTATGGACATTATCAGATCTAAAAATAACCGAAATCAAAATGACGAACAAGCAGGTGTATACTGAATCAATTACCCGGATTGTTCCTCCATCTACATCGGAGAAACAAGTAGAAATCTAAAAAAAAACAAAAAAAAACAAAAACAAAAACGTATATATGAACATAAATAAATGAATAAACCGTCCTCTGAAGATCGCTTTATGACTGGAGCCTTTCACTCAGGATTATATATTTCAAAAATTGGTTCCATCACTTGACACCTGTGTACAATACTTGTTACATATTTGGAACGGATATGTATTTCGTCACTGTCATTCACACATACTAATGTTATCGACATATACACACACTGAGTTCGACTATGGTCTTGATGCGCTTAACACATTATTTTCACTTACATATACTTACATTCATTATAAACATCTGTTTTTTATTATGTGTTGGCACACACACTTTTTTCATATCACCCCGAGCAAGGCGGTAACGCCACTGATGTGCAGCGGGCTACGTAAGAGTGAGAATATTGGAAAAGAGAAAACCGGAAACCACATCCTAAACAGGGAAGAAGGGGGTGAGCCTCCTTTTCACCTGTTCAATAGACGTGGGTGGAGTGTGAACCGGGCGATAGTTTAGTCTTACACAAGTTTTTTTCTCCTACATTTAATATTCATTCATTGCTTTATCACACGTGACACGTATCTAACCAATAAAGCTATACCTCAATCAACAGACTGTCACTTGGGGTTTTAAATCATTCGTCTTTAATAAATCTATAAAGAAGCTTGTTAAAAGTGAAACCCGTTAAAGTCACTTTTTCCTACTTATTCTCTCTCTCTCTCTATATATATATAGAGAGAGAAATAATTAAATTTGCTTTTTAATTAAAAATACATTGCGACACAGGAATTTCTATTTCGAGATTTCTATATCGTCATTAGGCAATGTTAGATCAAAGTTGTAGTTTTCCCCAACCATGATCTAACATTGCCTGATGACGAGGTAGAAAGCTCGAAACATAAAAATGCATTGCGACACGGAAATTTCTAATTAAAAAACAAATTTAATTATATGATTATATTATGCTCTACAATGTTTATTGTCTTTAGCACTTTTATAAAGAAAAAAAGTAAAAGTCGGATAACTCGGAGTTGTAAAACTGTTGCTTTTCTGCACCTGGACATATATAACATTATGATCTGCGAACTTTGTTCTACTAGTTATTGTACACGAGATTAGAATTCCATTGGTTAAAAAAAAATCGCTTTATCCACTGAGCCACGACACTCTGGAGCATTCTTGAAATAAATTTATGCACTTGTCTTAATGTTTCGAAATGGTCATCCTTCACCGTTAAACTCATTCTTTTTTTTCTTTTATTTAAAGGCACATTCATTTTCTTTTTTCTATCGTTTTAGTAATTGGTTGTATTCTTTGCAAATTTATTTGTCGATGTCATCTCTAAAGATGTCATTAGCAGCGCTCGGAAAATGAACAAACGCCGTTGGCGCTAATCAAAGACAAAACCGTAAATCAAAATGGAGGCCCTGTTGTTCGCTTTGGCTTCGATATTTATCGCCCAAGAAGTATTGCGACTAGAGAGCTTAGTGGTAGGACATCAGACAGGAAGCGGTTAGTTGCAGTGTTAGTGAAATGACCTACCTGAACAACCTAAACGATCCCACAGTTAGCGGCACGGACCGAGAAAACGCCGAGACGAGTTCGAATTCCGGTGGAATTCGTTACCTTCACTTTTCGACAATTATTTGGGGGGGGGGGGTAAATAAGAAATCCTTCTTCAACTCACGGCAACAGAAAGACACTGCATCACACTGTGCGTTATGGTGCTTTCGTTTATCGACTCGGAACAAGAAGTCGAAGAGCCGAGTCCGAGTTTCAGTTGAATTCGTTGCATTCACTTACGCGCAATTACTCAATCAGTCTCTTCTCTCTCCAGCTATGAGTTGAATAGCAGGACAGATTGGGTTCTATAGCCTTGGCTGGCAATCAGTTTACCGCAGAAAGTAATGGCAACTTACTGGAAAATAATCTGCCCAGTTAGTCATGTCTCTTTACAGACATGATCGCCCAAGCGTGTATACCATATGGCGCTTAACTGATATACGGGATAGTGGAAGTTTCTGGAACATATGAGGAAAGAAGACTGAGAAAAGTTGATACTCACTGGACAGATTGCAGTTAAGAGACAGATGAAAGTAACGTAAAACCTCCCTGGTGAACATGGGTGAATGGATGATGGATCAGGATATGAGAATAAATGTTAACAAACAAAAATCAAAACAAAAAACAAAAAAAAGGAAAAAAAAAGAAGAGAAAAAACAAAAAAAGGAAAAAAAAGAAGAGAAAAACAAAAAAAGGAAAAAAAAGAAGAGAAAAACAAAAAAAGGAAAAAAAAGAAGAGAAAAAACAAAAAAAGGAAAAAAAAGAAGAGAAAAACAAAAAAAGGAAAAAAAAGAAGAGAAAAACAAAAAAAGGAAAAAAAAGAAGAGAAAAACAAAAAAAGGAAAAAAAAGAAGAGAAAAACAAAAAAGGAAAAAAAAAGAAGAGAAAAACAAAAAAGGAAAAAAAAAGAAGAGAAAAACAAAAAAAGGAAAAAAAAAAGAAGAGAAAAACAAAAAAAGGAAAAAAAAGAAGAGAAAAACAAAAAAAGGAAAAAAAGAAGAAGAGAAAAACAAAAAAAGGAAAAAAGAAGAAGAGAAAAACAAAAAAAGGAAAAAAAAGAAGAGAAAAACAAAAAAAGGAAAAAAAGAAGAGAAAAACAAAAAAAGGAAAAAAAGAGAAAAACAAAAAAGAACGGAAAAACAAAATAACAGAAAAAAAACAAAAAAAAACAAAAACAAAAAAGTAAAAAAAAGAAAACAGATAAAAACAGAAGCAAAAAAAAACAGAGACAACAGAAACAAAAAACAGAGACAACAGAAACAAAAAACAGAGACAACAGAAACAAAAAACAGAGACAACAGAAACAAAAAACAGAGACAACAGAAACAAAAAACAGAGACAACAGAAAGAAACAAACAATAAACAGAGACAACAGAAAGAAACAAAAAAAAATACAGAGACAACAGAAAGAAACAAAAAACAATACAGAGACAACAGAAAGAAACAAAAAACAATACAGAGACAACAGAAAGAAACAAAAAACAATACAGAGACAACAGAAAGAAACAAAAAACAATACAGAGACAACAGAAAGAAACAAAAAACAGAGACAAAGGAAACAAAAAAAAATCAGAAAGAAACGGAAACAAAAAAACAAAGAAAGAAAAAAAAACAGAAAGAAACGGAAACAAAAAAAACAGAAAGAAACGGAAACAAAAAAAACAGAAAGAAACGGAAACAAAAAAAAACAGAAAGAAACGGAAACAAAAAAAAACAGAAAGAAACGGAAACAAAAAAAAACAGAAAGAAACGGAAACAAAAAAAAACAGAAAGAAACGGAAACAAAAAAAACAGAAAGAAACGGAAACAAAAAAACCCAGAAAGAAACGGAAACAAAAAACCCAGAAAGAAACGGAAACAAAAAAACCCAGAAAGAAACGGAAACAAAAAAAAACAGAAACAAACGGAAACAAAAAAACCCAGAAACAAACGGAAACAAAAAAACCCAGAAACAAACGGAAACAAAAAAACCCAGAAACAAACGGAAACAAAAAAACCCAGAAACAAACGGAAACAAAAAAACCCAGAAACAAACGGAAACAAAAAAACAGAAAGAAACGGAAACAAAAAACAAAACAGAGACAACAGAAACAAACAGAAAAACAGAAACAAACAGAAAAACAGAAACAAACAGAAAAACAGAAACAAACAGAAAAACAGAAACAAACAGAAAAACAGAAACAAACAGAAAAACAGAAACAAACAGAAAAACAGAACAAAAAAAGGGAAAAAAAACAAAAGTCAGTAAGAGCTACGACTGACAGGAAATTGTGAAAATCACCAACGTCCTGAAGGAATACGGCACGAAGATAATAGCATTGCAAGCTAGATTCTTCAGCAGTCGTTGGCAACCAGTATAGGAAAAGGAAATTTCAGAATTTTAACACGTGTGTTCCACTGACGAAGTACATGCTATACAATCATAGAAAAGTTGGAGTGTACAATTAAATACGTTTTTGGCTTGTGGACTATGATTTCAACTGTTGTCGGTGAAATAAGATGTATAGGTGATGTTCGTTATCAATATTTTGTAATAGTGAAATAATTTTTTAACCACAAGAAAAAGAATTACTGATTTGTTTTTACATAGAAGTAAAAAAATGTGTTTTTATGAAACCGAGAAAAACGAAGATTCGGATTTTAAGATTTTTATGAATGCCATGTCCTTTCCTGACGTATGCCAGGGGGTCTTGAAAACTCAAGGACACAAAAAGGTCATTACATGCTGAAAGAAAGATAGCAGGCTCGACAAGGTATCACCAATAGGGAGGGCATCAACCTTGTGAACAGTGTTGACGGCTTCCCAACCATAGGATTAGAGAGCTCCCTTAGGGACTGGTTCATAAACATCTTTCCACCGGCCAGCAAAGCTAAATTGAATCAGCTTAGAAGTTTTAAGCGATATGAATTGTGAAAGGTAAACAGAGTAAAGGCAAGGAAGAATAAGAGGGAGAGAGAATGGGAAAGGAGAAAGAGAGAACGGAGAGGGAACATGAGAGAGAGGGGAAAAGAGAGGGAACATGAGAGAAGGAGGGAGACAAAGAAGAGGAGGAGAAGGAGGGAGACAAAGAAGAGGAGGAGAAGGAGGGAGACAAAGAAGGAGGAGGAGAAGGAGGGAGACAAAGAGGAGGAGGAGGAGAAGGAGGGAGACAAAGAGGAGGAGGAGGAGAAGGAGGGAGACAAAGAGGAGGAGGAGGAGAAGGAGGGAGACAAAGAGGAGGAGAAGGAGGGAGACAAAGTGGAGGAGGAGGAGGGGAAACAAAGAGGAGGAGGAGAAGGAGGGAAACAAAGAGGAGGAGGAGGAGGAGGGAAACAAAGAGGAGGAGGAGGAGGAGGGAAACAAAGAGGAGGAGGAGGAGGAGGGAAACAAAGAGGAGGAGGAGGAGAAGGAGGGAGACAAAGAGGAGGAGAAGGAGGGAGACAAAGAGGAGAAGGAAAGTACGATTTTGCGCTTTTCTGATTACAGCCATTTGAGTTTTAAGTACAGTTAAAAAAGGCCAAATTTACGCATAATCAAAGAAACAAAATCATAGTCAAAATGCGAGGTGGAATATTCACTCATCACAGCGTCTCAGTTATCGCAGGGAATGTCCCTCAGTGACTAAATTAATTTTTCTTCCTTCCGCAGAGAACTTGAACAGACCACACTTGATTTAAAATTGTTAGCTGGCATTTAACGGAGAGATCCACCTGACTTCTGCCATTGCACAGTCAGTCAGTTAAGTGCCATACGTGATACACGCTTGGGCGATCGTGTCTCAAAAGAGTGACTGACTGGGCAGAATATTATCCCGCAGTAGGTTGCCATTGCTTTCTGCAGTAGATTGGTTGCCGACCAAGGCTACAGAACCCAATCTGTCCTATTATTTAACCTATAACTGGAAGGAATAGACGGATTAATACCTTTCCCAAGGGTATTTGTGCGTAAGTGAATGCAATGAATTCGGCTGGAATTCGAACTCGGCTCCCCGATTTTTTGTTCTGAGCCGACATCCAATGCACCACAACGCACATCCAATGCGTTAATAAGCATAATGTATGGAAGAGGCGAGGAACAAATTTATTAAACTGGAATAACTTTGAGGAAAATATTGGCCACGAAAAGGCTTCACCACGAAACAGAGAAAGGAGAACGAGAGAAGCGAGGAAAAGAGGCAGGCAAGATCATGCACGTTTAATATTCCATCCGTTTGTGTTTGCGGGCATTTTTGAAAAACCTAAGTTTACGCGTAATTTAAGCAAAAAAAAAAAAAAAAGATTCATTATCAAAATGTAAGGTAGAAGGCGGACCCCCAATATATCAGTCAACGCAGGACACGTCCTTCAACATCAAAATTTATTTTTCTTTTATCTGTGGAGAAGAACTTGAACGGACTTTATGTGCTATGTCCTTTCAGGACGTAGGCGATCCTGGCCTTCCATATCACCCTGTCCCTAGTAGCTCTTAGCACGCTTTCTCCTGTTACACTATGCAACCCTCGTTCCGTTATCCACCTGATCAGGTCCTTCAAATATGTTATTACTCAGTCTCTTTTTCCCTCTATCTGGCCTGTTAGTAACAGGGTCTGCAAACCCTCCTTCCTCATTGCATGTCCCAGGAACTTTAGTTGTCTCTTCCTGATGCTCAGTATTAATTTCCTTTTCGTCTCCATCCTTTCCAAAACCTCATCATTGTTCACATGCTCGGTCCATGATATCCGCATTTCAGCTGATTCAAATTTTTCCTTCATCTTGGAAGATATTGTCCAACATTTACTACCATATTGAAGAACTGATATCACATAGCAATCCAGTACTCTCTTCTTTGTTTCTAGTGAAATTTTCTTGTTTCTTAATCCTTTACTCAACTTCTGTAATGCTTCACTGTTGGTTGGTATTTGATGGTGAAGTCTAACGTTATTCTGTTGTTGCCTAAGTTCGTGCCAATAAACGCAATGCATGGAATAGGCGAAAGGCAAAATTGTTAAACTTTTTAAGAAAATATTGGTCACTAAAATGCTTCTCCACGATCTGCTGAAAGATATATCACGCGCCGCATTCGGCGAACTGTCGGCAAGTTTGAATCCCCCGACGTGTGCTTTCCACAATTTCCGTTTTCTTTATTATCTGTGCATTGTCGTAACTTTTTGGAAAAGACAGTAGAATAGTTTCTTAGTTTTCTCCATGGTTTTGAATTCAGAATAGGACGTTTCGATTTGCTGCTACCTAAGACTACGCCCAGTGTTCTATATTATTTAACCAATAACATGAGGCGGGGAGATGAGAATCATGACTTTCTCTAAGGGTATTAGAGACAAGGTGAATCTAACGGACTTGGCCCGAAATTTAAGACCGCTTGTAGATTTCAATTTACCGGCCGGTATATTGAAAGGTGAAAATTCTAAATTGGCTATTTTTGTGGTGCAGTGGATATCGGCTCGTAACGACAAATCAAGAAGCAGAGTTCGAATTCCAGTTGAATTCCTAGCATTCACTTACGCACAAATTCCCTTGGGAAAGGTAACCCATCTCTTCTCTCCAGTTATGTGTTAAATAATAAGATAGATTGGGTTCTATAGCCTTGGCTGGCAACCAAAAATGTTTTCCTGGAATGTAACTATAAAAATAAATTTTTATACTTCCATAATATTCTAGCTTCAGGGGTTTTTTTTTTAGGGGGGGTAAACAATTTGTCCATGACTGGAACACAAACAGTTTCTACCACCCCGGGTTAGGGTGAACCTGGGATAACAGCAATTAAGAGGTGGTTTTATGCTCCTCAATATTTCCCAATCACAAGCCTTGCTGCCAGATGCAGTTTATCGTCATACTCAGTACCAAACTCATTCTACTTGCTTGACGAGTGGGCAGAACGATTACGAAAAGGTTCGTCTTCAAAACTCCAGCGTCACGCTATTAATCCCTGTCTCTCTCCCTCACAAATATTGCTACTAATGATCGACTCTGATGGCGTGTAAATATAGACTATTACTGCATTCTAGGCAATGAAAAGAAAAATGTATGATCTCATAAACTTATTAAAAAAGACATTTAATTTAAAACAAATGGCATTTAATTTTAAATCTCTCTCAATACAATATTTTGTATGTATATAGTGTGGCACTACATTCCCTGATGTTGATTTTATTTTATTAATATTTTGAGGTTTTTTAAAGTTTCTTGTTCTACGAAAAGCTATATATAATAGTCCATGACTAAATACGGGGTTTGGTAAATGTTTTCTTACATTGAAAATTAGGTACTTACGTATTATCGGGAGGACCTTTAAAAAAACGACTCAAAAATTAAAGTAAATTATTTATTGAAACGGTTAAAACAATAAAATAACATTACATTTGTAATTCCGGAGGCCAGAACGTCGCAATTGCTTCCAAAAGTGACTCAAAGACATCAGTACAGGCAACATGCTTCCGCCACATGAATTCGGCCAAATACGACTCCAAATGGTGACGTGCAGTGCCACAGTGCTTCTTGTTTCGCCACTTTGTCGATCCCCATAGGCGTTCCACTGTCTGCGTATGAGCCCCGGTGTTCGAATCCACAAAGTTGTACTTGTGGTTGACGTTGAGGTGATGAAAGCCTGATTTTTCCAGTTCCTTGGTGTTATAAGCGGGCTTATAACACCTTGTTATCAAAGGTCCTCCCGATAATACGTAAGGACCGAAAATTATTTTCTTTTGGGATTTATTGTCATTACAAATGACGGAATAATTGGAAATTGTCTATTTAAAGTAAAAGTTAGAGATGAGGTTAAATATTCAACTAAGCCTTCAAACACTCCTAACAAGTAGTAATCCGAGAATAATATTCATGTTTAATTTGTCAAGCTCTGTATTGCCTGAAATATGCAGCTCTTTACATTCGCCTACTGTTATTATAAAAGCCAGTATTATTTTGATTGGGTTGTTATTCAATTTCTGTGGGTGATTTAAAAAAATTAAAGTAAATTACTTCAGTCTATGCTTATATATATACACTTTTAATTGCTATCATGTATTTATATTTTTTAATCACTTTACAATATGAGTTAAATATATGGATTGAAATCCGACAAGACGAATAGAATAAATAAAGAACAGGTATAAAAAGTGCCTTTAATCTAACGTGTTTCACTTCGATAAGCTTCTTCAGAGATTTAAGACAAATCATTTTTAAAAAATTTAAAAAGTTCACAGAGACAGTATGTTGATTAAAGTTTGATTTCATTGGTCTTATACGTGGCATGTGTAATAAAGCAGTAGATGATGATTTTTAAATGTAGGAAAATCTATATATTTTTATATGTGCGGGTGTCACGTAATAAAAGCAATACATGTTTATTTTAAATGTAAGTGTACATATATATGTGAAAATAATGCATGTGTCAAGCATATTTAAATTATAGACGAATTACGTGTGTTTATATGTCGGTAATGTTAGTATGTCTGTGAATGACAAAACCAAATGCATTTCCATTTAAAATTCTAGCGAAAGAATGTATACAAGTATCAAGCAAACATTTTATAAATAAATAAAATTTGAAAGTTGTTAACGGTTGGAATATTTCACTGAAATAATATTAATCTACTAGATGTATTAAAATCATTACAATATCATAATTAGTTTGAGTTTTGTTTAACGGCATATCAACCTCTGTGGGTTATTCAATGCTAAAAATGGAGTTTTAATGTATTTTTTTAATGTTTGGTTATAATGAGAAGGTTGATTTAGTCATATTTTAATGAATTTTTTGTTTTTGTTCTTTCTTATTTTAGAAAACTGAAAATGTCTTCTAGTTTTGTATTTAAAAATGTTTTTCTGAAGATTTTTTCCTTCAAAAATGTATATTTTTCTATAAAAGTCTGTTTTTATCTATATATTTCTATAAAAGTCTATTTTTATACTTTCTTTGTGATTTGCTCCCAGTTTTGGGATTAACAGTTTGTCCATAGCTGGGACCTTAAAGGTGCTACGACTCTGGGTCAGGGCATACCTGAGAACAACAGCAATTAAGAGGTGGTTCCATGCTCCTTACAACCTCCAAATCAAAGGCCTTGCTGCTGGATGCAGTTTATCGTCATGCCTAAGACTCACAATATCATAAGTAATACATAGAAATATTAAAACATACATACATTAAAGAATTATAATACAAAAATTTGGAATGATCTTAAAGTACCAAATGATCAACTTATTGTATTATGAATTATATATATATATATATATATATATATATACACACACTAGCAGTATAGCCCGGCGTTGCTCGGGTGTAACGAAAGCTTTAAAACTAATCCATGGTCATAGAGCTCAGACTCTTTGGACGTTGGCATGAATGACTAAAAAGCAAAAGTTGTTTCCATTTAAAGCGAAACCGTAGACTGAAAGAAAAATGAATGGATGTAAATCAAATTTTGATTTCCTGCTATCGATATCAAATGAGTTTTTTTCGTCGTAAACTGAATTTTGAAGGCTAAATAAGTCCTCTGAGTAAATGGTATTATGGCCGAGACTAAGAACTACAATTATACCTACTTAGAGCCCACCCGAAGCAAAAACTAAAAAAAAAAGGGTTGAAAAAAATAGACATACAAGCAGATAAACAGACACATACACAAACATCATGCCTTATATATATATATATATATATATATATATATATATTATCGATTTTCTGCACCATTGTAAGAAATGCAACCTTGAGGATTCTGAATATCGTTTCTTATGTCTTTGTCTATGAGTGTATGAAATTTGATTAAAATCGGACCACTACCTCTATAACCCGATTTTTTCGATTATCTATTTTCGATAATTATCGGGGGTACCTCGATACAAAACCTAGCTAAGAACACTCGCACACGCTTATAGTACAACTGTAAATTTTCGAGAAAATCGGTTCAGACGTTTCGGAGTCTATAGATAACGGACACAGACAAAGTTCCATTTATAAATAAGTTTAGATTAAATAAGAACCTGACAAAAAGAAAAGGAGATGAAATAATTCTAATTGTTTTTGTATAAAATTGCTGAAAACAAAGTGAAATAGAAATGAACTGAACGATTCTTTACAATGTGAAATAGTGAGCCTTGATCATCACCTGCTCCAAAAGAGACGATTTTGTTTCATTTTCCTGTTTACATTATTCCTCATTCTAATTTTCTCAAAATAAAACCAATATTTTTTTTTGTCTGTATTCATGTTTTCGTCAATAAATTGAATTGAATTTTATTTAACGGCATATCAACCTCTGTGGGTTAATTAATGTCAAAAAGTAGAGTTTTAAGATATTTTTTTAATGTTCGGTTATAGTAAGTATAGTTAAATGAGCAAAGGAAATGTTTTTGTAGATTACCGTTACAAATGTCTATTCTCGATATGGGCACATGAGTGTCGGTGTGTAATTATTTTCTAGATTATTTTTAATATTAACTGTTGTATCATTTGGGTCTGACGAGCAGGTCTGTCTGCAAAATACCTATTACCCATGAAATTCTAGAAAATCTAAATTTTTTCTCGAGTACATATATATATATCTCTCAAAAGTAGCTGCTATATCCGCTAAGCCACCGCCCCGAAAAGCATTAGTGGTATATTTTTGGAGCCTTTTGTATTCGCTGTCAGATAGTTTTGACAACTGGTTATCTTAGTGGGTTTATACCACTTTTTCATCATTTTTGGTATTTATTTCTGAGATCAGTCATTTCCAGTATCCTTGTATAATTTCAAACTATTGTTGGTTTAGTCAGATTTTGATGAAAACATTTCTTATTTTCATTTTATTTTAGAAAACTGAAGATGTGTTCTAGTTTTGTATTCAAAAATGTTTTGCTGGTAATAATTTTTTTCTTTCCCAAAAATGAATTGTTAGCAATATTTTTCATTCAAAAGTCTATTTTATGTATATATTTTTATAAAAGTGTTTTTCGTAGTATTTTGACCCAAGTTTGGGGTTAACCATTTGCCTATAGCTGGGACCCTAACAGGTGCTACAACTCCGGGACAGAGCAGACCTGAGAACAACAGCAATTAAGAGGTGGTTCTATGCTCCTCACATGCTCCGTTGCTGTCGGATGCAGTTTATCGTCATACACAGGACCACAATAAATTGAAGGGAAATCAATTGAACACCACAGAAAAGTTTTCCCAAATGAGCTCAAACGGTCAATCAAAATTTCAAAATAGCTTTTCTAACATTTTCCCCATTCTCTCTCTCTCTGATTATATATATATATATATATATATATATATATATTTGTTTTTTAATCATTTCACCCCGAGCAAGGCGGAAATGCCACTGATGTGCAGGGGGCTACATAAATATAAAAAGATTAATTAGAAAAGATTGAGGAGTACAAACTAGTTAGAAAGGAACAATAGAAAGCTGAGAAAGCAAGTGCGATGACAGATACATAGGTGGAGAGAAAGGGAAGGTTATACAGGGGAGGGGAGAGAGCTAGAGTCCAGTGGTTAGTAGATGAGTATTGACTTTGCATTTAAATTTCTGGAGGTTGTAGCTGTCAGGAAAGCAAGAATACGGGAGCGAGTTCCACAGGCGGGAAGTGCGAGAGAAGAAGCTGCAGGAGTAGAATTGTCGTCTGCATTTGGCTAACCTGACTGTGAATGGGTGGGACCCAGTTGCCAGTCTGGTTGCACGAGTAAACACCTGTTGAGGAGGCACCAGTGACTTAAGTTCGTTGGAGCAGAAGCCATGAAAGTATTTATAGAACAAAGGGAGGCCACATTTCGACGATGGGGAAGTGGCTGCACTCGAACCGCCATATCAGTACCTATCACATTATAGACTGTCCTTTGGAGCCTGCCAAGAACACTGAGGAAAACGGCAGGGGCGCCTGACCATAAATGGAAGCAGTAATCCATGCACGGACGGATGGTTGACTTGTATATATGCAGGATGGATTCAGGTGGAAAAAACATCCTGGATCGACATAGTGACCCAACCATCTTAGCAGTAGATTTTGCTATGGATTCAATATAGTGGTTCCATCTGAGGTCTGAGAACAGGGTAAGTCCGAGGAGGCGTAGTGTATTGCTCTCCGGAAGAATCGCTTGGTCCATGCTTATGAGAGGCAGGAGAGGTTGCCTGTAATGGTTGACAGACAACAGCTTGTTCTTAGATGAAGTGAAGTTGACAAGCCACTTCTTGCCCCAGTTCACCACAGAGTGTAGATCCCGTTTAAGGTCAGCAGCGAGATTATGTCTGTCCGCCACGACAGGTTACTTACTGGTACGGGAGTATATTGTAGTGTCATCTGCGTAGATGCCTACTTGGGACTTGATCTCATCTGGGAGGTCGTTGATGAAAATAAGGAAGAGCATCGGGCCCAGGATAGAGCCCTGTGGGACACCAGCATTCGTGCTGTAGGACGAAGAGGCACGCCCATTCAGAACGACCTTCATTTTGCGGTTATTTAAGAAAGATTGGATTAGGTCAAGCAGGCGACCGGTAATACCATAACCGCGTAGTTTGCGTAGGAGGCCAGAGTGCCAAACGCTGTTGAAATCCTTGGAGGTGTCCAGAGCAACCGCGCGAGCCTCGTTAGACTCATCAAGGGCCTGTAACATGTACTCCGTTACGGTTGTTAGCAGGTCGGCCGTGGACCTGGCAAAGCGGAATCCATATGGCCTGTCAGAGAAGAGTTTGTGGGCGGTGAGATGACGAACTATTTCAGCATTGATTATAGCCTCGAATACTTTCCCGAATATCGGTAGAAGAGTGATAGGGCGATAGTTGGATGGGTCCGAGGGTTCACCACAATTCTTAAATACAGGAACGACAGAAGAGAACTTCCAGTATGCAGGAAAGCAGGAAGCAGAAAGGTAGTAGTTAAATAGTTTAGAGAGGACAGAGGAAAGTTCAGGAGCACACCGCTTAAGGACTATCACCAGGATTCCATCGTCTCCACACGCCTTATGGAGGTCGAGTTTTGAAATTACTCGGGATACTACTGTCGGGGTAATATGTAAGTCGTGCAGTTTGGCCTGAGTTCTAATAGGGAAGTCGGGTGGGTGTACTTCGGACGGGTCGAATGTGGAGTTGGATGAGAATCTGTGGGCAAAGCACTCAGCTTTGTCCGCAGATGACGTGAGAACCTCAAATCCATGGATTAAAGGAGGTATTGAGGATTTCCTATTGCTGAGCACTCGTTTGCAAATCCTCCAATAGTCCTTGGAGCCGAACTTGCGGTCAGCTATGCGCTGTCGCATTCTCTCAGCAAACAATCGTTTGGCGTCATTTAGAGTTCTCTTGCACTCATTGCGAGCAGATATGAACAGGCGCCTACTGTGATCAGTTGACTGTCTCCGGAATAGACGGAAGTAATGGTTCCTGTGGGCAATGGCGGCTGAGCAGGCCGGAGAGAACCACGAAGAGGAATGAGGTTTTAAGCAATACTTCCTGGTGGGTATGAAGGCATCAATGCCAGCTTTCACCCATGACGAGACCTCAGAGGTACAGTCATCAACTGATAGGTCGAACACTTTTCCCCAAGGGACGTCGCAGAGGAAATCGCGAAAGGCATCCCAGTCAGCTTTTTGGTAGAGGTAGGAGGTCCTATAGGTAGGGGGGCTCCTGGGGGGAGTGAGATTGGAAAGAAATACTGAGAGAGACTACAGCGTGGTCGGAGTTGCCGAGAGGGCAAAGCTGCGAAACTTGACAGGCGTCAGGCGCAGAGGTGAAACATATATCTAGTAGTGAGAAATGACCCGAGGGAGTGCTTGGGAAGCGAGTGGGGAAGTCCACCACTTGCGTAAGGGATTAGGAAATAGCGAAGTTCATGGCGTGAATTCCCGCTGGATCAGTAACGGCGTTTTCAAGCCACTCAGAGTGATGGGCATTGAGGTCTCCAAATACAAATATGTGGGCGAATGGGTGATAGGAAATAGCCTTATCTACGTCGTCAGCAATGCTATCTAGTAGGGAGCAGTCAGGAGAGGAGGGAGAACGGTAAAGAAAGAATAGGTAACTAACCGAACTGAGGAGAGACAGGCGGAGACATATGTATTGGTGGTCAGTGGATTCGAGTGAAGTCGCCCTAGCTATGTGGAGGTGTTCGCTGACATAGACACCCAGCCCATGCATGTGGACAGTGGAATCCTTCCTTAAAAGGGGAAGATAACCAGGGATAGAGAGGTCAGAGGAGGGAATAGATGAGTTGAGGTTAGTTTCGCAGAGCGCAAGCATGTCAGGGGACTTTTCATGCAGGAACGCTTCTACACTAGGAAAGTTAGTACGAATGCCCCGGATATTAGTGAAGGAAAGGTTAATGGGTTTAGGTGGTTTGGATTTAACTGGTTTAGGGTCATTTCTGATTTGTTTAGTCATGATTTTGTTTATAGAAAGGGACCTAGGGTAGAGGATACAGGCGGTCATTAACCACGATCTGTGCCGGGAGGGAAACTGGCTAGGGCTGCAACAAGGTGTGGCCTCGGGGTTGCCCACCGAAAGCGCTTGCAGGGACACCTATCCATGCGCGACATGGCACTACAAGAACCCCGATATTATACAACTGTTGATCAGAGCAGCCGCTCTTGACGCTACGCAAGAGTTAGGAGCCCTAACTACCAGTCGGAAGCAGCAACCAGGAAACTGCCAACCCAGTACCCTCACAGTGATGAGCCGTTGCCACCAACCGGCCAGATCGCAGGAAACTCACGGAAGCACCAATACCAAGGTCTGAAGAGAGAGAAGAGAAAGCCGGAAACCACATCTTAAACAGGAAACAAGGGGCAAGCCTCTACTCCAGTTCAATAGACGTGGGAGGAGTATGGATTATATATATATATATATATATATATATATATATATATACATACACACACACACACACACACACTAGAAAAAAAATGAGATTTTCTAGAATTTCATGGGTAATACGTATTTCGCAGACAGACCTGCTCGTCAGACCCAAATGATACAACAGTTAATATTCAAAATAATCTAAAAAATAATTACACACCGACACTCACGTGCCCATTTAAATACTTTCACGGCTTCTGCTCCGATGAACTTAGATCACTAGGTGCCCCCTAGGTACGAATTTGCGCGAGATACTAGATTAGCAACTAGGTCCCACTCTTTTACAGTGAAACCGATAAAATGTAACCGCAATTTCTACTCCAACAGCGTCTTTTCTCGCACTTCTCGACTGTGGAAGTCCATTACACATGATTGCTTCCCCGACGGCTACAATTTCCAGGAGTTTAAATGTAAGGTCAATAGACACCTCCTAACACACTAACTCGCATTCATTCTTTCAAACACTCTTCCCTTCTACCCAACCCTCAGCCTCGCTATCCTTACCCATCTATTACCCTCCTTTTGACATTTCCAATATCTAACCACTCTTTCTCTTTACCTTCTCCTATGTCGCCCCATGCGCAATAGTGGCAGTGGAATGCCTTGCTTTGGGTGAAATGATTAAAAAAAATATCGAGAATAGACATTTGTAACGGTAATCTACAAAAACATTTCCTCGTTCATTAAAAACGCACCAAAGAGAGAAAGATAAAGAAAAATATAAAAAAAAATATTGATAAACGGAAAGAAGAGAAAGAAAAAGAAAAGGAAAACGAATAGTATAAAAAGAAAGGAAGTTAAATTGAACGTCTTAGATCGACAACAGGATCTATTGTAATTTATCTGCTTTCTTAGAAAAACATGACATGGAAATTTAACATTAAAATTTAGTTTTAAATATAATGGGATATATTTACGGTAAAAAATAAATTGTAATTCACCCGTGAGTGTCTGTGTGTAATTATTTTCTGGATTATTTTAAATATTAACTGTTGTATCATTTGAGTCTGACAAGTAAGTTGTAGATCTTCATCGCCAATTTGTTGTGTAGTTGTGACGAAACTTCGCCGCAAAGTTGTAGTGACCAGTTTCTGCCGGAAGTTAAACACGGAAGAAGTAGGCTCAAAAATAAGATATTCTAAGAAGTGTTAATCATAAATAATATAGAAATATAGAAGTCCGAAGGTATTATTACGCTGACTGACTAGTAGCTGTCGTTAACTTCTGTACTTGACTACCCGTTACTGCTCTTGTACTGCTCTCAACTCTTCTTCGCTGCTCCTTAAAAATCATGCAGGTATAGCGCAAGAGGAAGAGTTCATTCCTCGTAGGAAGGTACCATAAAAATATATCATTGCCTCTATATCTCTCTTTAGTATTCACCTTCTTCCCATTCTTTATCATTGCCTCCCTTTTTTCTCTATCATTACCTCATTCTCTCTATAATATTATAGACTATAACACACACAACGTTTCGACCAATAATATCTATATCAACCAAGATGAGAACAATAGTTGGAAATTATACAAGGATATTGAAAATAACTCATCTCAGAAATAAATACCAAAAATGATGAATAAGTAGTATGAACCCACTAAGATAACCAGTTGTCAAAACTATCTGACAGCGAATATAAAAGGCTCCAAAAATATACCACTAATGCTTTTTGGGACGGTTGCTTAGCGAATATAGCAGCTACTTTTAATTGTGTTAATGAGTTCAATGTTTGGATCTGGTAATGACGCACGAATCCATCAAGAAAGAATAGTAAGTGATATAACAAGATATATTACATTAATCAACTGATAATCTATATCAGCCAATCAACAGACACCTGATGATTACCAGAGAGTACTCGGTCGAAACACTGTGTCTATAATAACATCTATATCAACCAAGTTGGTAAAAATGATTCGAAATAATACAAAGGTATTGAATTTTTTTGTCAATTTGTTTTTTTTTCTGGAAAGTGATTACAAAACCATATTTTTTTTTCATTATTTAAAACATACATATGATGATATTTCAAATAAATATTGTAAATAATGAATATAGTCTATTCACCCCTGCAGTCTGGAGTGGACTATACCTATCCTGATTTTTTATTAAAATTTAAAAAATATGCGATATATATATATATATATATATATATATATATATCGCATATTTTTTAAATTATATATACACACACACACATGTATATATATATATATATATATATAGATGTGTGTGTGTGTGTGTGTGTGTGTGTGTGTGTGTAGTGACGTAAATTATTAAATATACATATGAGGAAGGCGTACATTTGTATAGTATTATGACTGCATAACATGAAACTCCTAGTAGTGTCGTAGGCATAGGGTAATAACTCGCTTCCGTATTCTTGCTTTCCTGACGGCTACAACCTCCAGGAATTTAAATGTCAATACTCATCTTTTAACCACTTGATTATTTCTTTCTACACAACCCTGTATATCCTTTCCTTTCTCACCAGCTTTGCAACTGTCATCTCTCCTGTATCCCCATCCTTCTCTTGCTCCTTTCTAACTGGTTCGTCTTTTTTCTTCACTCTCTCCTATCTAATATTTTACTCTTATGTAGCCCCCTAATCGTTTTACTCTTATGTAGCCCCCTAATCATTTTACTCTTATGTAGCCCCCTGAACATCAGTGACGTTACCGCCTTGCTCGGGGTGATACAATTAAAATATGTATAAAGCTAAAACATTTAAATCTTTTCGTGGGTGAATCTTTCATTAATGTTTTTTTTTAGATATAATTTTCAGATAAAAGTTTTATTATTTAGCACATAGGTGGGGAGATACAAAAGAGATGGATTCATGCCTTTCCCAAAGATATTTACAGATAAGTGAATATAACGAACTTAAACGGAATTCGAACTCGTCTGTCAGATTTCTCATGCCGAATCGTTATCAGTTGCACCATCCGCACAGATGTTGAGATGAAACACTCTGTATATATTTCTGCCATAGCAGAGTCTTGCTGTTTCTAAATTTGCCATGAACTAATATATATATATATATATATGTATATAAAAGAATATTAATAAAAAGTTTTGAATTTAAAAACGTACTTTTTTAAACAGTATTTGTTTATTTTTATAGTGTTTTATATTTCAGACCGCCCTCGGTCCTTCATCAGAAACAAGTGATTTTTAAATTAGAATTGGAAACGTATTTTTACGATGGCGTCCTAATACTTTTTTGTTTACATCACGTGGTGTCGATAAACCAATCAGCATGCGGCACGTCCGTTTGTTTATTTTCGGTAAACCAATCAACACGCGGCACGTCCGTGGAGAGAGTCTGTTTGTTTTAGACAAAAAATCTCTTGGAATATCTATTTTTTTGTTTATATCGCGTGGTGTCGATAAACCAATCAGCATGCGGCACGTCCGTTTGTTTATTTTCGGTCAACCAATCAACACGCGACACCTCCGTGGAGAAAGTCTGTTTGTTTTAGATAAAAAATTCCTTGGAATATCTGAAAGAACATTCTTTTTACCTATTGAAATATTTGTAGAGATTCAACACACCTAAGTCCCTGTTTAACCCTAGCTTGTGTGTGTTTAATTTTAAAATCCAGTATTTTTCTTTCTTTCTGCGTGTGTATGTAGAACTAAAATTGGAGTCTATTAGTAAACATTTGCAATTTTCTAAAGTGTGATCGGGTTGATTAAAATGTGCTGCAATTGGGGAGTATACATTTTTTTGTCGTATATTTAGTTTGTGATTATTGAAGCGAAATCTAAAGCTATTACCGGATTCGCCGATATATCCACTGTTGGGGCAAATTGAGCAGAAGAGATAGTAGATGATGTCTTTGCTATCACAAGTAAGGTTTGGTGGGTGTAATTTTATTTTTGTGTTGGGTACAGAGAATGTTTTGTCTGTTATTAGATGTTTACAGATTAAACAACGGGGCTTTCCACATATTAAATTCCCTGATAGGTTTGTATTATTTAAATATTTGTTATATAATATATAATACAAACCTATCAGGGAATTTAATATGTGGAAAGCCCCGTTGTTTAATCTGTAAACATCTAATAACAGACAAAACATTCTCTGTACCCAACACAAAAATAAAATTACACCCACCAAACCTTACTTGTGATAGCAAAGACATCATCTACTATCTCTTCTGCTCAATTTCTCCCCAACAGTGGATATATCGGCGAATCCGGTAATAGCTTTAGATTTCGCTTCAATAATCACAAACTAAATATACGACAAAAAAATGTATACTCCCCAATTGCAGCACATTTTAATCAACCCGATCACACTTTAGAAAATTGCAAATGTTTACTAATAGACTCCAATTTTAGTTCTACATACACACGCAGAAAGAAAGAAAAATACTGGATTTTAAAATTAAACACACACAAGCTAGGGTTAAACAGGGACTTAGGTGTGTTGAATCTCTACAAATATTTCAATAGGTAAAAAGAATGTTCTTTCAGATATTCCAAGGAATTTTTTATCTAAAACAAACAGACTTTCTCCACGGAGGTGTCGCGTGTTGATTGGTTGACCGAAAATAAACAAACGGACGTGCCGCATGCTGATTGGTTTATCGACACCACGCGATATAAACAAAAAAATAGATATTCCAAGAGATTTTTTGTCTAAAACAAAACAAACAGACTCTCCACGGACGTGCCGCGTGTTGATTGGTTTACCGAAAATAAACAAACGGACGTGCCGCATGCTGATTGGTTTATCGACACCACGTGATGTAAACAAAAAAGTATTAGGACGCCATCGTAAAAATACGTTTCCAATTCTAATTTAAAAATCACTTGTTTCTGATGAAGGACCGAGGGCGGTCTGAAATATAAAACACTATAAAAATAAACAAATACTGTTTAAAAAAGTACGTTTTTAAATTCAAAACTTTTTATTAATATTCTTTCCTATACATATTAAGACAGTATACGTGGATGATCATCACTATATATGTATATATATATATATATATATATAATCTCCAAGAATTTAAATGTAAAGTCAATAGTCATTTCCTGTCTCACTAACTTATATCCTCTCTCATATGCTTTTCTACATCCACCACCACTCTCATCAGTACTCTCTTCTTTCTCCTACTCTCTTCCTGACACCCCCTGCAACCTCTCACTCCCCATAACATTCCTCCTCATCCACCCCACTCTCATCAGTAATCTCTTCCCTCTCCTACTCTCTTCATGACACCTCCTATGTAACCCCATGCACAACAGTGGCAGTAAAATGCCTTGCTTGGGGCGACACGATTATATATATATATATATATATATAACCTAGAGCCAACGGACCTACCTAGGTTTCACCTAATGGATTATCAGGCCAAGTTTACGTGTTAGGTTCCTCGCCTTGGGTTTTTTTTCTTTCGACAAGTACTTTGACTAATGTTTAAGTGCTTAGTTCGTTTCTTTTTTTGTTTTCATTTTTTCCCCTCCGCGTTTATACTCGGTGGGTTTTTCGAGACGTGTTTAAAGATGAATTTATATATATATATATATATATATATATATATATATATATATAAGAAATTAAACTACTTTATCGCTTGAGGTCTGGTACTTTCAATACAACAAAGGGTTAAACACTAGCAACGGATTTTCAATCGCAAAGGCATTTTCGTTTTGGAATTTATTCCAGTCCCCGGGTTTTGTTTGTTGGAGAAAAGCCATCTGATATCTTTGAGGCGAATCGCCTCAAGCCGTCTTTCTCTGACTTCTCTCTGCCTGTTTTTCGACTTGAATTATCGATCCAATTCCTCGCAATGCTATCTATTCTTCATCTCCGTTCGTCCCTCCAGGTTATTGTCGCTTAGGCCACTTGAATCGACGAGACGATGCGCAATCAAGCAGCAGGTAGGTCGGTTCCGCCCAACCCAACTTTCCTTTCTCACTCGTTTATTTTCGCTGTTTTGTCTCCTTCTCGAATCTTAGAAACATCTATTCCCGGTATTTTTTGTGTCTAGACTATAGAACACATTTTGTATAAATATTTGTTAACACTGATAGATATAAAAAACAAACAAACAAACAAAAAAAACAAAAAACAAAAAAACACTCACATAAACAACACACACACACACACACACACACACACACACACACACACTATATAATAGCAGTGTAGCCAGGCGTTGCTCGGCTGTAATGAAAGCTTTAAAACTAATCCTTGATTCTGGAGCTCAAACTCTTTGGACGTTGGCACGAAAGACTAAAAAGCAATAGTTGTTTCCAGTTAAAGCGAAACCGTAGACTGAAAGAAAAATGAATGGATGTAAGTCAAATTTTGATTTCCTGGTATCGATATCGAATAAGATTTTTTCGTCGTAAACTGAATTTTGAAGTCCTCTGAGTAAATGGCATCATGGCTGAGACTAAGAACTACAATTATACGAGCCAACCCGAAGCAAAAACTAAAATAAAAGGGCTGAAAAAAATACAGACATACAGGCAGATAAACAGACACACACACAAACATCTTGCCTTTTATATATATATTATCGATTTTCTGCACTATTGCAAGAACTGCAACCTTGAAACTTCTGAATATCGTTTCTTATGTCTTTGTCTATGAGTGTATCAAATTTGATCAAAATCGGACCACTCCTTCTATAACCCGATGTTTTCGATTATCGATATTTATCGGGGGTATCTCGACACAAAACCTAGCAAAGAACACTCATTGGAGTAGATAAATCTATCTATCGCCCGGTTCACACTCCACCCATGTCTATTGAACCGGTTAAGAGGTTAATCCCTTGTTCCCTGTTTAGGATGTGGTTTCCGGCTTTCTCTTTTCCAATCTTCTCACTATTACGTAGCCCCCTGCACATCAGTGGCGTTACCGCCTTGCTCGGGGTGATACGATTAAAAAAAAAAAACAACAACAACAACAACAAAAAAACAACAAAAACTCGCAGACGCTTATAGTACAACTGCGCAAATTTTCAAGAAAATCGGTTCGGCCATTTCGGAGTCTATAGGTAACGGATACACACACACACACACACACAGAGACAAAGTTCCATTTATAAATAAGTTTAGATTTAATCGTTTCACCCCAAGTAAGGCGTTACCGCCACTGGTGCGCAGGGGGATACATAAGAGAAGAGAGAAAGTTTAAGCACGAGGAAAGCGAATAGAAAGACGAACCAGTTACAGGGAGTGTCGGAGAAGGATGGGAATATCAGTGTGAAGATAGTTGTGAGGGTAGAGTGAGAAAGGAAAAGAACAAGATACACGAGGTGATGGGGAAAGGACGAGAGATGGACAGGAGTCAAGTAGACAAGAGATGGGAATTGACGTTGCATTTAAATTCTTGGAGATTGTAGTCATAAGGGAAGCAAGTATATGGAAGAGAGTTCTGCGGCGGGAAGATGTGGTATTGTAACTATTTACACTATTTCCATCGTGCAGACTGTTGTCCTCATCTTTATTATCAAATTCATTTTCAATATCCGTCTATATTTCTAAGATGAGGTACTGTAACTATTTACAGCTCTCTTTCTCTCTTTCAAAATCTCTCACAAAATAGCATACAATATTTTGGTTATGGTCTGTGCATACGCCGCTTAATATAAGATTACAGTAAAGTAGCTTTTATTGACACTACTTTTATAGATATTTTAATAAAACTACACTGTATTATCGTTATTTTATAATCCAAAACCTTTATGTTTGAAAACAATTTGCCGCGGTAAGTTTCGGTGAAAACAAAAAGTCTATATTTGAATGTTTCAGCTTAACCAAAATATGTATCACTTCATAACAGTTGTTTCATTGCCGAAGCATTAACTGAGCTTTTATGAACTGTCAATGTCGGCAATATCATTACACGCATAAACCCGAAATGACTAAAAAAATATTTCCGATAGCAAACTGATACGCTCGCGTAGTTGTCGATATCGAAAATCAGTGTGAATGCTTTACAAAGGAAAATCAATAAATGAAAAAGCCGGATAGATTATTTTATGAGACTTAAAAAGTGAATGAAAGAGGAAAGCAAAATAAAATGAATTTTAAAAAACTAAAAAAAAAAATACTGTAGATCTATTCGCAGGATTTTTTATTTTACAGAAGTTTGGGTTTTTCAACAGAAATGCAAAATTTCTCGAAGAAATGTTTTTTCTTAATTTTAAAAAAAAAATATTCCTACTCCAGATCACACATATATGAAGAAAATATTTTCTGAATTTTCGTGTGTGTTCATTTTGCTATGTACATCTATTGTAAATTGACCCTACCCCCTAAACAAAATAATAAATATATATTCATCTGTCCTAATGGTAAAGCATATTTTCACTTGTTCCTGGAGTCGTGTTAAAATAATGCTTACATCAAAATTTTAAGTAATTCCAAATCTGCGGTGAAATATGAATTTATTACATCCTATTACGACTATTACTCTTATTTCTTCGTTTTTAGATGTATACACATGACCTTCTGGGTCCCAACCAGAAAACTAATGTCAGAAATGGCTTCGTGAAATGTTCCACAAAACATTAAAAAAAAAAAAAAAAAAAAAAAAAAAAACAGAAAAAAGACCCCCCCACCACCAAAACAAACAAACTAAAATCACACACATTTTACATAGAAAGAATACTTCGTAAAGTCTGGGCTGTAGCTGTGAGTACAAATTTTTGTATTCCTTTTAGGCTTGGGCAGCGGAGCTGTACGACCGGCACCCCGCACTGTAATTTTTTTTGCGAGTGATTCCAAAATGGGGGATCGATTTACTAGAACGTTCTATGAGAAACTGAGCACCCTTAAAAATCTTTAGATATTGAATTTTTTCCCAAATGTTTTTGCTAATCTGAAAATTTAGGGTCTAATCGATAAAAATACACTGAAAAAAAAGTATAAAAAGAAGAGCAAAATAATGACAATGGTTGTGCTAGTCGTACAAGTTCCGACGCTTAGGCTACCAGGAATCTCTTAAGTGAGTCCAGTTGAATGCTAGCGTGGATGTACATTCTGTGTAATAGATAATGGGTCGGAATTGTTAATATGAGAACCGAATTCCAATTGTCGTTGGGTAGGCTGTAATATATATTTACGCGCAAATATCCTTGGAAAAGGTATGAATCCATATTTTTTCCCCACGGCAAATAAAATAATAAAGCATGTATCACTAAAACATTATTATCTCAAATTTTTTTACAATATATACACTATTTTCTTGCTTTAACTTGCAAAGGGTTTATCAATCGTATAAAACGAATCAGTTTTCTTCTTCTCATCATAATTATTAGATATAGTATTATTAGATGTGCGTTGTGGTGCAGTGGATATAGACTCGGAACGAGAGATCGGGGTGCCGAGTTCGAATTCCAGTTGAATTTCCCGCATTCACTTACGCACAAATACCATTGGGAAAAGTATTAATCTGTCTCTTCCCTCCAGTTTAATAATAGAACAGATTAGGTTCTATAGCCTTGGCTGGCAACCAGTCTACCACATAAAGTAATGGCAAACTGTGGGATAATCTTCTGCCCACTTCTACGTTGTGGTGCAGCGGATATCGGCTCGGAACGAGAAATTCCAGTTGAATTACCCGCATTCTTTTACAGGCAAACACCCTTGAGAAAGTTATTAATCAGTCTCTTCCCTTCAGTTATGGGTTAAATAATAAAACAGATCGGGTTTTATGACCTTGGTTGGCAACCAGTCTACCACAGAAAGTAATGGCATAATCTTCTGCAGAATAATCTTCTGCCAAGTCAGTCATGTCTCTTTCGAGACATGATCGCCCAAAGCGTGTATCACGTATGGTACTGACTGATTATTAGATAAAAATGATCATTGTAACACCTCCAATATTTTAGAAAATTTACAAAATAGATTTGTTGTTATTATCAATTTCCTTGGGTTTCTGCTGTACACAAATTTCTAACCGGGTCCCAACCAGATATCAAACATAAGGAATGGCTTTGTGAGATTTTCCACTGATGATAAAAACATAAACAAAGTCAAAGAACATTCATATAGATAAAACTTTTCTAAATGTGTGAGCTGTACTTGTGAGCACAATTTGTTGTGCTTTTTACGGTATTATTACAATTATTATATAGGGTGACCCTAAAAAAACGGGAACTTTTTAACAATCCAATAAAATTATGGAAGAAAAATATTTTATTTAAAGTAATTGAAACCTTAAAACATGTCATTTAAGAAACAATGATGGAATTTTCATTTTTTTAAAAATTGCGTCCTGTAGATGGCGTCCTCCTGGACGAATGCATTCTTGAAATCTGCTGTTGTGATTCCTTATTGACTGCTGCAACATCTCAGCTGGGATACTGTGAATTTCATCCTGAATTCTTTGTTTTTAACTCATCCAGAGTTCTTGATCGAGTCGTGTACACTTTACTCTTGAGATAGCCCCATAAGAAAAAAAAATCACAATCGGAGAAATCTGGCGATCTAGGAGGGCATGGAACATTACCAAATCTTGAGACACGGTTACCGAACAATTCTCGCACAGCCTCCAATGATTGCCGTGCAGTGTGTGATGTCGCTCCATCCCGTTAAAACCAGGTTTCATGAACGTGTGAAAAATTTTTCAGTCCAGGTGTCTCCACCTAACGATTCGCAGTGACTGAGATCCCCAGTTTATTTTAGAAAAAAAAAAAAAAAAAAAAAAAAAAAGGACCGATGATCCCGTGTAATGAAATTGCACATCATACTGTCACCTTGCTAGCGTGTAAATGGCACTCAAAAACTTCATTAAGATTTGTGTCTGCCCAGTAACGGTAGTTCTGCTTATTCACGTTACCTGTGAGATGAAAATGAACCTCGGCTGACATTCATAACTTGCTTTGAAATACATCTTGATCCATGGTTACTGAAATGATAGAGTATTTCCTTCGTGAGGCCACCGTTTCGACACTTGCTCATATCTGCCAATACACATTTTAAAAATTCCCGTTCTTTCGGGTCACCCTGTACTACCACGGAACTACTTAAGTATTCTGGTCGCACTTGTAAAAACTAGAGAAAACTTTTTTTTTTTTTAATTTTTATAAATTTTTATTCTTTAAACTTTCCTTAAGCCTGTGAACTTATCAGAATAATATAAAAATGTTAAACCGTATTCAATTTAAAAGAGGGTCCTGTTAATGATATCGATCCCTGACTTTTGAAGAGTTGTTGGGCTTTGCGTACGAAAATGAGTTTTACAAAGCAATTTATTTTAAATAGTAAAGAAATATGTTTAATTATAGAAAATTATATAAATTACTAGTTATGCATTTTTTATTTTTCATTTAAGATAAACAATTTGCAACTTCAAATCTTTGTGCATCTGTTTCCGAAGATACATGCAGAATTGTTTTTAAATAATTAAGAAAAAAGTTAAAAACATTTCTTTTAAAAGAAGGATAAAAAAAAAAAAAGAAACAGTGAAAATATGAAGCTGTGAAAGTTCGGTTTCAATCTAGCTTTTTGTAAATAACAATTTAATGACTTAACCAAAGTTAATAATTTTCCAAAATTCGGATTCGGTTTGTTACTGTATCAAAATTAGAAAAAGAACTCCGCATTTAAAGTAATAGTTTTTCGATTCAGTCAAGTGTCGCGGCCTAAAGAACTTCTTAAAAATGTTTGTCGCCAGAAACGATTTCTTCTTCGTCCTTGTCCCCCCCCATAAAAAAGAAAAAAAAGAAACCTGCCCTATTAACATTAATTTATTTAATTAACCTTTACTTTTAACTTTCGTAGGCGAATCAACTTGCGAATGATACTTTATTAATAGACACGTCTTATCCTTAGTTATTATTTTATGGCCTGACTAAAACAAAGAATGCTACTGTTATGAGTGTAATAGTAAAAAAAAAAAAATGGAGCCAGCTTCTAATGAAGTTAACTAGCAAAATTAAGCGCATCTGAAAATTAAAATGTTTTTTTCATTATGTTTGCGATCTGGAGAGCCAAAAATCGATAGGAAAATAATAACAAATTGGAAAAAAAAAAGAAAGACGATAAATGGATTAATTTTTTGGAAAGGTGCGTTTCTGCAGAAATGTCGAACGTTCATGTGAAGAATAAAATCAATAAAAAGCAAAACAGATCTCGCAATAAACTTCTTTAAAGCAACACAAATCCAAAGCTACTGAAAATTATTGATAATTATTTCGTAAAATTTGAAGCAAAGACTTACTTGGCTGATGTAACCGCGTCTTTTGTATTTTCTTCCATATTCAAAAAGTTGCATTGTGGCAGACATTTTCTTTTACTCATGTTGCCAAAGTAATATCAAAACCCAAAATGGCTCTTTTTCCTAAGAAATGAAACGAAACTGTAGATCAGTTTTTGAGTTTGAGTTTTGTTTAACGGCATATCAACATCTGTAGGTTATTTAATGCCAACAAGGTCGTGTTTTGAGGTTTTAAGGTATTTTTTAATGTTCGGTTATATTAAGAAGTTGATTTAGTCAGATTTTGATGAAAACTATTTATTTATTTTTATTTTAGAAAACTAAGGATTTTTTCTAGATTTGTATTCAAAAATGTATTGCTGGTAATAATTTTTTCCTTCAAAATTATGTTATGGTAATAATTTTTTTTCTTCAAAAATGTATTGCCGGTAATATTTTTTCTTCAAAACTATATTTTTTAAAAAAAATAAAAGTCTATTTTTATACTGCTTAAGTGTTTTGATTCCAGTTTAGGGGTTAACTATTTGCGCATAGCTGGGACCCTAACAGGTGCTACCAACCCCGGGTCAGGGTGGGCCTAAGAACAACAGCAAGTAAGCGGTGGTTCCATGCTCCTCACAATCTCCCATTCAGAGGCTTTGCTATCGGATGCGGTTTACAGTCATACCCAGGACCTTTAGATCAGTTTTTAATCGTACGAAAAGCACTGTTAAACAGTTCGGCTTTGAGTAATTTAGGCGTTTGTTTTCTTCTGAGATCAATGATTAAGAAAATAACAATAAGTACTAAACGTGAAATTTGGCTACCTGGGTAAGTGTTACCATGTCGGGTGGAAGTTTTTTTTTTATTTTTATTAAATCAAATGCTAGCAAGATCAACGAACAACAAACTTGCTTCTTGTGTCGTCAAAAATTAAATAGTTAGAGAAGAATGTACATAATTTTATTTATAGTTAATAATTGTACTCTTTGACACATAAGTAGGGACTTATATTGTAGAGAAAATTTAATTGAGCCATATCATTATGTCACCAGTTTAAATACTTTTCCCCACATCCTCGTGGGTGATGTATTATTTCTATTTTTCACCTAAAAACCCATTATCGCTGCTCTATCGTTATTTTTATAGTAAGTGTTCAGTCCGTCAATTAATTACCGAACGTAATAACAGGCTTGCGCGGTCATGCCTCTTTCAAGACATGACTGACTAGGCAGATGATTTTCCCGCTGTAAGTTTCCATTTCTTTCTGTAGTAAACTGGTTGCCAAACAAGGCTATAGAACCAAATCTGTCCTGCTATTAAATTGATACCTGATGGGTAAAAAAAAAAGATTAATACTATTCCTAACTATTTGTCTATATTTCTGAGATGAGGTAATATTTACAGTATATACATTATTCGGACTATTGTCCTCATCTTTGTTGTCATTTGTACGACGTTTTGACCGTTGTACGCTCCGGCCTTCTTCAGGTACTAGGAATTTCGTACCGAAATTCAGCAATGGGGAACAAGTAACTTGCAGGGTTTGAGGAAGATAACTCATGACTTATCGCCCGGTTCACACTCCACCCACGTCTATTGTACAGGTGTAGAGGCTCATCCCTTGTTCCCTGTTCAGGATGTGGTTTCCGGCTTTCTCTTTTCCAATCTTTTCACTTTTCTTTTTTTTTCTTTTTCATTTTTTTCTCAATTGGAGTAGATAGACTAAACTATCGCCCAGTTCACACTCCACCCACGTCTATTGTACAGGTGTAGAGGCTCATCTCTTGTCCCCTGTTTAGGATGTGGTTTCCGGCTTTCTCTTTTCCAATCTTTTCACTTTTCTTCTTTTTATTTATTTATTTTTTTTTTCAATTGGAGTAGATAGACTAAACTATCGCCCGGTTCACACTCCACCCACGTCTATTGTACAGGTGTAGCGGCTCATCCCTTGTTCCCTGTTCAGGATGTGGTTTCCGGCTCTCTTTTTTCCAATCTTTTCACTCTTACGTAGCCCCCTGCACATCAGTGGCGTTACCGCCTTGCTCGGGGTGATTAAAAAAAAACAAAAAAACTTCCAATCGGGGCTTTATGCAAAGAACGATGATGATATACCCCAGTGATTTTAATAAAGGGTTCGGTTCGAAATTCATAGCACCTGAAGAAGGTCGGAGCGTATAACAGCCGTAATGTCGTACAAATGGCAAAAAAGATGAGGACAATAGTTCACCATTAGTGAACAAAATACATTTCGATGTTCAGTCTACTCCAAAATCCTTTTTATCATAAATATTATTTCGTTCATTCCCAGTGTCCTCTGATGACTCCAAATTAAACGGGCATATCTTATGTCTAGATCAAGTTTCACCACCAGTAAACATAACGTGCTAGTTTATTTCACTGTTCAATTTAATATTGTCACGTTTTCTGGAAGCCGAAAATCTATTTAAAAAAATTCTTAATAAAAATTAAAAAGAAAGAAATGAATAACATGATGTTTTGGCCGTTTCAGCCTTCTTCAGGTGCTAGGAATTTTGAACCCTTTAAACGTGTGTATGTGTTTGACTAACTCTCTGTCACAAAGCGAAATGTGGTTCTATGGATGCTGAGGATACCATGGAGAGAACATGTGAGTAACAACGAAGTTTTAAAGAGTATGGACAAGGGGAGAAAAAACATACTTAACATATGGAAAAGACAGCTAAAGTTTCTGGGACATGTAGTGAGGAAGAAGTACTTGGAGAATCTGATGCTCACGGGACTGATAGGGGGATGGAAAGACAAGGGAAAGCAACGCGTGACATACTTGAGTGACTTGAGTAGATGAATGGCGGAGTGGGGTATAAGCGGGATAGCAGGAGAAGAGGTAATAAAGTGATTTTATAAGACTAGCTTAAATGTGGCACCAGACCGAAAGTACAAGGTACCCAGTGAGGATCGAACTCACTACTCATTTGCAATGGTTTTGGCGAGACAAGCTTGCTAACTATTACACCACCTTGAGGTGCCCTGGAGAAGGGATGTTAAGAACTACAAGGGATAAAGAGATGTGGAGGGCCATGATCTCCTACCTCCTGAAGGAACGCAACGCATAGAAGAAGAAGAAGAAGAAGAAGAAGAAGAAGAAGAAGAAGAAGAAGAAAATATATTTAACAATAATTTAATATTAGTGTCATAATGATTTAGGATTAGTTGGAATACAAGGCAAGCTAACTTAAAATTTTATGTGTTGTTGGGTTTTGTTTAAATACCAATCACCAGTCTGCTTCAAACGTAAAATTCTAAAATAAACGAACGTTTTCCGAAGCGAGATATTGTAAAATGATTTAGTTTTTTAGAACATTTTAAAGGTTTATTTTTATTGCACCCACGAAACAAATCCAATTTATCTTTGATAAATCGATAGTTACGATGTTTTGCTCAGACCAAATATTTCTGATACCCCGGCGGACGATTCAGTTATAACAAATTTAGTTCAGTCGATAAAAAAAATTGAATTACAGTGTGGTAGGGGTCGTTTCGCAAGTTGCTACAAAACTTGAAAGCCAGTCCTGTACTTAAACAGTCCCATCAGATCGGGACTTTCATAATGATGTCATGCACAGCGATTTTCGACCCCCGTTACAGTATGACGCTGTCACTTTAAGGTCATCAGCAAACTTTTTTGAAGCAGTCATGAACAAGATATTTGTTGAATTCCTAAAAAAACAACCCCCCCCCAAAAAAAAACAAGAAAAAAACATCTCTTAGGCGACAAACAGTATTGGTTTTACTTTTTCAGGTCCATTGGTGATGTTTTAACCATTATCACGCTTAGAATCAGTAAAGCGCTTCACCGCGAGAGTAATCACTCTAGACAACACGAAGTTGTTCAACAAGATGTGCCTTTGGGGATTGCTACAAAAACTTTCCAGCTCCGAAATATCTGACAATTCTAGTTATCAAGTTTTTCTTGTCAGAAAAACCTAGTCCCGTTCTTTAACAGTTTTATCAGATCGAGACATTCATAATGATGTCATACATAGCGATTTTTGACCCGCGTTACATTATCACGCCATCAGCTTAAGGTCACCAGCAAATTTTTTTTGAAAATATCATCAAGATAGTTGTTGAATTCCCACCCCCAAATAAAACAAACAAACAAAGAAACAAAAAAGAAACAAAATAAAAAACAAACTCTTAGGCGACAAACAGTATTGGTTTTTTTTGTAGGTCCATTGCTGATGTTTTAACCATTATCACGCTTAGAATCAGGAAAGCGCTTCACCTTGATAGTAATCGCTCTAGACAACTCGAAGTTGTTTAACAAGATGTGCCTTTGGGGATTGCTATACAGACTTGCCAGCTATGAAATCTCTGACAATTCTAGTTATCAAGTTTTCTTGTCAGGTCGTCGTTAATGGCCAGTCCTCTGGAGCACACAAAATCAATGCTGGCCTCACTCGTAGATCTCTTTTCATTCCTACCCTATTTATGTTTTATATTAATAATCTGCTTACGAGCCCTAGTAAATATACGTAAAGGTGGTACAATGTTGTATGGATAAAATATAAAGAGAGGGATAACCAGTTCTTCGCAACTGTTCTCTCTTCTGACCTAAATCTCGCAGCTCAATGAAGAAATACTAACTGCAAGACAAAGTTTCCAAACAATTCATCCCATCATGGTGCACCACGGATTTTGTTGATTTGGTCTTGAGTTTCTTTCTTTATCACACCCAAAGCTCCAACTTAAATTCGAACAGGATTCCTTTTAACTTTTTAAATGCACTTACAGGTCTTTAGATTGGCTGAATTTTTTCAAAATCTTTCGCAGAGATGTTTTTGTGACTTGGCAGGATCATGCCAATCAGTGTGAAAACCTTTTCTTTTCATTCCTCTATTTGCTTGTATTGTTTGATCTAGGGTGATAGAAAAATCCCAGTCCCATCTGCTCCCTCAACTATACATTAAGGATCATGTTCATACTAGTTTTCAGCTGTTTTTGTCCCTTAGTCATGACAGATCTTCGAATTCAGATATTTACCTACTCTGCCATGACAATTCTTGTACTCACTGGATGTAAATATTGAACTTCACGAGATAAGGAGAATCAATAGTTTTAGTGTATTGTTCACAGAACTTAAATTATGGGTCTATACGATTATGCAAGATATTAGCTTGGTAGTTGAGTCTAAACAGGCTCTGGCCATGTGCACCAGAATAAACCCTTCAGTTTCACCCTTAAGCCCTGAAATTATTAGCAATAGGTGGGTTGCGAACTAACATACGTCAGCATTTTTATTTGAGAGAAGGACTTATTATTATTATTATTATTATTATTATTATTATTATTATTATTATTATTATGTCATTTTTCATCATATTTCGATTTCTGCTTTGGTCTCACTACCAACCAAGTCTGCGGGGAGACCTAAGGCAGGTAGTGGCGTGTTGTTATGGCTCCATTTCATGTTTTTCTATCTTCCCTATCATCTCCAGCATTACATAGATAAAGTTTTCCTTAGTGTGTGGGCTGTACTTAATAAGACAATTTTTTGTATGTCTCTTAAGCTGGGGTTTCCAGGGATTCTTTCAATGTGTTGTTTTGTTCCATTTTTTATCATTCCAAGTGCACCTACTATCACTGGCACAACTCTTGTTTTCAATTTCCACATTTTTTCTATTTCAATTTCCAGGTCTTTATATTTTGACAGTTTTTCAAATTCCTTGATTGCTATGTTACAATCCGCTGGACAAGCCATATCAATTAATAGACAAGTTTTCTCCTTCTGGTTTTTAACAATAATGTCTGGCCTGTTTGCTTCAATTTTTCTGTCTGTGTAGATGGTGTAATCCCATAGAATGGTTACATCTTCTATTTCTGTAACCGGTGCTGGGTGATGTTCATACCAGTGTTTGCCTACAGCTTTTCCATAATGTTTGCATATTGCCCAATGTAAATATTGCCCAACTCTATCGTGGCGATTTTTATATTCATTTGGGGCAAGCACAGAACAGCCTGAGATTAGGTGGTCTATTGTTTCTTGGTGTTTATCACAAAACCTGCATTTTGGATCCATATTATTATGCATAATATTTGCCTGAAAGTTTCTCGTGAAAAGACTTTGGTCTTGTGCTGCAAGAATAAAGCCTTATTATTATTATTATTATTATTATTATTATTATTATTATTATTATTATTTCTTTTGAAAGGTCGTCCTGGGTATGTCGATAGACTACATCCGGCAGCGAGACATTTTTTCTTTTTAATTGTTTCACCCCAAGCAAGGCGGTACCGCCACTGATGCGCAGGGGGCTACATAAGAGTAAAAGTTTAGGCAGGATGAGAGTGAAGAGAAAGACGAACCAGTTACAGGTGGTGGTCGGAGAAAGGGCAAGAGAAATATGGGAACACAGATGTGATAACACTTGCGAAGGTAGAGAGAAAAGAAAAGAACAAGATATACGGGGTGATGTAGAACGAACAAGAGTCAAGTGGATAAGAGATGGGTATTGACATTGCAATTAAATTCCTGGAGGTTGTAGCTGTCAGGAAAGCAAGTATATGGAAGAGAGATCCACAGGCGGGAAGTGCGAGAAAAAATGCTGATGGAGTAGAATTGTTGGCTGCATTTGGTTGATCTAACTGTAAATGAGTGGGAACTTGTTGCCAGTCTGGTTTCACGAGTAAATTTTTGTGACGGGGCCACCAGTGACTTAAGTTAATTGGAGCAGAAGCCATAAAAATGTTTGTAGAATAGAGAGATGGAAGCCACATCCTGCCGGTGAGAAAATGGCTGGAGTCGAGCTGCCGAGTCGGGACCTATTACAGATTCTTCTTTGGAGCCTATTGAGAATACTGAGATGAACAGTGGGGCCGCCTGACCATATTATGACAGCAGAAATCTGCGCACGGACGGATGGTTAATTTGTAAATTAACCTAATCGGAAGTTTTTGAGTAGGGTTGAACCACCTCTTAATTTCTGTTGCTTCCAGGTACACACTAACACGAAGTGGTAGCACCTGTTAGGGTCCCATCTATTGGCAAATAGTTAAGCCTCAAATTAGGGATAAAACAATGTGAAAGTAAACAAATATAATTTTATAGTTAAAAATACAAGCTATACATTTTTGAATAAATATTACCAGGAGTACATTTTAAAAAAATACCAGCAATAGATTTGATTTTCAAAAAAACTCTACAAAATACGTTTATGAAACCTGATCTACAAACTGATTTCTTACAAAGAATACATATTCTATTTATACGAAACTATCCTAAACATCTTGTCGGCATTAAATAATCCACTGAGATTGATATGTCGTTTGGCAATATAAATTAAACCAAAATTAAAACAATGACAATCTGCGCATAAGTGCCTATATGTATTCAAAGCCGATGAATAAACCGCGGATATGAAACAGCAACGATTTCTTACAAAGAATACGTATCATATTCATACGAACCTACTCTAAAAATCTTGTCTGCATCAAATAACCCACTAAGGTTGATATGCAGTAAAGCAAAATAAATATGAACTTAACTTTGATTTCTGTTCTATACACATTTTCTTCTGTATTCCAAACAGAGTGCTAAGGTCAGAAATGCCTTCATGACATTTTTCAATCATCATTTGTGTAAAACAAAAATACATCTTACATAGATAACATATAGATTACATATATTTTACATAGATAAAGGTCTTCGTAATGTGTGAGCTGTATTTGTGAGTACAATGTTTTGTATTTCTTTAAGGCATGGACTACAAGGAATTACTTCAATGAATCTATCTGAATCTTTAATGATGTTTTCCAATGAAAAAAAAATACATATATTTTACATAGATAAAGGTCTTCGTAATGTGTGAGCTGTATTTGTGAGTACAATGTTTTGTATTTCTTTAAGGCATCGACTACCAGGAATTACTTCAATGAATCTATCTGAATCTTTAATGATGTTTTTCAATGAAAAAAAATTACATATATTTTACATAGATAAAGGTCTTCGTAATGTGTGATCTGTATTTGTGAGTACAATTTTAGTATTTCTTTAAAACATTGACTATCAGGAACCGATTCAATGAGTCTATCAGCAGCTACACTACCGGCCATAGTTATTTGGCCAAAACCATAATATTTTTATTGGATAATTTTAAATGAAAATAGAATGGTCCTTTCATTATAATTACTTTGCAAAATTTTACAAGGCAAGGAAGCAAAGATGAATTCGTCTGAATCGCCATAAATTTTCTTCATTCTTTCACTGCTGAAACTTGCAATATAGGTAATTATTAAATATTTATAAATTCATTTGTTGCACATGTTATTGTGCAGTATTAACAAGAAGACCATTGTATTTTCATTTACAATTATTCACTTTGCAATAAATACTAAAAAATAGTATGAAATAGATCATTTATTTAAAACACTGGGGTGACCTAATAATTATGGCCGGCAGTTTACTTCAAGGGCAGAAAAGAAAAAGCTTTTCATCGCTTCTTGTCCGGCGATGAAAAGTTGATACAATACAAAAACTCTAAGCGTATTCATGCATCAATCTCGGTGGCAAAGCTGAATATCCATGGGTCGAAGCTTCTGCTCTGCGATTGATGGGATCAGATGGATGTAGTTTATTATAAGCTGATCAAACTGGCAGAAACTATCAGGGGAGATCGCTATCGACTACAATTGATGCGTTGGAGCCTAGCATTGAAGAAAAGGAAACGGCTGCTAAGCTAGTAGAGTCACGACAAAGTGATTTTGCAACATGACAACGTTAGGCCACATGTTGCAAAACGGGTGAAAATTCACTTGGAAGCGCTTAAATGGAAAGCTATACTCCACCCGCCGTATTCACCAGACATTGACCCGGTCCGATTATTGCTTTTTCTGATCAATGACACATGGTCTGGTTGAGCAGCACTTTCATTCTTATGACGATCCCAAAAATGAATCGATTCGTAATTAGCCTCAAAAGACGTGTCGTTTTTCCGACGTGGAATTCAACTGCTGCCAGAAAGATGGGAAAAATGAGAGGCTAGCGAGGGACAATACTGTCAGTGACATGTATTTTACTTAATTTTGTGGTCCTGGGTATGACCGCAAACTGCACCCGGCAGCAAGGCCTCTGATTGGGAGGCTGTGAGGAGCATGGCACCACCTCTGAATTGCTGTTGTTCCCAGGTCCACCTTGACCCGGAGTGGTAGCACCTCTTAGGATCCCAGATATGGGTAAATAGTTAACCCGAAACCGAGATCAAAATGCTATGAAAGTTTTTACCAACAAACCTTTTTTTATTGAAAAATATCACCAACAAAACTTTTTTGAATGTAAAATATTAAAAACAAAAATACGATTTTGAAGGAAAAATGTTACCAACAAAAAAAACTTTTTTGAAAATATTACCAGCAATACATCGACTCTCAACGAAGCCCACTTTACAAAGAAAGTATATTCTATTCCTATAAATCTATTGTAAAAACTTCGTTGGCATTAAATAACCCATTGAGGTTGATATACCGTAAAACAAACCAAACCAAACCAAACTAATTTTTGTAAGTAGAACATTAGTTTTCAAGAAAAATAAGCGACAACTTATTCAAGGTCCTAATATTATTATTATTTTCATATTTTCTTTTCTCTTTTTAGTATTCAATGATTACCTCATTATGTTTGTGATATCTTAATAATTATAACTAGCGGAACCCGTGGAATTTCCACGGAAGGATAATTATGATTTCCTGGAAAAATGTTACTTTGTCATATTACAAATGATAGTAACGTCTTCAAACATAAAAGTATTGGGTAATTAAATAACGATAACACAGAGTGTAATTTTATTAAAATATCTATAAAAGTAATGTCCATAGAAGCTACTTTATTGTAATCTTATATTAAGCGGCCTATGCACAGGCCATAACCCAAATACTGTACGCTATTTTGTGAGAGATTTTGAAAGAGAAAATGTTTTTTTATTACTGAAAAATCATGGCTCCTCTGTCCATTGTAAACAGAAAAGACCAACTGAGTAATGGCCAAGGGTGTAGAGGCCAGAAATTTCGTTATTAGGTTGCGGGATACGACAACAAACCTACCTATTTTTACTATATTGTACAGTACACACACATATACACATACACACAATTACTGCTACAAACACCAGCTTAAGCTGCTACTGATACGGTAATGCTATAGGCTCTATCCTTCTACTCTCTCTCACTTTACTGCTCTTCCGTTTGGTAAAGGTGAAAGAAAGGCTGAGGAGAGTAAAAAGATAGAGGGGAAGGAAAAGTTCGTGTAGAGATTGTGGCGTAACAGACGGACGAACTAAGTAACTAAGTGTTATGGTGAAACACACTTATTCCTCAGATAATGGACTCTCCCTTCTATATTAATAAGAGTTAACAAAGTTAACTCGAGAAGTTCTTAGGAAGTTCTTAGAAGTTCTAGAGAGTTCTTTAGAGTTCTATTGGAGTTCAGTAGAACTATTAGTTAGTTCCAGTTTGGACATAATTGGACTAAGGCAGTTGATATTAGTCAGTAGTTAACCGAATACTAAGAAGTCAGCTTACAGTGGAAGATTACCAAGTTCCTAACATTTAGGGTGCGTTAGGTCGATTAGAAACCGACATAGCACGATTATTACCTTCAGTGCGAAAACTACTCCAAAACACTAAGGAAGGAACAAGCAGAATTATATGATATATCTGTTTACTAGGTCAACGGCTTACGGCCATATCACGTTGAATACACCGGTTTTCGCTCAATCACCGAAGTTCAAGCAACGTTGAGCCTTGTCAGTACTTAGATGGGTTCTCGCTCGATCACCGAAGTTAAGCAACGTTGAGCCTGGTCAGTACTTAGATGGGTAACCGCTTGGGAATACCAGGTGCTGTAAATGTTTAGTGACGGTTGTGGTGCAGTGGAAATCGGTAAGCCGAGTATCGAATACCTTGCATTTGTTTCTTCCCCTTTAACTTTTAGATCTTTCCGCTAATCTTGTCTTTTTACTCTATTTTTTTTTTTTTAGGTGTGGGGGGGGGTTCTTTCTTTGTCATATTTTCCGTCTTTCTTTTCACTTTCTGTTTCTTTATCTCAATTTCTTTCTGGGTCATTTTCACAAGTTTCCTTCTGACTTTATTTTTCATTTTCTTCTTTGGAGATTTTTATTTTTTTTCATCTTTTTTTTTTCATTTTCCCCCCCTTTTTTTTTGGTTTGTTTTCTTTCTTCGTCTTTTCATTATTTTTTTTTACTTCTTATTCTTTCTTTCTTTTCCGTTTTCATTTCTTCTTCCTTGTTTTACCATTTTCTAGTCGTTCTGCTTATTTTCTCTTTCTTCTTTCCTTCTTTTTTCTTTCTTTTTCTTTCTTTCTTTCTTTTTTCTTTCATTCTTTTTTCATTCTTTTACTTTCTTTTTTCTTTCTTTTTTTCTTTCTTCTATCCTTTTCATAAAATTTGATTTAATCTGTCTTTTCGTTTCATTTCTTTGCATTTTTCCCCTTTATTTTCTTCCTTTTTTTTTCGGAAAAGAAGCAGTTTACTTCTATACGCAGCATTGTGCAAAACTGGCAAAATCCGGTTCGTTTGGAAACAGGTTATTGCGTGCAGAAGCCATTTGTAGACAGGCGGAAACGAGCTAAAATATGTTCGCTAAATGTGCACAAAAAACATAGGATTTCCACATTAAAAAATACATCGAGTAAAAAAAATCAAGAATTTGGACACAAAACCAAGAATCAAAATCGTTTAACTTCTCTTTTGAGTTTGACTCTGCAGGTGCGACTAATACTTAGGCATTTTGGGAATAGATGCTTGGAACTTGAGTTCAAATCATTGCAACCTTTTCGAAAAATGTCTATGTAAAATATTGATGAAATTGTGTGTGTGTGTGTGTGTGTGTGTGTGTGTGTGTGTGTGTGTGTGTATAAAATACAAATAGGTTTTCTCACTTTTTAAGACATGAGATGAATGGCTAATATTTTCGGCATATATATATATACTCGCGTACAAACAAATATAGTTAGATAGAAATATAGGCAAAAAAGACAGATAGACATGAATATATATATATATATATATATATATATATACGCTCTCACACCCTGATTGGGGACTCTGGAAGAGTGGTAGACTTTGTAAACAGTAGCTACTCCGGCATTTACGCACCGCTCATTCGATAATGAATTGGAGCACTCTAGCTATTGGGCGTGTTTATACGCGCTAAAAAGCCTGCCTAGGGGTAGAATCACCGACTGACGCCAATTCGGTCGGGTTTCAATCCTTCAAGCCGTACTGATGAGCTGTAATACAGCGAAACAGATATGTCTGCGGATGACTATAATATATATATATATAGGTAGACAGATATGAACAGATAGAGATAGATAGATATGATCAAACTGTGATAGGGAGAGGGGGAAAATAGGCAGAAAAGACATAAATAAATAGATAGATAGATAGATAGTTAATGAACAGTCATAGATAGATAGATAGATAGATAGATAGATAGATAGATAGATAGAAAAAAGAGATAGATACAAAATGAATTGATAGAAAAGATAGATATATTGATGCAAAAGAGAATAGATAGAAAAAAATACATAGAAAAGAAGAGATACAAAGTCGATAGAAATCAGGAGAATGAAAGAAAGCCGTAGACGGAATGTAATAAAATAGAAGCGAATAGACCGCGATTGATAATCAGCGTAGTTTTCATTGGCTAAGAGCCACAATCGTTGGATATCACGCTGGAATGGGAATCGTTACCTAATCAACGGTTCTGTGGCGCTAACCCTTTTGCCATTGCTCTAAGGCAGGGGAATTTTTCAGAGCGAGCCCCCGAGCGGAAATTCACCCCAGTACATAAATCCTGGTTTGTGTGATACAATACTCTACTACCTCGGATCTACGCACCCATATATCAGTTGTAAGTAAATATGAATCTTTGTTGGTTGACATTTACTTGGAAATGGTCTTCTACTTCTTCTATGTGCCCTGTTCTTTCAGAACGAAGGCGATCATGGTTCTCCTCGTCTCCCTATCACTGGTGGCTCTTAGTATGTTTTCTTCTGTTACACCACGCAACCCCCGTTCCGTCATCCACCTGATCAGGTCCTTCAAATATGTTATCCGCTACCTTCCTCTGTCTCTTTTACCTTCTATATGGCCTGTCAGTATCAGATTCTCCAAGCCTCCTTCCTCATTGCATGTCCCAGGAACTTCAGTTGTCTCTTCCTGATGCTCACTATTAATTTTCTTTTCGTTTACATTCTTTCCAACACCTCATCATTGCTTGCATGCTCGGTCTATGATACCTGCAGCATCCTTCTGTAGAACCACATTTCCTCTGCTTCAAGTTTTTATCCTCATCTTCGATGATATTGTCCAGCATTCACTGCCGTGTTGAAGAACTGACATCACATAGTAATCTAGCACTCTCTTTGTTTCTAGGGAAATTTTCCTGTATCTTAGTGCTTTACTCAGCTTCTGGAATGTGTTGTTCGCCATACTAATTCGCCTTCAGATCTGTGTCGGACTTTCCATCTCCTGTTAGAACACCTCCCAGGTATATAAATTTTTGTACTTGCTTGATTCTAGTATTCCCCACCTGTATTTGACATTTTACATTAAAGAAAGAAGAATAATCTAAAAATATTGCCAGCAACTGGTTGGTAAAAAACGACTAAATTTCCAACACTATGTTTTGAGAGTACAAAAAACAGATAGAGAAGGTTTATGACTTTAACATTTTTCCCTTTTATCTAAGCTTCAACAGAAATTTCTGATGAAGCTTAAATATAAATGAAACATGTCAAATTTATAAATGTTTCTCCTTTGTTCCTTATTCTAAAATGACGGCAAAATATTTTTATCGATATGCCATCTAAAATGACGACAGCATATATATGGATGTAATTACTATTGATTACCTTACATTAAGGCATAAGAAAAAATAAAATAATTTAAACCCTGAGTGTGACAGTAGAGAATATATATATATATATATATATATATATATATATATAAGTAGATAACACCTAATGAGCCAGACAAACCTGCCTAGGTTTCACCTAAACGGATCATCAAGGAAAGATTTCGAGGAAGGTTTTCGACACGAGTATAATTATAATCTCGTTTATATATATATATATATATATATATATATATATATATATATATATTAATTGATTGATTGATTGATTGTTTAATACTTAGTTTTCGGTCATAATAGGGCTAGACTAGTACACATTTGTATTAAAAAGTGTTCAATACAATTATATTGTAGAACTTTTGAATATTTTCCATTTTTAAATGAGTTATTCCACTACCCAGGTTTCTACCATGAGTGGTGTCTTCAGGCGATTTTTAATAATTTAAATTATTAAATTTAAATACACTCAAATATAAATTTAAGTACTTAAAAATCGGCTGAAGACACCACTCATGGCAGAAAGCTGGGTAGCGGAATAACTCGTTTAAAAATGGAATATATATATATATATAATGAATACCTAGTGAGCCAGACAGACCTACCTAGGTTTCACTTAAACTGATCGTCAGGGAAAGCTGGCTCCGCTCTACCTAAGTATTGAGCGCTTTTTGTTAGTTGATTAATCGTGTCGGTTTTTTTCTTTTGGCTAGGTGCTGACTCGGTCCGAACTCTTTTGATTGATGTTCATGTACTTAGCTCTTTCTTTTTTAAAAACATTTTTCCTTTCTTCGTAGATTGGTAGAAGGTTTTTCGACACGAGTATAGTTATAATCTCTCTTATATATATATACATATATATATATATAATGATGAGGTGTTGGCAAGAATGGAAACGAAAAGGAAATTAATATTGAGCATCAGGAAGAGACAACTGAAGTTCCCGGGATATGCAGTGAGGAAGGAGGGCTTGGAAAACTTGATACTGACAGGTCAGATAGAAGGAAAAAGAGACAGAGGAAGGCAGCGGATAACATATTTGAAGGGCCTGATCAGGTGGATGACGGAAGGAGCGTTGTGAGGAGTAACAGGAGAAAGCGTGCTAAGAGTCACCAGAGATAGGGAGACGTGGAAAACCATGATCGTCTACGTCCTGAAAGGACAGGGCACATAGAAGAATAAGAATAAGAAGAATTTAATGATGCAAGTACTAATAATTAACCCACAAGATGGAAGGAAAGGAAACAGATTTGTACCTTTGCCGAGGGTATTTGCTCGAATCCGACTGGAATCGGAACTCAGCTCTCCGATAAAAAATTGTGTCATTATCCATTACAGCACATGTAAATCCAAACCTACATGGCAAGGTATTTCTAAGCGGTCACCCGTCTAGGTACTGGCCGGGTTCGGCGTTGCTTGACTTCGATGGTCGTACGGGAAGAAGTATTTCAATGTGATATAGTTATAAAGCCGCAATGATAAAGAAAAAAAGGGTTGATAAATGGTAGAAAAATCTGAATGAGGGAAAAGGATAAATAACAAAAGGAAAGATAAGAACAGAGAGAGAGAGAGGGGGGAAGAGAGAGATTACTCTCTCTCTCTCCCCCTCTCAAAGGATGAAAATTCTTATGGATTTTAGTATTAAGTAAAGAAAACGGAGAAAGATAGCTTGAAAAAAAAAGGAATGAAGATAAGAACGGAAGAAGACTGAGAACGAAAGAAAATAAAAGATTGAAAACAGAAAAAATAAACAAAAATAAATTCGGATAGAAGGAAGAAAAGTCCAAGAAAAATTAGAGAAAAAAGAAAAACAGAAGTGAAGTAAAAAAAAATGAAAAAATATAGAAGAAAGCAGAAAAAATGAAATAACGACAGAAAGAAAAAGAAAAGAAAAGAAAAATGAAAATAAAATTAAAGAAAAGCAAACAAAACGAAAAAAAAAAAGAGATTTAAAAGAAAATAGTAAAAAAAAAAAAAAAAAAAAACGAAAGAAGGAATTCAAATTTATATAAAAGTAGAATGAAGAAAAAAAGATTAAAAATATGATGAAAAAAAAAAACAAAGTTTAAGGCGGGCAAAATTATAATACGAAAGTAATAAAAAAAAAGTTAAAACGAAAGAAAAATGAAAAAGAGAAAAAAGAAGAGATGAAATGGAAATGAGAACGTAAGATAATAAAAAAAGGAAAAAGAAATAATAGACTCGAAAGAGAAGGCAAAAGAAAAATGCAAAGAAACCAGATGATAGAAAGATGAACTGATTGCTTGTTATATGGATGTTACGTGCCGATTTCCATCTTAACTCAATAACCAGCGGCCATTTTAACTAATCCATCTCTGCTGCATTTACTGACGCAACAGGAGCCACCCTAGCAGGTTTTGTGTGAAAACAAAGGCAAGCAACTCCCGGTCGGTCTTTGACGTGAGTAGCAGATGCCGTGGAGTTCTTGAAAATATTCACTGGCTTCCCCAACACGAGCAGCAAACGAAAAGCGATTCCTCAGACGGACGACATGTTGTTCGCTGACATTCTATTGCACAGCGGAGAACCTTCCCATTTCACCGGAAACTCGCTGGGTCGATTTTGTCTGACTGACAGACGAGTCCCACCGGATTTTCTGAGTTTATTTATTTATTTATTTTTTCTTTCAAATTTATTTTTTTTATTAGACATTTTTTGCTAACTATTTAAAAAATGTTTGGATATTTTTTCATTTTCTTTTATGTTTTTTTCCCTCTTCTGTTTGAATCACTTGTGATATTTTTCATTTTCTTTCTTTCATGCTTAATTTTTTACCTTTTTTACTGTTCTTCTTTCTTTCTTTCTTTTTTACCTTGCTTTTTGCGTTCTCTTTATTTTCTTTTAATTGTTATTTTTTCTGTTTTTCTTTGCACGTTACTTTCTTTTTTTCTTTATTTCTTTTTTCTTTCTTTCTTTTTTACCTTGCTTTTTGCGTTCTCTTTATTTTCTTTTAATTGTTATTTTTTCTGTTTTTCTTTGCACGTTACTTTCTTTTTTTCTTTATTTCTTTTTTTCTTTCTTTCTTTTTTACCTTGCTTTTTGCGTTCTCTTTATTTTCTTTTAATTGTTATTTTTTCTGTTTTTCTTTGCACGTTACTTTCTTTTTTCTTTTTTTCTTTTTTCTTTCTTTCTTTTTTACCTTGCTTTTTGCGTTCTCTTTATTTTCTTTTAATTGTTATTTTTTCTGTTTTTCTTTGCACGTTACTTTCTTTTTTTCTTTATTTCTTTTTTCTTTCTTTCTTTTTTACCTTGCTTTTTGCGTTCTCTTTATTTTCTTTTAATTGTTATTTTTTCTGTTTTTCTTTGCACGTTACTTTCTTTTTTTCTTTATTTCTTTTTTCTTTCTTTCTTTTTTACCTTGCTTTTTGCGTTCTCTTTATTTTCTTTTAATTGTTATTTTTTCTGTTTTTCTTTGCACGTTACTTTCTTTATTTCTCTATTTCTTTTTTCTTTCTTTCTTTGTCTCATTGTATCCTTTTTTTAATAATGAATTTCGTTTTCTCTTTCTTTTCATGCTTGCTTTCGATTTAACCTATTAACTTCTTTAATTCTTTCTCATCCTTTCTTTTTAATAATGAATTTCTTTCTTTCCATTTGACCTATTCATCTCTTTCATAGTTTCTTATTATAAATGTTTTTTTTAAATGAATTTCTTTCCTTCTTTCATGCTTTTTTTTACCTGTTAACCTCTTTCTTGCTTTCCTTCTTTCTTCCTTCTTATCATTTTTCATTTTTATCTTTATTTTTCATCTTTCTTTTTTCTTTCTTAATGCATTTTTTTTAAAATTATCATTTTGTTTTGTTTTATTTAACTTCGTTTTTCTTTCTTTTTACGTACCGTCTTTCTTTCTTGCGTTATATTTTCCTATCTTTCTTTTTTACTTAATGCATTTTTTTTAAAATTATGATTTTGTTTTATTTAAGTTCGTTTTTTCTTTCTTTTTACGGACCGTCTTTCTTTCTTTCTTTTTTCTTCTTTCTTTCTTTCTTTATTTTTTCTTTCTTTCTTTCTTTCTTTTTACTTATCATCTTGCGTTATATTTTCCATATTTTTTCTTTCTTATTGCAATTTTTAAAATTATGATTTTGTTTTACTTAACTTCGTTTTTTCTTTCTTTTTACTTACCGTTTTTTTCCTTCGTTCTTTCTTTCTTTTTACTTACCGTTTTTTTCCTTCGTTCATTCTTTCTTTTTACTTACCGTTTTTTTTCCTTCGTTCTTTCTTTCTTTTTACTTACCGTTTTTTTCCTTCGTTCTTTCTTTCTTTTTACTTACCGTTTTTTCCCTTCGTTCTTTCTTTCTTTTTTTTCTTTTACGCTCTCTGTTTTCTTACATTTTGTATCTACTTTTTCTTCTTTTTCGCTTTCTAGTAATTTTCTTTGTTTCTTTCCTCTCTTTTTTTAATTTTTTCTCAGTTTAAACCTTCTTACTTTTAACAAGAAAAGCAAAATAACGCAGACAAATGCTACGACGTACACGCCACGTTACTTTACCCAAGCCAGGTTGAAGTCTTTCGACGAGAAATTCACATGTTCTACAATTAGAAACAATATTTGACCATTTAGAACTTCATTTTTAGAAGCACTCACTTACTCACTCAGTCAATTCCATTTAGAATTTCAGAAGAAATTATTGTGTTAAACCAAAAGAAATATTTGTAATCATTCAAGACTGATTATAATGGTATGAAAATGATTCCTTAGGACTATATGGTGAACTGATCTGTTTAACCCTTTTCTACCAACGGTCCCCCAAATGATACGGTGTGTCATAATTGGTTATAGGTCAGTCAGTTAAATGCCATATGTGATACACGCTTGGTCAATCATCTTGGGCTGTTCCTTTTACTGACAAGTATAAATTCTGTCTTCGTTTGTTTCGTGTTTCTTTAGGGCGTAGGCGGTCATGAGCCTCTACATCTTCCTGCTCCTTGAAGCTTTTAATACCTTTTGTCTTTGTATTTCGGCTGTTTTTTCCTGGTGTTAGGTGTAAGTTTCCTTTTCATTTCTATCCTCTCTAAAACATTGTCGTTGCTTAAATGTTCGTTCCATAGTATCCCCAGTATCCATAGTATTTTCTTTCTGAAGAAGTACATTTCTGTTGCTTCGAGTCTTTCCTTTATCTTCGACTAGCAGTATAGCCCGGCGTTGCTCGGGTGTAATGAAAGCTTTAAAACTAATCCATGGTCCTGGAGCTCAGACTCTTTGGACGTTGGCACGAAAGACTAAAAAGCAATAGTTGTTTCCAGTTAAAGCGAAACCTAGACTGAAAGAAAAATGAATGGATTTAAGTCAAATTTTGATTTTCTGGTATCGACATCAAATAAGTTTTTCCGTCGTAAACTGAATTTTGAAGGCAAAATAAATCCTCTGAATAAATGGTATCATGGCTGAGACTAAGAACTACAATTATATCTACTTAGAGCCAAACCCGAAGCAAAAACTAAAATAAAAGGGCTGAAAAAAATACAGACATACAGGCAGATAAACAGACACACACATTTTTGAATTTCTTATCTTGCCTTTTATATATATATTATCGATTTTCTGCAATATTGTAAGAACTGCAACCTTGAAACTTCTGAATATCGTTTCTTATGTCTTTGTCTATGAGTGTATAAAATTTGATTAAAATCTGACCACTCCTTCGATAACCAGATTTTTTCGATTATCGATTTTCGATATTTATCGGGGTACCTAGATACAAAACCTAGCTAAGAACACTCACAGACGCTTATAGTACAACTGTGTAAATTGTCATGAAAATCGGTTCAGCCTTTTCGGAGTCTATAGATAACGGGTACACACACAGACACACACATACAAAGTTCCATTTTTTTTTTAATCAAATTTCACCCCAAGTAAGGCATTCCACTGCCACTATTGCGCATGGCGCTACATAGGGGAAGGTAAAGAGAAGGAGTGGTTAGACATAGGGAATGTCAGGAGGAAGGTGACAGATGAGTAAGGATACCGAGGATGAGGGTTGGGCAGATGGGAAGAGTGTTTGATAGAATGGGAGCAGGTTAGTGTGTTAGGAGGTGTCTATTGACCTTACATTTAAACTCCTGGAGATTGTAGCCGTCGGGGAAGCAATCGTGTGGAAGGGAATTCCACAGTCGGGAAGTGCGAGGAAAGAAACTGTTATAAGTAAGTTTAGATAAGATTGTCTAGCATTCGCTGCTATATAGGAAGACAGATATCAGTGTCTTTCTTTCTTTTTCATTCTTACCGTAACTTTCTTTTTTAATTACGCTATCATTTTTACTTATTAAACCCTGTCTTTCTTTCTTTCTTTCTTTCTTTCTTTATAACTTCTTTCTTTCTCATATGATATTCCGTAGGTAGAACCAAAACACGTTTATGGAAATAGGCTAAAATCAGAGAATCAAGTTACTTTAATCATACGTAACTTTAAAAAGCTTTACTCCTCAAAACAACAACTGCAATTTAGTAATTAAGTAGAGTCTTCATTTTTTGTAAATAGTAAGTTTTAAAAACAAATTCCTTCTTTTTTTTTCATATGTATTTTTATAGATTAAATTGCTAGGGTTACGCAAAAAAAAAAAAAAAAAATCCCTATATCGTGTTCAAGGGTTTCACGGCACCTGCTAAATGAATCTCAGATATTTGAAAAATTTTCTCGTAATTCATTATGGTTGTACTACTGGAGCTATAGTAGCAGGCAAAATAACCTGACGGAACCCATCCCTCAACAGGCTGGTTTTGAATTTCTTTTCTTTTTTTTTTTAGAATGGTCACCACCTGAAGAATCCAGTCTTATCTGCTATGTTATAGATGAAAGAAGAGCAGATGGGTTCGTACCTTTATCTAGGCTACTTATGCGAAAGTGTGTCTGACTAAGACGGCCGGTTTTGAACTTGATGCACGCTTTGGGCGATCATGTCTTGACTCTTTCAAGACATGATCGCCCATGACTGACTGGGCAGAAGATTAACCCGCAGTAGGTTGCCATTGATTTCTGCGGTAGACTGGTTGCCAGTCAAGGCTATAAAACCCAGTCTGTCCTATTATTTAACCCATAACTGCAAAGAAGAGACTGATTAATACCTTCCCAAGCATATTTGTGCGTAAGTGAATGCAAGGAATTCAACTGGAATTCGAACACGGTTCCCCGATTTGTCGTTCTGAGTCGATATCCACTACACCAGATTTGTAGTTACAAATCGCGCACACGCTTTTTACTTAACTTTTTCCTTTCTCTCTATCACTTTCCGTTTTTCTTTCTAATTTTCATATTTCTTTTTTGATTATAACGGTTGATGTTATGAATATGTGATGTAATGAATATACATGCACATTTGTTCCCCCTCACAGTAATATGATTGGCTGGTGTCAGCCATAAATACAGACTAAGCCGAGGACGTCGAGAGGTCTACGGATAGAGGTCTGCGTTTACGCCTATTTCATAAGTCTACGTCTCAGCATACTGCATTACGGCTACTTGCTAGATTGTCCAACCCGGGAGAAATTGCCAAAACCGCTTAAATACTACGAATAATATATATATGTATCCCTTTCCGGGACATATCAAATTTCTTGGATTCTAGCATTCTTTCTTTACGAACACTATCCTTGGACTAGCATTTATTTTAATTTTCATCAACGACTTTTCTGACGTCATAGTTGTAAGTAACTATATTTATGACAACTCTATACCACTGTCTTAATAGTAAGCCTAATCTACAAGACCTCCTACAGAAAGGTAGCTGAAGAAAGTAACAAGAAAGGACTAGAAATAAACTGCACGAAAACCGAATGCATGGTCATCAGTAAAAAGGGCAGCCCAAAAAATCCCAATGACGGGTCGGGAATACTAGAATCAAGCAGGTACAAAAATTTAAATACCTGGGAAGCATTATAACAGAAGACGGAAAGTGCGACACAGAGATCCGAAGGCGAACTGGTATGGCGAATGAAGCATTCCAGAAGTTGAGTAAGGTATTAAGAAACAGGACAATTTCGCTAGAAACTAGGAAGAGAGTACTGGATTGCTACGTGCTGTCCGTCCTTCAATATGGAAGTGAATGCTGGACAATACCATCAAAGATGAAGGAAAAACTTGAAGGAACTGAAATGTGGTTCTACAGAAGGATGCTGCGAATATCATGGATCGAGCATGTGAGCAATGATGAGGTCTTGGAAACGATGGAAACAAAAATGAAATTAATACTGAGCATCAGGAAGAGACAGCAGAAGTTCCTGGAACACGCAATGAGGAAGGAGGGCTTGGAGAACCTGATACTAACAGGCCAGATAGCGGGAAAAAGAGACAGGGGAAAGCAACAGATAACATTTTTGAAGGGCCTAATCAGACGGATGACAGAACGAGGATTGCATGGTGTAACAGGAGTAGGCGTGCTCAGAGCCACTAGGGATAGGAAAACGTGGAAAGCCATGATCGCCTACGTCCTGAAGGGGACAGGGAACATAAAAGAAGAAGAAAAAGAAGAAGAATCTGTACGATGAGGTCAAATTAGAAGATGGTCTAAAAAATCACCCACGTTCTGTTGTTAACTGAGGCAAGGAATGGATTGCTAATTTTAGCGCCTCTAAAACGAACTGCTCTTTATTAATCGTCTGAGAGAACCATTTCTGAATTCCATCAGCATGGCTGGTGCTAATTTCCAGCAGATGACTTGTTGCGTCTTTTCAGGCTAACATTATCAGCTGACGTGAAGTGAAAAGATAATATTAAATCATTTGTTAGGTCTGCTGCTAGGAAAGGTGGTTCACTGTGCCGTGCTAGACGGTTTTTTTTTTCATATCATTTCATCCCAAGCAAGGCATTCCACTGCCACTATTGCGCATGGGGTTACATAGGGGAAGGTGAAGAGAAAGTGTAGTTAGATATAGGAAATGTCAAAAGGAGGGTGGTAGATGGGTAAGGATACCGAGGTTGGGGGTTGGGTAGATGGGAAGAGTGTTTGAAAGATGGTTAGTGTGTTAGGAGGTGTCTATTGATCTTACATTTAAACTCCTGGAAATTGTAGCCGTCGGGGAAGCAAACATGTGGAAGGGAATTCCACAGTCGGGAAGTGCGAGAAAAGAAACTGTTGGAGTAGAAGTTGCGTTGCATTTTATCGGTTTCACTGTAAAAGGGTGGGATCTAGTTGCTAATATAGTATCTCGTGCAAATTCGTACCTAGGGGCACCAGTGATCTAAGTTCATCGGAGCAGAAGCCGTGAAAGTATTTATAGAATAGACACAGGGAAGCCACGTCGCGCCGGTGAGAAAGAGACTGCAACCGGTCTGCCAAGTCGGTATCGATCACATTACAGACCCTCCGCTGTACCTTGTCGAGAAGCCTGACGAGAATAGCAGGGGCACCCGACCAGATATGGCAGCAGTATTCAATGCACGGGCGGATGGTAGATTTATATATGTCCAGGATAGATTCAGACGGAAAAAACTTCCGGGCCCTGCATAGAGAACCGACTTTCATAGCAGCGGATTTAGCAATGGATTCGATATAGTCATTCCACGTTTGAGGTCCGCTGAAAGTGTGAGACCAAGGAGGCGTAGTGTTTTACTCTCTGGAAGGCAAGCCTAGTTCATTCTCCTGAATTTATCTTATATATCTTTCATTCGTCGTTACTTTGAATACTACTGCTTCCTGGTAGGGTTTAGACGTAGAAGCTTGTATGTGTGTAAATGTTTATCTTTTTAATCTGTGTATATAGAGTTTCCAATTGAATTCATTGCATTCACTTACGCGCAAATAACCTTGGGAAAGGTATTAATCCGTCTCTTCCTTCCAGTTATGGGTTAGATAACAGGACAGATTGGGTTCTATAGCCTTGGCTAGCAACCAGTCTACCACAGAAAGCAATGGCAACCTACTGCGGGATAATCTTCTGCCCAGTCAGTCATGTCTCTTTCGAGGCATGATCGCCTAAGCGTGTACCACGTATGGCACTTAAATGACTGAATGAATATAATAGTTGGAAACATAATTGAAACTTCTACTGGGCATAAAGTGGGGGATCGGTTTGTTATTGTTATAAAGTAGTAAACTGGTCCCCCACTAATTATACTTAATATAATAATGTAATATTATGTATCTCTTTTCCCTACAGTTATGAGTTAAATGGCAGGACAGATTGGGTTCTATAGCCTTGGTCGGCAACCAGTCTACCGCAGAAAACAATGGCTACCAACTTCGGGATAATCTTCTGCCCAGTCAGTCATGTCTCTTTCAAGACATGATCGCCCTAGCGTATTTCACGTATGGCACTTAACTGATATTGAGTTTATCACGTTTTATCCCGCTCAGACACACAAAACTTCGGAGAATAAAAAAAATATAAGCCTATATTTTGTTATATACCTGTTCGTCATTGTTTTCTTGCGTAATATACTACACTATTACTATGAAAATATTTAAAGAAAAGGCACAGTGAATCTACATTACGGTGATGAGAAATAGATTGAGATGCCAGGTCAGAACCAATAACATTGCGAATTCTTCTTTAGAAAAATAAAACTCAACCTCATAGTCATGTCATGTATAGTAAACAATTTCTTTCGAATTAAATAGATTTATTCAGATCGTAATACACTTGCCTGACATTTCCGGAAAATTTTGTGCAAGCTCTGAATTTAGTATACGACGTCTTATGCCAACTTTTAGCTATTCAAACATGCACGCTTCGATATATTTATAACGTTTTGGTTTTGTACTCTCCGGCCTTCTTCAGGTGTCTGTCAGTCAGTTAAGTTGGGCAATCATGTCATCAAATCTATTAGTACAACCAGGCCTAGGGACTGAACTCACAATTAGTATTACGCCACCATTTTCCCTCACGAACACAGTAATATTCTCGGCTATTGATCCCATGTAACCAACCCGAAGCTACAATTTTGAGTTTCAAATCTAATTTTTCCCGCTTCTTCTATTATTGCTACTCCTTTGCTGTCAATCACTTCTATAATTAAAACTCTGTCAGTACCGTGGTGTGTTTGAACAATCCACAAAATATTCCTACTTACTATTTAGAAAGTTGCTAATTAAACTTTCATAATAACCTAAGTCAGTCAGTAAGTTAAGTGCCATACGTGATACACGCTTTGGGTGATCATGTCTCGAAAGAGACATAACTGACTAAGCAGAAGATTATCTCGCAGTAGGTACCATTGCTTTCTGCGGTAGACCGATTGCCAACCAAAGCTATAGAATCCAATCTATCCTATTATTTAACCCATAACTGGAGGGAAGAGACTGATTAATACCTTTTCCAAGGATATTTGTGCGTAAGTGAATGCCATGAATTCAACTGGAATTCGAACTGGGCTCCCCGATTTGTCATTCCAAATCGATATCCACTGTACCACATTTATTTAGGTGGTTCAATTATTAATTCTCATTTATTCGGGTGATCCAATTTCAAACTATTCTTCAAGATATTCTTTTTATGCTTTCTTTACTCAGGTAGTCTTTACTCAATTGATCTAAATTTTACGAGTTAATTTTTTTACGGGTGATACAGTTATTAAGAGTCCTTTACACAAGAATTTCATTCTGTAGGCGTTCTATATATGCAGGTGGTCCATTTTAAGTGTTTTTTTTTACTCAAATTGTTCAGTTTTTAATTGTCCTTTAATGAAGCAATCTAGTTTTTTATTTACTCAGATGGCTTAAATTGAAAGTGTCATTAATTCAGGTGTTCCGATTATTCACTCATTCACTCAGGTGGTCCAATTTTTACAATTTATATACCTAGTATTGTGGGGACCTACTTACAAATAGACTCTTCCACACCTTTATAATATGGCTACTAACTCTGAGTGGGTGGGGAGTCACTGAGTAGTAGCAGTCGCAGACTTGCCTGTACTATTGACACTGTCAGATCTCTGCCTTCGGGCAGAGAGCATTAACCCAGTCGTGGCTCCGCCGAAGGGTAGAGTCACGACTGGGGAAAGATATTTTTGACCGAGTTATATGGCCCGGAAGACTCACATTAAAAAGACCTTGTGTCACATTTTGCCTTAAGTGGGGAGGTGACTAAACACTGTCACTGAGTAATAGCCACAATGTGAGTGAATGAGTGAGTCAGGACGCCTGCGAGAGAAAGTACTCTCCAGTCCACGTTTACCTTTGTACTACGTTTCCCGAGAATTTCCAACATACGCACCTTAATGGGGGCGCTAGAGGGTGTCGTCAGTGATGTCATCGCGAGGATCACTAGGGGGTTTCGGGTCTTTCAACATCATACCCCCCTCACCGCGCCGACCCGACCAGAAAGGATCAGTCTCCGGCCCACCGGAAAGCGCTTTCAGACACTGGAAAAATTACGTTTAGGCCCGGTACGAAACTTTGCAAATGCTTCTGATTGGCGACAGTCAGAGCCACTTTCCATTTAGAGGCGAACCGTACATGAGCTCGTCTGAAATTAATTTAGACGCAGAATTTCGGGTAATTTTAGCTAACAATTTGTAATCCAGGTACTCTCTCTCTTTTGATCCTTATGGATCAAAAGAGAGAGTCCCTGGATTCCTATACTATTCAACCTTATATCCGAGTCCATATTATCTTTCTATGGCCCTTCGGTCATAACTCTGGCGACGAAGATGAGATCCGTGTTTGACAAACTAATTCCCAAACAGTCAAAAATACGTAAGACCGAAAAAGTACAAAAAAAAAAGAAAAAAAAAGAAAAAAGATTTCTCTCAGGTTAGAAAATCTTCTTTAAAGGTTTCCAAAAGAATATGCCGTACTGGGAGGCGGGCACGATCGCTAGAAGAATCGGCGAGATGGTGTATATAATGCAGGGACCAAGACATACCCACAAAAGACACATTAATAAATTAAAAAAAAGACATGAAATGGATTCTAGCAAACATGATGAATTGGAAGAACCCATCGAGATCATTTGCGACACATTTGACCTCGAGCCCCCCCCCCCCCAACATACGCCCGAACAACGAAGCCTTTAACAATCAATCCCAAAAAGAAAAGGTATTAATTTTCAGGAAATAATAAACCCTTTTACATAGTAAAAGGCCTGGGAGGTGGGTATTGTGGGGACCTATTTACAAATGGACTTTTCTACACCTTTATAATATGGCTACCAACTCTGAGTGGGTCACTGAGTAGTAGCCACATAGTGAGTGAATCAGTGTGTCAGGACGCCTACGAGAGAAAGTACTCTCCGGTCCACGTTTACCTTTGTACTACGTTTTCCCGAGAATATACTATTCAACCTTATATCCGAGTCCGTGTTATCTTTCTATGGCCCTTCAGTCATAACACCTAGGTAGTCTAATTTTTAATTGTCTTTTATTCGGTTAGTCCAGTTTTTAAGCGTCCATTAATTAGGCAATCCAATTATTAAGCATTCATTCTCACTCCTTTGTTATTATCCGCTAGTGTTTAAAAATCACACAGAATATTATCCGAAATATTTTTCAAGCTTCTTACAGCCAATAGTTTGTCCATTCTTATAGACTTTACTTAACCCATTATCTAAGAGTTCTTTCAATTTCCTTTCTGAGTGTGCTGTAAGCCAGACAGATATTTGAATATCTTACGTTAAGATTATGCCCACCGATGATAAATCCTGGTAGGACTTATACATCTATTAGGATCGTTACGCTGTTTAAGTTAAATAAATGCTGCTAACTTAGGCTAATATAGTTTTTATTTACCAGCCGCCTAACGCTTTGCGGTCGCATTTTTTAAAAATAATCCTATCACCCCACTGATGTGCAGGGGCTATATAAGAGTAAAAAGATTAGATAGGAGGAGAGTGAAGAGAAAGACGAACCGGTTAGAAAGGAGCAAGAGAAGGATGGGAATACAGGTGCGATGACAGTTGCAAAGGTGGAGAGAAAGGAAATGGATATACAGGGTGGTGAAGAAAGAACTAGAGTCAAGTGGTTAAGAGATCAGTATTGACATTGCATTTAAATTCCTGGAGGTTGTTTAAAGTCGTCAGGAAAGTAAGAATAAGGAAGCGAGTTCCACGGGCTTCCCTATTAGAACTCTAATATTAATATGGGAAATATATAGAGATACTAATATTAATATTAATATTAGAAATATATAGATATATTAATACTAATATTAATATTAGAAATATATAGAGATATTAATATTAATATTAGAAATATATAGAGATATTAATATTAATATTAATATTAGAAATATATAGAGATATTAATATTAATATTAGAAATATATAGAGATATTAATATTAATATTAGAAATATATAGAGATATTAATATTAATATTAATATTAGAAATATATAGAGATATTAATATTAATATTAGAAATATATAGAGATATTAATATTAATATTAATATTAGAAATATATAGATATATTAATATTAATATTACTATTAGAAATATATCGAGTATATTAATATTAGAAATACATATAGATATATTATTACTAATATTACTATTCGAAATATATAGTGTATATTAATATTAATATTAGAAATATATAGAGATATTAATATTAATATTAGAAATATATAGAGATATTAACATTAATATTAGAAATATATAAAGACATTAATATTAATATTAATATTAGAAATATATAGAGATATTAATATTAATATTAATATTAGAAATACATATAGATATATTATTACTAATATTACTATTAGAAATATATAGTGTATATTAATATTAATATTAGAAATATATATAGATATTAATATTAATATTAGAAATATAGAGATATTAATATTAATATTAGAAATATATAAAAATATTAATATTAATATTAGAAATATATAGAGATATTAATATTAATATTAATATTAGAAATATATAGAGATATTAATATTAATATTTTTTTAAATATATAAAGATATTAATATTAATATTAGAAATATATATGATATTAATATTAATATTAATATTAGAAATATATAAAGATATTAATATTAATATTAGAAATATATAGAGATATTAATATTAATATTAATATTAGAAATATATAAAGATATTAATATTAATATTAGAAATATATAGAGATATTAATATTAATATTAATATTAGAAATATATAAAGATATTAATATTAATATTAGAAATATATAGAGAGAAATAAATAAAAATGATGCAAAAGTATTAACCCTCCATTAGCACCGTGTCTGTTTGAAAATGTTTTTACTTAATATTTAGAAAATGGCAAGTGAAATTTTCATGATTAGTCACATAGCTTTGCGAATATTTTCGTCAAGTGACTAAAAGAACCGTAGTTCTATTGTTCTAGTTTTCTTTCATGCGTTTCTCGCCTGTGAAACTCCCTTCCAATTTATTAAAAAATTATTGTTTCCATGCTACCTATTGTTGATAAGTCTACGGCTGTATATTGTTGAATGCACCGGTTCCTGTCCGTTCACCGAAGTTAAGCAATGTTGAGCCTGGTCAATACTTAAATGGTGACCATTTGGGAATACCAGGTGCTGTAAACGTAAGGATCAAGAATGGTCCACCGGTCCTCCAGGTTTGGGGGTTGGGTGCAGGGCTGACAACCCTGTCCCGTAAAAACCAGCTTGTTGCAGAAATTTACTGCCCAATGCACCAATGGTTGTAATGGATTAATGAAGATATTGTTGAAAAACTCCTGAAGGGCAAAACTTCTCGTGTTCTTGGTTTAACATTTTTTGACTGAAATAAAAAATGTGTTTCTACCGAAACAATCGCTAGGTCTGCTACCAGGAAATTTGGTTCACTATGTCGTACCAGACATTTTTTTCGTCACAGCTTACCATTCATAAATTTTCATTTATTTTTTGACTGATAAAATTTCTGCTTTTATATACCTGGAATGATTTTATGAAATATAAGATTATGGCTTTGTAAATAAATTATGCCTTGGCTTGCACAAGTAATAGTAACAAAAGAAATATAAAATTCATTCACACGATTTTTTTTTACCTTGTTACAATTTATTCAGACACTTTCTATTGTTTTCTTTGTAGGAAATATATGCTACCATAACATGGTTACTACACCCTTTAAGAATCAAAAGAAAAGTAATCAATAAACATGATTTGATTAGAGTATCTCAAACAATTTTGAGAACAAAAGAAAAAAAAAGAACAATATGTAGTGTAAGGGGGCTGGTTAATTTTTCTTGGTTCGGCCTTGTGTCATACTTAAGTAACTTAACCAAACTCTCCACAGCTTACAAGTTTTATGCAGAATTATCATCATCTGAATTATCAGAAGGTTGGTTGGTTGTCGGCAGGTTGGGATGTGTGGAATTGTGTGGAATAACGTAAGAAGTATAAAATATACATTTTGCATTTTAAAATAGAAATTTATTATAAGGAAAGAATAACACGAGTTGTAGAAGTTAATGTGCAATTAGAAACATTATTAAGAAGTTAAGGGTAGAGTTCATACAAAATGTTCATAGTAGTAATTGTTGAAAGAGATAAGGAGGAAAGAGGAGGACGACAATGTCCGAGTCGGTCGAAGTGGAAGTTACATTTTAGATGTGTCTCTCTTTCGCTGCTCCCATCTCTGAGTCTCTGACGCTGCGAAGTCATTTATATGTCCTTTTGAATTTCGCACTGGATCGCTCAGTCCTTTCAAGTCTTACAAGTCGCTCCCTTTGGTCAAAAATCATTTTAACGCCTACTTGCGAAATCTGGTTTCGACTTTTTCGTTAAGCACATGGTCAATCCTTTTTCTATTTGGGAAAAAACAGGAATTCACACGTCATTGTGAATTTTTGTAAAAGTGAAGAAGAAGGTTAATTCTAATTAATTTCTTATCCACTACAAATACATTTTACAACTGGAAAAATACTCGCACAAACTTTATCTTCAGTTGTTACACTTTTACTAGAAATTTCCACAGAATTTTTCTTGGCCACTTATTTAAGTGAATTCATGTTTCGATTTCTTTAGACTGGTTTTAAACTTAAAACATTAATTCAAAACGCAGTATCGATAAACTTCATACATATCACGTTGAATACCAGTAGAACTCTAAAGAACTCTGTAGAACTTCTACGAACTCCTATGAACTTCCAAGAACTTCCCGAGTTACCTTCCTGTTAACTCTTATTAATATAGGAGGGAGAGTCCATTATCTGAGGAATAGGTGTGTTTCACCATAACACAGGTCACAGCCGTTAATATTGCAGATTGGTCTTTGGATATTTTGATGAATCTCTAGAGACGTAGCGAACGGAATCGGATCAAATATGGCAAGAACATTCAGTATACGGAAGAATGGCAGAATTATAAAGTTGCAAGACAGATTCGGCCTAGGAAAATGTCTATCACGATACTGTCTACCAAAATTCATAACGCAAAAGGCTTGCGGCCTATCACGTTGAATACACCGGTTCTCGCTCGATCACCGAAGTTAAGAAACGTTGAGCCTGGTCAGTACTTAGATGAGTGACCGCTTCGGAATACCATTACTGTAAGCGTTTAGTGACGGATGTGCGTTGTGGTGCAGTGGATATCAGCTCGGAAAGAGAAATTGGTGAGCCGAGTTCGAATTCCAGTTGGATACCCTGCATTCACTTAAGCACTGGTACCCTTGGAAAAGGTATTAGTCCGTCCATTCCCTCCAGTTATGAGTTAAATAACAAGGGTAGGACTTGGGGACCCTGCCCTTAAAAAAAATCCCAATGAAACTTGATACTCGAAAAGAAAAAGTATTACTAAACATAAAACTTATATATATATATATATAAAACAACAACGATAAAATTGTTGAAAGAAAAGGGTATTACCAGCAATAAATAAATTAAGTTTAGTTGGCAATAAATGACCCGCCGAGGTTGATATGCCATAAAAACAAAACAACCAACCAATCGTACATAAGAACAATTCTCAGACATTTTGCTAAACTAATGTAGCAAATAGCATCAAGATACCATAACGCATATAGGAGTACTAAATTTACTGAATTGGGTATGTCTAGAGCTAGATAACCTGAAGGAACCCATCCCTCTTTATGCTAATTTTGAATTCAGTTTTCCTTCTCGTAGATTTGTTGCCACCAAAAATAAGAGAACCAAGTGTGACCTTCTATTTAACCCATAGCTGGAGGAAAAGGGATCCATGCCTTTTTCAAGAGCATTAGCGAAAAGTGAACAATAATTTGAACCAGTTCTATATTCTGCACCGATAGTAATTGAACTATTCACTACTGTCATAGACACACACGATTCGTTCGTGCATTCAATATCTGGTCTAGTGTACTTGTTGTATGTCTCGAGATTCTTAGCAAAATTCAAAGAGGCGTCTGTAGTGTTATCGATCCTGACCTGATATCTCAACTTTAGTGATGCAATGAATATGCATATACCTTGGTTTCCCCTTACAGTAATGTGATTGGCTGGTGTCAGCCATAAATAGCGACTAAGGCGATGATCCTGACTACGGTCGACTCCGGTGTAAGAGAATGAAACCTCTGAATTCAAAAACGTATATAGCTTTGGCGAAGTACATACTATACTAGGATGTGCCTTGTGGTCCAGTGGATATCGACTCGGAACGAGAAATCAGAGAGCCGAGTTCGAATTCCAGTTGAATTCGCTGCAATCATATACGCGCAAATACCCTTGGGAAAGGTATTAATCCGTCTCTTCCTTCCAGTTATGGGTCAAATAACAGGACAGATTGGGTTCTATAGCCTTGGTTGGCAACCAGTCTACCGCAGAAAGCAATGGCAACCTACAGCAGGATAATCTTCTGCCCAGTCAGTCAAGTCTCTTTCGAGACATGATCGCCCAAGCGTGTATCGCGTATGGCACTTAACTGACTGGCATACTATGCAACTAAGAAATGGATCTGTCGTATTGACTCGACTATCCTGACTACGGTCGACTCCGGTGAAAGAGAAGGAAACCTCTAAATTCAAAACCGTATGTAGCCTTGGCAAGTACATACTAAGCAAATAATGAGTGGATCTGTCGTATTGATTCTATGATCTCGACTATCGTCGAATCATAGTTGAACACATGTATGTATGTGCGTATGTATGTATTTATGGGCGCCTGACCGAGTGGTTAGAACGGGTTCGAATTTCACCATGGTCGATTTGTCAGGAAGGTGACTACTTCATGTTATCGGTCTGGAGGAGGCGATCCCAGCGTGCGGCACCTTTGGAAAATTCCCGAAAATCCATACCACGGGATCATCCAATCCTTGTGAGTGAAATTGGTTAGATGGCACCTCTTGAGGGTCGTCGATGGTTGTACTAACTCGAAGCCATTGTGACCGAGGGTTTGAGCGTCCTGGCCTTGTTCAGACTGTTGTTCGTGCTAGATAACGCGCTATACAGAAACTGTATTTAAGGTCCGCTCAGCATAGTTGCAGTAAAAATCACAGGGTGTTGAATAAACACAAGTGTGCCTGAGCATTGTCTGCAATTGGGATTAGCTAGTCGCCCAGGCAGACAGGTATCCCCGAATACGATGTATCTATACACACAGTAATGGGAAGTTAATAATGACATTTTAACACGTTAACTCTTAGAGGTCAATTACAAAATTTGACTTCAAACGTCGGTTTCATGTTAACCAATTTAGCTCCCTAAAATGAGTTGCTTTTCAGTTTAAATTGAAGTTTTTAACATTCCTAATATGAAGAGGATCTGCAACGTGCTCTTGAGAGGGCCCGATTCGCCCAGCCATGTTCACCACCCACACTCCTACGTGACTCCCTGCTTTAGGAGTAAGCTGGGCCTTCACAGCCATCTCCGCTACCACCACCACCATCAACGGAGGGGAGGAAAGGAATAAAGAGAGAGAATGACGACGTCGATGTTCGGATACGGGTGGGTGCCGGCGAAGACTAAACATACCAATCTGAAGAGCATTGCTTTTAGTGAGAAATTTGAGAAATGCTTGCTTAGTAATCAACTACCAAATTACAGAAAACTTCCAAGAATGGTTGCTGGAACACAGTGTTATTTTGAAGCTACACCACCAACTGAGAAGAAGGAAAAAAAAAAAAAAAAAAAACGAAAAAAAAAAAGAAAAAAGAAAACACCCAATCAGTCCCTGTAGAGTTTGTGAAAAGAAGAAGGTACGCCGAGAAAACACAGTACCTTTGTGCCATTTGTGAAGACAAACTACTTCGCTGTGTTGTTTTATTGTTTCAAAAACTCAACATCCGAGTACCTGGACGCATCTGTTGCTTTTCAACTGTCTCGTTTATGTGTTATATTTCCAGCAAATTTTAGCTTTAAATAACCTTGGAAGGGTTAAGAAGCTGTAAAAAATTAATGAATGAATCGGAGAGCCAAGTTCGAATTCCAGTTGAATTCGTTGCATTCACTTACGCGCAAATAATTTTGGAAAAGGTCGTATCTCCCACCATTTATGGGTTAAATAACAGGACAGATTGGGTTCTATAGCTTTGCTTGTCAACCAGTCTACCGCAGAAAGTAATGGCAACCTACAGCGGGAAAACATCTTTTGCCTAGTCAATCATGTTTTGTTTTCGAGATATGATCGTCCAAGCATCACACATATGGCACTTAACTGAGTGAATATTTTATGGTAGGTTCAGGGTATTTGCCAACACTACTTTCATGCGAATTCCATATAGTTTCTGTATAAAGGTTTATATTTTGTTCGTTTTTTTTTAAATAATTGGTAGAGGATATTGATTTTTTGTTCTCGATTATTCTTATTCTGACTATGAATACGGATTTTACTGGATTAGACACCCACCCATTCATGATCAGTAAACATGCCTCAGAAAGGGAAAGCAGAGTAGCTGTTTTCTGTTAGCAGATTATAATAATACTAACATTTCATAAGAAAACCGAATGTATTGTCATAGGCTAACGGAGGAGCCCAAAAAATGCCAATTACAGGTTGAGGACACTAAAATCCAGCAAGTACAAAAATTTTGTAAGTGTGTTCTAACAGAAGATGGAAAAGCGCGACACTGAGATCCGAAGGTGAATTGGGATGGACAAGGACGCATTCCAGAAGCTAAGTAAAGTATTAAGAGACAGGAAAATTTTTCTAGAAACAAAGAAGAAAGTACTGGATTGCTATGTGATGTCTGTTCTTCAATATGGATTCTGGGCAATATCATCAAAGATGAATGAAAAACTTGAAGCAAGGATGCTGCAGATATCATGGACTGAGCATGTGAGCAAAATTAATTATATGTGTAGTAATATTCTAAATTGCCTAAAATAGCTTTAGGAAATATCTAAGTTGTAATTTTTATGGAAAACACAATAATTTAAAACATGTAAATTGCAGTTTTTATTGGTATTAAAAACTAAGTTATCTCTCTTACATCATATAATTTTTAAATCGGTGTTCGCGTTCCTATATGTATCGTCAAATGTTTTCTAACTGTAAACAAGATGAAAATATCCTTAAAAACTCATAAGTACAAATATATTTCCCCTCAGATCCAAGTAAAAAAACTTTGCTTAAGCTCATCAAGTATGTAATGCCTAGTTTTCCTTCGTCTCTCTTTCCATCTATCTGTCCTGTGAGTATCATATTCTCCAGGCCCTCCATCCTCGTTACATGTTTGGTCTATGGTTTCCTCGGCATCTTTCTGTAGAATCACATCTCGGATGATTCAAGTCTTTCCTTCATCTTTAATGAGATCATCCAGCATTAGCTACCGTATTGTAGGACATCCAGTACATTTCCTGCTTCTCAAAACGAAATTTTCTTGTCTCCCAATACTCTACTCAGCTTTTGGAATGAATCCGTGGTCATGCCAATAGACCTTCGGACCTCAATGCCGCAGTTTCTGTACTCTGTCAGAACACGGTAAATTTTTTATTTGTTCCCCGAAGGCCTTTACCCCATCAAATCTTTCCAAAACATCCTTAATTCCGTGCAAATATATATGCTGAACTGAAATCGATAATTGTTTATTGAAGAAACCTACCTTTTTTTCATGTTATCGACCAGAAATAAATCGGACTATATCTCACCCCTTACCACCGTTCTCATATCTGATACACCGCTAAATGAATTGAGGCGTAGGATACTTGTTTCGGCCTATTTACTCCCTTTGGGCAATTACTCCGCGATTTGTTTGGTTTCGGAACTCAATTTCCGCGTAGTAATTGCAAAAAGGAAGTAAAAAGGCCGAAAAATCGGCAAACTACGCGTGAAGTCATTCTGAAGTGAATTACATTTTTGAAGCTTGGTTACGGGTTGAGATAAACAGCGACAAGGAAGTTCGATATTTTTCTGGTCGTTAACTTGAAAAGAGATAGGTTTCGTCAATAAACAATTATCGATTTGAGTTTAGCATTTACATTTGCACGGAAATAAAGATGTTTTGGAAAGATTTGAAGGGGTAAAGACCTTCGGGGAACAAATCAAAAATTTACCCCGAACACTTGTATTTACATTTCTGTACATGCTTGATTTTATTATCTTCGGCCTGTAGTTGGCATTTTAGGATCAGCTTTTTTTTTGTTTTTTTTTTTACTGATAACCATGCGTTCAGCTCTCTTTTAGTTTATATGTAGTCTTTTCTTTTCGCTTTCTCAGTCTTCTTTCCGTGTCTGCTATCAACACTGTAGCATCTGTATTCACAGCAGTTATGAATATTACGAAAAATCGGGTATTTGTGTATTTAAGGCTTAATTCGATCTTGTTTAGCCACGAATCCTTTGCGGTCGAATGGTTAAGACACAGCAGATCAACTGACGGCTTTCCCTGGTCTATAAGGATCGCATATTTTCCTGACAATATTTTTCAAATACTAAGCCCCGTAGAAATACATATCGCCCGGTTCACACTCCACCCATGTCCATTGAACAGGTTAAGAGGCTCATCCCTTGTTCCCTGTTTAGGATGTGGTTTCCGGCTTTCTCTTTTCCAATCTTCTCACTTTGTTTTTTTTTTCAATTGGAGTAGATAGATCTATCTATCGCCCGGTTCACACTCCACCCATGTCTATTGAACAGGTTAAGAGGCTCATCCCTTGTTCCCTGTTTAGGATATGGTTTCCGGCTTTCTCTTTTCCGATCTTTTCACTATTACGTAGCCCCCTGCACATCAGTGCCGTTACCGCCTTGCTCGGGGTGATACGATTTTAAAAAAAAAATTATGTGTGTGTGTGTGTGTGTGTGTGTGTGTGTGTGTGTGTGTGTGTAGTGTTTAATTACAGAAAAACAGTATTCATTAGAAATAATGTTCAAACAAATAAACCTAAATAAATATGTCGGTTAATTCCATTTCGAGAAACACACACACACACACACACACACACACACATATATATCTACATATATATATATTGCTTTTAAACACATTTTTCGAAGAATTCATATCTGCTCTGTTTTCATATCCTAATAAAAAAACATGTAAACAAAGACAACGAAATTTTATGAAATCCGTTACGAAATGGATTAACTTCGACATATTTTTAATTTATTTGTTCAAACATTATTCTTATATTTTCCTAACAAGATTTTTCGAATATTCACGCCAGTAGATATGAACAGAGTACCTACTCAAATAGGAGTATCCATTAAAAAATCGATACGTTGCGTACCTGGAAGAAATTTGTCAAGACAGATCTAGACATTTTATTTAGAAACCTCTATTTACACATATAAGAAAAAAGCATAAATGCAGGCCCTCTAAACAAAATTTTTCAATTTGTCTTGAAAAAGTGCTAGGTGTGCGGTTGGTGTAATCTTGTAGAGAGTGGTACGGAATGAGAAATCCGGGAGCCTAGTTCAAATTACAGTCGATTTTGCTACATTCACTTGGGAAATGTACGGATCTATCTCCTCCTACCAGCGTGTGGTTTATTAGACGGATTCATCAGGAAAACTGATTGTTACTTTGATTGATTGGTTATTTCGATTTTGTTTCGCGGTGTATCAGCATCTCCATGGGTCATTTAGTGTAGAAATCTAAATATTTTGAACATAATTTTATAGACTCAACTAAAGAAATTTTGAAAGCAATTGTATGCTTTAAACAATAGGGAAATTGTATTGCTGGTTATTTTGCTATTAAACCCATTGTTGATAATTCTACTATCAAATACGGTTGGTATAAGTAGGTTAAATGTCGTACGTGATGCACTCTTGGGCGATCATGTCTCGAAAGAGACATGACTGACTGGGCAGAAGAATTTGCTGCAGTAGGTTCGCATTACTTTTTGCGGTAGACTGGTTGCCAACTAAGGCTGTAGAACGCAATCTGTCCTGCTATTTAACGCATAGCTGGAGAGAGAAATGATGGATTCATGCCTTTCACATGTATTTGTATTTACGCATATGTGAATGTAGCGAATTCAACTGGAATTCGAACTTGGCTCTCCGATTTCACGTCCCGAGACGACATCCACTGAACCACAACGCACATTATGGTTTGTATATATTAGTTTAAAATGTGTTGTTGGTCATTTTGTTTTAAAATTGTATTGTTTGTAATTTTGCTATAAATATGTATTGTTGGTCACTTTTTAATATACAATTGTATTGCTGGTATTTTTACTTTAAAAATGTATTTTTATATTCTCATAATATTTTGTTTTTCTTTGTAGGTTCACTATTTGCCCATAGCTTGAACCCTGATAGGTGCTAAAACCCTGGGTTAGCGTGGATCTGGGAACAACAGCAATTCAATGGTGATTCCACGTTTCTCAAACCTTCTTCCAATCCTCCAATCAGAGGATTGCTGCCAGATACAGTTTATCGTCATACACACTCTGTTTCTTTTTTCTTTCTGTCAAAGCTTTTTTGTTTGTTTGTTTGTTTGTTTGTTTGTTTGTTTCTTTGTTTCTTTCTTTCTTTCTCCTGTTTCTTCCTTTCACAGTTTTTTTTTTTTTTCATTCTCACTCTGTGCCTTTCTTTCTTTCTGTTATGGTACCCTCCTACGAGGAATGAGCTGTTCCTCTTGTAACATATATGATTACCTGCGCGACTTCCAGGGAGCAGTTGTGAGCAGTAACTGCCTGGCGTACTGTCGAGGTCTCTGCCTTCGAACGGAGAGTATTAACCCAGTCGAGGCCCCGCCGAAGTGTAGAGTCTCGTTTGGGTAAAATTAGACAGGATTTTTTTCCGGGTTATATGGCCTGGGTTACCCTTATTAAAAAGGCTTTGTGGCACATTTTGCCTTAAGTGGGAAGGTCAATAAATACTGAGGTTGCGAGCCGTCAAGTACAGCAGTTAACGAGAGTAGTTGACGACATCCACTCGTCAGGCAGCGTAATAATACCTTCAGACTTCTGTATTCTTTATTATTAACACTTCCTTTAAATATCTTGTTTCTTGTTTTATTAATACACTATTTTGAACCTACCTTCTTGTTCCGTGTCTTACTTCCGGTCAAACCGGTCACTACAACTTTGCGGCGAAGTTTGGTCGCAACTCCACAGCAAATTGGCAGCGTAGATCCACAACACTTTCTTTCTCTTTCTTTCTTTCTTTCTTTGTCTCCCTTTTTCTCTCTTTTTTCTTTCTTTGTCTCCCTTTCTTTCTTTCTTTCTTTCTTTCTTTGTCTCCCTTTTTCTCTCGCTTTTCTTTCTTTGTCTCCCTTTCTTTCTTTCTTTCTTTCTTTGTCTCCCTTTCTTTCTTTCTTTCTTTCTTTCTTTGTCTCCCTTTTTTCTTTCTTTGTCTCCCTTTCTTTCTTTCTTTGTCTTTCCCTTTCTTTCTTTCTTTCTTTCTTTCTTTCTTTCTTTCTTTGTCTCCCTTTTCCTCTCTTTTTTCTTTCTTTGTCTCCCTTTCTTTCTTTCTTTCTTTCTTTCTTTCTTCTTGTTATAGCTTGTTTCTCTCATTTTCTCACTGTATATAGGAAAAGCATTATTGTTACAATTTGGCATTAAATAATTCATGCAGGTTTGATAAACCGTAAAAAAATCAAATCACTATCTTTATAAAGTTCCTCTAGAAACGAAACGCGTCCGTATAAAAGGTTTTCCTCTTATCGTTTCTTTTATTATTTATTGTCCTCAGGCGATTTACACTATTCGCTTTTAAGAACGCCCAAGCAACCAGGATTTTTTATGAACGCACAATCTTCAAAATTAAAGAAGTTATAGCGTTTCAATCCATGGTTGGGTGTTCCTAATAAGCCATGGCTGAAAACGTTTATTAGGATCAAACAACCATGGATGAAAACGTTATGACTTATAATTTTGAAAATTACGCGTTTATAAAACAATTCCCGTTACGTCAGCGTTCTTAAAAAAAACGGTCAGTCAGTTAAGTGCCATACGTGATACACACTTTGGGCGATCATGTTATGACTGACTGGGCAGAAGATTATCCCGCAGTAGGTTGCCATTGACTATAGAAACCAATCTGTCCTATTATTTAACCCATAACTGGAGGGAAGAAACAGATTAATACCTTTCCCAAGGAATTCGAACGTAGAATCAGTCATTGTAAATAGCCTGAGGACACCAGATGGTAGAAACCTGGATTGCGTAATATAGTGATTTTCCAAGTGCAGCTTAGATATAGCACATAGCCGAATGTTTTGGACACCCAATGAGGATCGAACTCACTACTCAGTTGTAATGATTATACCGAAACAAGCTTGATAACCATTACACCACCTCGAGGTGCCCCTGTGTTGTGTAATGTAACTCGTTTACAAATTATATATATATATATATATATATATATATATATATATATATATATATATATATATATATATATATATATATATGAGATAACTATACCTACTTATATATCAAGAAAAATATTGAGGCCTTTGGAGTAAAATTCCCAGCATCCATCGTTTGTGCGCATGTGTAGTCGTACCAACCTGACAAATTTAGTTCGATGAAGTCTTAAAAGACGAAACGCGTCACCTGACAACGTTTTTCACTTTTTAACACATTCTTCTTCTCTAATATATATATATATATATATATATATATATATATATATATGGAGAGAGAGACAGAGAGACAGAGAAGGAGAGAAAATGAGTGAAAAGAAAGAGAGAGGAGTGTGGTCCCGGTGAGAAGAGGGATTTTATTGGCGATATATTCAAATGTAAATATACTGAAACATTTGGCCCGAAAACGAATGAGATCTTTGCAATGGAGTTTAGACAGGTGCTCAGCGCATCGACTCTCTAGCTTCCCAACCCAACACAACTAACTCTAAAAACAAGAATAAAATTTAAAAAAAAGTAAAAGGCAAAGAAAGAAAGAAGAAAAAGAAAAGAAAAGAAATGAAGGAGTCGAGAGAGAAAAAAAGAACGTGGTGCTTTGAGGACAAACATTTTTCTCGGGTTCTTTGAATTTTCTTATCTGGGAAAACAAAACTCGGATTGATGATGAAAAGAGCGGATACTGAATGGTTTCAACTGGGAGCAAAAATATTTGCGAACGGCACTCATCCTTCACTGCATTGGCAAGAAAGTTTATCTTTGCCGTTATCTTATTCTCATATAAATGCATAAATGATTTTTCTTCGTATTTGCCAGTGTTCACGCTTTTCTTGGTTCGTGTATATGAATAGATTTGGCCATTTAAGTCAGTTAAAATTTTCATCTATCTATCTATCTATCTATGTATCTATCTATCTATCCCAGTTTGTTCATTATCGATCGATCGATTAATCGCATCCTTTTCATATCTATCATAATAAGACTTTTTTCTATCATTCTCTCCTAGTCTGTTTTTGCCTCTTTTTCTTAGTTTTTCTTTCTTTCTTTCTTTCTTTCTTTCTTTCTTTCTTTCTTTCATCTTGTCACTGTCTGCTTCTTGTTTGTTTCTTTTTCTTTCTGTCACAGTCTGTTTGTTTGTTTGTTTGTTTCTTTCTTTCTTTTATCTTTCATCTTGTCACTGCTTCTTGTTTGTTTCTTTTTCTTTCTGTCACAGTCTCTTTCTTTCTTTCTTTCTTTCTTTTATCTTTCATCTTGTCACTGTCTGCTTCTTGTTTGTTTCGTTTTCTTTCTGTCACAGTCTGTTTCTTTCCTTCTTTTTTCTTTCTTTTTCTTGTCAATGCCTTACAATAATCAGGCCAATACAAAAATAATAAATAGGGTAAGAACTGACAGGACAAAGAACCTGCTCCTCAACAGGATGTATAAAAGCCTAGAATGGAACGATAATACTGGAGAAAAAGGAAATACTCAAGCGATGGGAAGAATATATAGAAAATCTTTTCCACGACAAGAGAGAGCAACCGTTAATACGGAAAGATGAGGACGGACCGGAAATATTAAAGTCAGAAGCAATAGCCAAACTGAATAGAAACAAAGCAGCTGGTCCAGACGGCATTGTAATAGAGCTGCTGTTAGCCCTGGAACAATTCGGCATAGAAAAAATTACGGAAATAATAAATGAAATTTATAATAGTGGTATAATGCCAGACGACCTATGAAAGTCCATTTTCATAGCATTGCCTAAAAAGCCAGGTGCAAACGAGTGTGAAATACACCGAACTATCATCTTAATGAGTCAAATTACAAAACTGATCGTCCGAAAACTGATGAATAGAACAAGAAGCAGAATCAGGCCAGAGATAGGACAAGAACAGTGCGGGTTCGTCAAAGACACTGGGACAAGGAATGCCATATATATATATATATATATTTTTTTTTTTTTAATCATTTCACCCCGAGCAAGGCAGAAACGCCACTGATGTGCAGGGGGTTACATAAATGTAGAAAGATTAATTAGAAAAGAGTGAGGAGTACAAGCTAGTTAGAAAGGAACAATAGAAAGCTGAGAAAGCAGGTGCAATGACAGATACATGGGCGGAGAGAACGTGAAGATTATACAGGGGAGGGGAGAGAGCTAGAGTCCAGTGGTTAGTAGGTGAGTATTAACTTTGCTTTTAAATTTCTGGAGGTCATAGCCGTCAGGAAAGCAAGAATGATTAGGATTCTCTCTGAAAGGGCAATACAAATGAAGAAGGACTTATACCTGTGCTTTATTGACTATGCAAAAGCGTTCGACAAAATAAGCCACAAAGAATTGATGGAGATGCTCAGCAGGCTCGACATATTTGGTAAAGACCTTAGAGTAATTAAAAACCTCTACTGGCAGCAAACTGCCTACATACGGACAAGTAACGAATTCAACAGTTATACAAAAATAGAAAGAGGCTTAAGACAGGGATGTGTATTTTCATCGGATCTATTTAACTTGTACAGTGAGAATATTTTGATGACCCTAGATGTTATGCCAGAATTTGTCATCGGAGGTCACAATCTGAACAACATAAGATACGCAGACGACAGAGTGTTGATTGCAGACACGGAAAAAAACTGTAGGACCTTCCACAGAAGATAGCTGAAGAGAGTGACATGAAAGAATTACAAATAAACTGCAAGAAAACCGAATTCATGGTCATCAGCAAAAAGAGCAGCCCAAAGTGCCAAATATGGGTGGGTGGTGGATGTTAAAATCAAGCAAGTACGAAAATTTGAATATCTGGGCGAAGTGTTCTAACTGAAGACGGAAAGTGCGACACTGACATCCAAAGGCAAATTGGCATGGCGAAAGACGCGTTCCAGAAGCTGAGTAAAGTATTAAGACACAGGAAACTTTCACTAGAAACAAAGAAGAGAGTACTGGATTGCTATGTGATGTCAGTTCTTCAATATGGCAGTGAATGTTGGACAATATCAACAAAGATGAAGGAAAAACTTGAAGCAACTGAAATGTGGTTTTACAGAAGGATGCTGCGGATATCGTGGACCGAGCATGTGAGCAATGACGAGGTTTTGGAAATGATGGAAACGAAAAGGAAATTAATATCGAGCATCAGGAAGAAACAAATGAAGTTCCTGGGACATGCAATGAGGAAAGAGGGCTTGGAGAACCTGATACTAACAGGTCAGATAGAGGGAAAAAGAGACAGAGGAAAGCAGCGAATAACATATTTAAAGGGCCTGAGCAGGTGGATGACAGAACGGGTTCTGAGAGACATTACAGAAGAAAGCGGGATAGGAAGACGTGGAAGGCCATGGTCGTGTACATCCTGAAGGGACAAGGTACATAAAAGAAGAAAAAAATAATAAATTCACTGATTGATTGATCCATTTATTACGGCTTATCAAAAAACTTTGCCGGTTATTTAAACCCAGGAAATAGTCTGTAATAATTTTCTTTTTTGTGGCCATAATAATGCTTTAGTAATAGGAATTCTACTAATTAACCCATAGGTAAGAGGAGAAGAGGTTGATTTATACCATTCTCAAAGGAAGTGAATATAGAGAATCTAGCCGTAATTTGAACACTGCTCTCTAATTAACAATTCCAAGACATTATCCATTGCCCTACTCGTATATCCAAACTTAGAGCAACAGGTATTTCCAAAACGGTCACTTATATAGGTGTTGACCCCGCTCGACGTTGCTTAAATTTGATGATCATATAGGAGCCGTTATTTTAACGTGACGTGGGCGTAAGTCTGTGGTAATAAAGTAAAAAAAACAAAAAAACAAGTGAAATCAGAAATAAGACATTATAAAGAAGGTTAAGGAGAAGAAGAAAGAAAAAAGAAAAAAAAGAAGAAAAAATGAAAATCCAGATCCAAAAATAAACGAGATTTTCTTAACTTAGAAAAAGAAAAAAACAAATAAAATCAGAAAAAAAAAGAAAGACATTATAAAGAAGAGGAAGAAGAAGAAGAAAAAGAATAAATAAATAAATAAATAAAGAAAGAAAGAAAGAAAGAAAGAATTAAAGACGAGAAGCAAAAATAAACGAGATTTTCTTAACTTAGAAAAAAAGGAAAACAAATGAAGTCAGAAATAAGAGAAAGACATTATAAAGAAGGTGAAGAAGAAAAAGAAGAAATAAATAAATAAATAAAGAATGAAGAAAAGAAAGAATGAAAGGCGAGGACCAAAAATAAACGAGCTTTGCTTAACTTAGAAAAAACCGAAAAAAAATGAAATCAGAAATAAGCAAGAGACATTATAAAGAGGGTGAAGAAGAAAAAAGAAAGAAAGAAAGAAAGAAAGAAGAAAAGAAAGAATAAAAGATGAGAAGCAAAAATAAGCGAGAAATTTCTTAACTTAGAAACAGAAGAAAACAAATGAAATCAAAAATAAAAGAAAGACATTATAAAGAAGCTGAAGAAGAAGAAATAAATAAAGAAAGAAAGAATGAAGAAAAGAAAGAATGAAAGACGAAAAGAAAAGATAAACCGAGATTTGCTTAACTTAGAAAAATAGGAAAACAAATGAAGTCCGAAATAAAAGAAAGATATTATAAAGAAAATGAAGAAAAAGGAGAAAAAAAAGAAAGAATGAAGAAGAGAAAGATGAAAGGCGAGAAATAAAAATATACAAGATTTTTTTTAACTTAGAAAAATAGAAAAACAAGTGAAGTCAGAAATGAAAGAAAGACATTATATAGAAGCTGAAGAAGAAGAAAAAGAGGAAAGAAAAAAGAAGGAAAGAAAAAAAGAAAGAAGCGAAGAAAGAATGAAAGAGACGAAAAGAAAAGATAAACGAGTTTGTTTAACTTAGAAAATAGGAAAACAAATGAAGTCAGAAAGAAAAGAAAGAGATTATAAAGAAGGTGAAGAAGAAAGAAATAAAAAGGAAAGAATGAAGAAAAGAGAAAATGAAAGGCGAAAGGAAAAAATATACGAGATTTTTTAACTTAGAAAAGCAAATGAAGTCAGAAATAAAAGAAAGATATTATAAAGAAGCCGAAGAAGAAGAAGAAAGAAAAAAGAAAAAAGAAACAAAGAAAGAAAGAAGAAAAGAAAGAATAAAAGACGAGAAGCAAAAATAAGCGAGAAATTTCTTAACTTAGAAACAGAAGAAAACAAATGAAATCAAAAATAAAAGAAAGACATTATAAAGAAGCTGAAGAAGAAGAATGAAGAAAAGAAAGAATGAAAGACGAAAAGAAAAGTTAAACGAGATTTACTTAGAAAAATAGGAAAACAAATGAAGTCAGAAATAAAAGAAAGACATTATAAAGAAGTTGAAGAAGAAGAAGAAAGAAAGAAAGAAAGAAAAGCAGAAAGAAAGAAGAAAAGAAAGAATGAAAGACGAAAAAGAAAAATGAACGAGATTTGAGATATCAGAAAGAAGACTTTTTTAACTTAGAAAAAAAGGAAAACGAAATAAAGAAACAAGACTGGTAATGGTGGAGGAGTTGGGAAAAATTATAAAAAGAGAAAAAATTAAAAAAAGACAGTCGACATACGATTGTTGGGCATCTTGGTGAATAGTTGAGTCAGAAGCAAAACTCATAATACCGCTAGCGACAAGCACAAGACGGCGAGCAGCATTCTTCTCGCTTGGGCAGAATTCTGGTCCACAAAAGAGGCTATCATGCTCGAATGAGTTCAACATTGGTATTATTCTTGCAAGACTGTTCCGTAGACAAATCCGACCAGTGTTCAAGCCTCTTCATATTCTTGTGACTTTTTTTCTTGATTCTAGTTTTGTTTAATATTATTCACTATTTTTATCTTCTTATTTATACCCTTTTGTTCCATACCGTTATCTTCGGAAAGCACTTTGGAATCCAATGATGCAATGTCGTTGGTGCGTTAAATGATGACAACCATAACAAAAAAAAATAAATTTTGTTGACTGGTGTTAATGGCTGACAGGCATTGGCCAAAACACACCTCATGCATGAAAACGGGGTTCGGGTTGACGCTACTTTGCTTCGGTAGTCTGGAAATCGGTTCCAATAATTTTCTTCTTGAAAGATGCCTGTGTTTGAGAATTACGGGGTTTAGAATAAGCATGAAGGTTGGAGAAGAATCTTTTCTTTTTCTTGTTGCTTATTTTTTGCAGCCAACTAAGATTTTTTCTTTTTATTTTGTTTTCTGAAGCCCTTTTTCATTCATTAATTTTGATTTGCAATTTTACGCTTGTGGTAAGGGACTTGTCCTTCTTCTCTAGCTTTTTCTTCTTTTTCTTCTTCGTCTCCTACTTCTTCTCCCGCTTCTTTTTTCTTCTTCTTTGTCTTTGCCTTCGCCTTCTTTTTCTTCTTCCCTTTTTCTTCTTTGCTTCTTCTTCATTCTCTTCTTCTTTTTCTTTTCTTTTTCTTTTCATACCTCTTTGTTCTTTCTTCTTGGTCTTTGTGTTATTATTTTTCTTCATTAAAAGAGGTAGAAATATTCACAAAGTAGAAGTCATGAAGTTACTTGTGCCTTTTCTTTTCCTTCCTTATCTGCGTATAAAATGATTTAGGCATTTTTCACACACACACACACACACACACACACACACATATATATATATATATATACTAGCAGTATAGCCCGGCGTTGCCCGGGTGTAATGAAAGCTTTAAAACTAATCCATGGTCCTGGAGCTCAGACTCTTTGGACGTTGGCACGAAAGACTAAAAAGCAATAGTTGTTTCCAGTTAAAGGGAAACCGTAGACTGAAAGAAAAATGAATGGATGTAAGTCAAATTTTGATTTCCTGCTATCGATTTATACATATATATATTATCGATTTTCTGCACTATTGTAAGAACTCCAACCTTGAAACTTCTGAATATCGTTTCTTATGTCTTTCACTTTTTTTATTTAGTTACAGCAGCGTCATATATATTGCGTAAATATTATGTATAAAAACAGGTGTTTTTTTAAGCTACTGCTCTTACACTCGATCACAAGTTTTATGACGCTTGTAAGATAGCCATTGTCAAGTAAAATGTAAAAAATCCATTTTTCCTTTTCAAATCAATTATGCTCTGTGATATCAACTCTATGTTCATATATATATATATGGTGACCCCCCCACAAAAAAAAAATTGAGTTTTTTAAGTGTGTATTGGCAGATATGATCAAGTGGCAGCACTGCAAAACAGTGGCCTCACAAAGTAAACACTCTGCCATTTCACTAACCCTGAATCAAGATGAATTTCTAAGCAAGTTATGGATGTCAGATAAGGCCCATTTCATCTCACAGATTACTTGAATAAGCAGAACTACCGTTACTGGGCAGACATATCCTAATGAAGTTCATGAACGCTCTTTATACGCTAGTAAGATGACAGTATTGTGTGCTGTGTTATTACATGGGATGATCGGACCTTATTTTTTGAAAATGAACAGGGGATCTCAGTCACTGTCACTTCGAATCGTTACGTGGAGACACCTGAATTCGTACAGGAGGATGCCATCAACAGAACGTAATTTTAAAAAATGAAAACATCATTGTTTCTTGAATGTTATGTTTTGAGGCTTCAATCATTTTGAATAAATTATTTTTCTTCAATCATTCTTGATTTTATTGGATTGCTAAAAAGTTCTCGTATTTTGGGGTAATTCTCTCTCTCTCTCTCCCTCTCTCTCTCTCTCTCTCTCTATATATATATATATATATATATATATATATGAATAAATATAGTCATAAGGTGTGCTATATTTATAGGATAAAGTGCTCAATATCAGAGATAGAGCGTATCTAATCTAATCTAGACTTATTTATAAATGGAACTTTTTCTGTGTGTGAGTATGCGTGTGTGTGTCCGTTACCTATAGACTCCGAAACGCCTGATTTTCTTGAAAATTTACACAGTTGTACTATAAGCGTCTGCGAGTGTTCTTAGCTAGGGTTTGTGTCTAGGTATCCCCGATAAATATCGAAAATCGATAATCGAAAAAATCGGTTTATAGAAGGGGTGGTCAGATTTTAATCAAATTTGATACACTCATAGACAAAGACATAAGAAACGATATTCAGAAGTTTCAAGGCTGCAGTTCTTACAATAGTGCAGAAAATCGATAATATATATAAAAGGCAAGATGTTTGCGTGTGTGTCTGTTTGTCTGCCTGTATGTCTGTATTTTTTCAGCCCTTTTATTTTAGTTTCTGCTTCGGGTTTGGCTCTAAGTAGGTATAATTGTAGTTCTTAGTTTCTCAGCCATGATACCATTTACTCAGAGGATTTATTTAGCCTTCAAAATTCAGTTTACGACGAAAAAAACTTATTTGATATCGATACCAGGAAATCGAAATTTGACTTACATCCATTCATTTTTCTTTCAGTTTACGGTTTCGCTCTAACTGGAAACAACTATTGCTTTTTAGTCTTTCGTGCCTACGTCCAAAGAGTCTGAGCTCCAGAACTATGGATTAGTCTAAAAATTTCATTACACCCGAGCAACGCCAGGCTATACTGCTATTGTAAATATAAAAGAGTGAACATTGAAGTCAACACTCAGGGGCGACAGGCTGTTACATGCTAAGCGCAATCATCAGGCCACACACACACACACACGCGCGCGCATATATATATATATATATATATATATATATACACGAATATACGCAACCCTACATATAACCAATTTTTTTAAAAAATTAATCAGTTTGTCTGACTATCGCAAGAGCGTGAAACCCAGGGTTAGAAACTCACACCTATCTATATGAATATGTCAGCTCTATCACCGATATTGAGCGCTTTTAAATAAGTACCACGCATATATAATATATAAATAATATAGTGATGATCTACGAATACTGTCTTAATATATATAGGAAAGAATATTAATAAAAAGTTTTGAATTTAAAAATGTACTTTTTTTGGACAGTATTTGTTTATTTTAATTTTTGTATTTTATATTTCAGACCGCCCTCGGTCCTTCATCAGAAACGAGTGATTTTTAAATTTGAATTAGAAATTAACGTCCGAATATTTTTTTTGTGTTTACATCACGTGGTGTGTTTGTTCACAACATGCGGCACGTCCGTAGAGAAATAATATAATATATATAACAAATTGCATATATATATATATATATATATATATATATATATATTGATATTTATAATTATATACATACACTTTTCACACACACACACACACACACACACACACACACACACACACACACACACACACACACACACACATATACGAAAACGATTAGGGTGAATTTGCTTTAAAATCAAAAGAAAACCTTGCTTCACTGTGAAACTTTCCGTAGCCAATCGGTGAAAGCACACACATATATATATATATATTTATATACATTGTTGTTTTAACGTTCTCCACACGCCTGAAAGCTGTTGCATTTATGTCCTTCAAACGTCCTAAATTATTAATAATTGGCGCATGCCGAGTAACATTACTTTACATGGATGGCTTTCATTTACGGATCGCTAAAAGCATGTTCTCATAACGAAAGAATGTACTTGATATAATTGGGACTACTTTTTAGCCTAACTACCTCAGCGATATAACCTTCATTCTATACGATACTGAAATTTAAGTCCCATTGAAGCAGCTTACGAATTTTCAACATATAAAGATATGAACACCACGTTCAAGAATAAGGACAAAGTTGGCTTCGCTCAGATAGAAACATACGAATACGTACCGACAAACAACAAACACAAGATTAACATCTTAATTTTAAATGAAATATGACAAAGTATAAAATATGGGAAGGGCAAAGAACGGCAGACGTAAGATCGATAACAGAGCCATTATCCGTTGCTGTATATCAGTTCAAATGTTCGTGTTTTGTAAATTTTGAATTCAAAGTTCGTAATGACAAACAAGCAGAGTTATTGCAGAATGTTCCTCGCAAAAGTTGACCATTCTTCCTTGGACGATGTACGATACAATATCCCGTAATAATATCTTGTACTTCATGTCCACTCGTTTAATTGGTTTGAGTTCGAGATGACAATAAGATAATTTCTTTGGGCATAATATTCTTTTATCTTTTGTCCATTAAATAATCAAATAGATTCGAGATCTTCGGATAGATATTTCCTTCTTTCTCGCACAGCCAGTTTTATGGGTGCATCTCTCATAATCGCATTATGAGAGTCGATTTTCCCTCGATCTGGTTTGATCAGAGATTATCACGAAAGTAACATTTACGCCGCCAAAATCCCGTGTGATGACGTATGTCACGTGAGCTTAGGCGACCAACTTTTACTCACTTTATTAGGAAATTTTTTCTTTGTTATCAAGCGACATAATTCTTTTTCCCGCCTTTCCTCAGCTGAGATAAGACATAGACTAAATAGGAAATTAAACAATAGCCGAGAAATGACTTAGTCTGAACAGGAAGTAAAGCAAAAGAAGAAAGAAAGAAGAGAAGAGTACATACACAGGCAGCGTGTCTCTTGTTGAATTGACCATACGCCTGATGTGAACACATAACATTGAGGGCTACCACGAAACGTTGCTTTGTAGAAACGATACCTGTGGGGATGCTTACCCTACTACTGCAATCTTAACATGTTCAGGCCTAAGTTTAGCTATTGTCTTCACCACATGTCTCCATAAACTGTTACTTTTTGTAAACCTCTATATGGAGCCTCTCTTCGGTCTTTTACATCAGAAACGTTGTTGCAAAATTCATCAAATAAGATTGGATAAAGAAAAGTTAATATCAGTTTTATTGGTCACTGTGATGCATGGATATCGACTCGGGACGACAAATCGGGAAGCCGAGTTCGAATTCAAGTTGAATTTCTTGCATTCACTTACGCACAAATACCCTCTTGGGAAAGATATTAATTCCTCTTTTCTCTCCAGTTATGGGTCAGATAATAGGACAGATTGGGTTCTATAGCATTGGCTGGCAACCAGTCTACCGCAGAAAGCAATGGCAACCTACTGCGAAATAATCTTCTCTCCCAGTCAGTCATGTCTCTTTCGAGACATGATCGCCCAAAGCGTGTATCACGTATGGCACTTAACTGACTGACTGACTAGAGTATTAAACCGTTGAAAAAAGAGATAAGTAAGAAAAGAAAGAAAGACAGACAGACAGAAAGAAAAAGAGAGAAAGGGACACATAGAAGGAAAGAAAGAATGGAAGAGAAGCAAGAGAGAGAGAGAGAGAGAGATACTAAAGGCAATAAAGCGACTAAGACACAGCGGGGATACTGTCCATGAAAGAATAAAAGAAAAACAAAAAAAAAATTAAGGAGCGAGGATTTATGAAGACCTGATGATGACAATCGACATTGCATGTAAATTTTTGAAGATCAAAGTTGACTGCAAAGAAAAAAAGTCCGCAAGTTGGAACTGACAGAAAATGAACGATTTGCGTAGAATTTACGGTTACATCTAGCTTATTTCAACTGTACAATGATGAGAAGCCTAACCGCCAATCAAGTGCTGCACTTAAATTAATAAAATCTAGATACCATAATGGAGATTTCATCGGAACAATTACCATGGAAATATTAAAAGAAAAGGCGCAGGTGAGCTACCTTACAGCGGTGGCAAAGTGACTGAAGGGGAGATGCCTGGTCAGAACCAATGGCGTAATAACTTCTTCCTTGGATTTTATCAAGGATTTCAAAATATATAGCAGCGGCATGCGATTCGATCAAAATGTCATGGACAGGTTGCAGTTGCCAGACGTATGAACTGTGAAACTCTGGAGTCGGTCAATACAAGTACACCGAGCATTTTTCCTTTTGTCGTTTTCTTTTACATTACTCTTAAGAGACTCGGTGATTTTATTTGTCATAAGCAGAAATGCGCAGGTGATGAATCGCCCTGCCTCTACCACTTCCGGAACCCTTACCTATTCACCCAAAAATGGCGGAATAACTAATAAGTACTCTATATTAAAACATGACATCTAATAAAAGAATCATTGTGCTTTATTATGTTCTTCTCATATAGATGTCAGTTTAGTTAAGGTATATAGGCTTAGGGGATTGTATCTAGAAAGAAACATGGCTGACTGATAAGATTTTGTCGCAGTAGGTTGCCATTACTTTCTGAGGTAGACAGGTTGCCAACCATTGCTATAAAACCAGTCTGCCCTGATATTCAATTATTTTGTCCAGATCAGTCATTTAAATACCATTTGAGATACACTTCAGCGATAATATTTCGAAAAAGACATGACTGCAGAATATTTTCCCGCAGTAGGTTGCCATTACTTTCTGCGGTAAACTGGTTGCCAACCAAGGCTATAGAAACCACTCCATTTTCCTATTTAAACCATAACTGCAGGGAGAAAAGGTGTATATATACCTTTCCTACTGGTATTTGCGTGTAAGTGAATGAAACAAATTTAAGTGGAATTCGAACTTGGCTCACTGATTTCTCGTTCCGAACCGATATCCACTGCACCACAAAACATATTCCGCACCACAAATCACATGCACATATAGGCAGAGTCTGCATCAGTGTTGTGTTGTGTCTAGCAACAAAATTCTTTCGGCACTCATAGTGACAACTTCATGTCAAATAAATTTAATTTTTGTAAGGATTAATTTCACTAGAAGCAAGGAGGAGAGTACTGGATTACTATGTGATGTCGTTTCTTCAATATGACAGTGAATGCTGGACAATATCATCGAAGATGAAGGAAAAACTTGAAGCAGCTGAAATGTGGTTCTACAGAAGGATGCTGCGGATATTATGGACTAAGCATGTGAGCAATGACGAGGTTTTGGAAAGGATGGAAACAAAAAGGAAATTAATACTGAGCATCAGGAAGAGACAGCTGAAGTTCCCAGGACATGCAATGAGGAAAGAAGGCTTGAAGAACCTGTTACTAACAGGTCAGATAGAAGGAAAAACAGACAGGAGAAAGCAGCGGATAACATATTCGAAGGACCTGATCAGGTGGATGACGGAATGAGGGTGGCGTGGTGTAGCAGGAGAAAGCGTGCTAAGAGCCACCAGGGACAGAGAGATGTGGAAAACCATGATCACCTACGTCCTGAAAGGACATGGCACATAAAAGAAGAAGAAGGATTAACCTTCAATTTGCCAGACAAAATAGAAGCTCAATTACAAATTGCGAATACCAAAATCAAACAAGTACAACATTTAAAATATATCGGAAATGTTTTAACAGGGGACGGGAAACGAGACATCGAAATCCCAAGAGACATTGATTGAAACAGCAAAAGATTCCTTCCAAAAACTAAGCAAAGTATTAAAAACAGAAATATATTTTGCTAGAAACTAAGAAAAGTGTAGCAGGATGTTATGTAATATCGGTCTGTGGTTGACATGAAATACAACCTGGGACGAGCACAACTGTTTGCGACTTGCCTTGTCCCCTCCAAAAAAGAGCCCGTATTTGCTTTTTCTAAAAATCATATCACCCCAAGCAAGGCGGTAACGTCACTGATGCGCAGGGGGCTACGTAAGAGTAAGAAGATTGGAAAAGAGAAAACCGGGAACCACATCCTAAACAGGGAACAAGGGATGAGCCTCTTAAACTGTTCAATAGTTCAAATGTTCGTGGGTGGAGTGTGAACCGGGCGATAGATAGATCAAGGGATGAACGACTTTTTAGCATGTAAAGCTACTGCAGCTAAAATGGAAAAAGAAAAAGCACTTACCGCTCTACCGTAATCCATCCTCGGCCAGACATCATAAAAGAATGAGTGGGGGGGTGGACTTACATTGCATTTTTATACACTAAAAGATGCAATGCATTATGGGATCACAGGAAGACGCAGAAGGTTTCTCGGTATAAGTACAGATATAAAAGCAAGGAATTTTTTTTTCCCACGGATCAGATGCGAGAACGACGTTCACAGTTGGCGGCTGTTAGCGAGATTTTGTGAAAGAACTTGAGAAAGAACGACCGGATTGGAATACCGGCTGGGAGAGCCACAATTCACTCGCTTGTTTCTGTTTTAAGTTTATTTTGTCACACGGTCCTCCTATATGGGGCTTACGGCCTATGACGTTGAATACACCGGTTCTCGCTCGATCACCGAAGTTAAGCAACGTTGAGCCTGGTCAGTACTTAGATGGGTGACTGCTTAGAAATACCAGGTGCTGTAAGCGTATAGTGACGGATGTGCGTTGTGGTGCAGTGGATATCGGCTCGGAAAGAGAAATCGGTGAGCCGAGTTCGAATTCCAGTTGAATACCCTGCATTCACTTAAGCACTAGTATGCTTGAGAAAAGGTATTAATTCGTCCCTTCCCTCCAGTTATGGGTTCAATAACAAGGGTAGGATTTGGGGACCCTGCTCTTAAAAATAAAATCCTAATGAATCTTGATACTCGAAAAAATGTATTACTAGACACAAAAACTTATATATATATATATAAAACAACAATAAAATGTTAAAAGAAAAAGGTATTACAAGCAATAAATGACCCGCCGAGCTTGATTTGTCATAAAAACAACGACAAAAATTCCTCCAATATGACAACGAAACCCGGACAATCACGTCACAGATGACGAAGAAACTTGAAGCAAGAGAAACGTGGTGTCAGAAATGGCTGCTGAGACTACTATGAACAGAACGCGTGAGTTTTTTCGAAAAAAATGTATGTTTTTTATAGCATCAAAAAGAGACAAGTGACATTTTCGGTCACATGATGAGAAAAGAGAGCTTTAAAAAAATTGACACCCACGAGTGATATTGAAGGTAAGAGGAACAGGTACACATAATGAAGAAAGAGGGTTTGGAGAATTTGACACTCACAGTACATACTGAAATCAAGAAAAACAGAGAGAAACGAAAAGAGCGCATAACGAGGAAAGACTGGCTTGGAGAATATGACACTCACAGGACATATTAAGGTAAAAAATCAACAGAAGAAATTAGCGTATATCCTACCCAACGAATTTGTGTAAATGGCTAGCAGAACAGAGTTTAGGAAAGAGATATTTACAACACAAACTTTATTAAGTTCAACAAAAGTTGCGTATAGACATGATCATCAACGTCCAGAAGGAACATGGCAAATAGAAGAATAGTAACCATAAAATACTTCATAATTTGTCGATAGTAACAGCAATATCTCTTATATTGATTTAAGCACCAAATTGTAATATACTGTGTGTTAATTTGGCACCTGTAGTAGAACATTGTCCATATCGATTAAGCATCTGTAATCCCAGTATCATCCATATTGATTTTTGTTTGTAATTGCAGTAGAGTCGGTATTAATTTGACGCTTGTAGCAGTAATATACATATTAATTTGTGCCCTGTAATTGCAATATAACCCACACTGATCTGTGTTCGTAATTGCAATATTGTTGGGATTAATTTGGCGCTTATCGTAGCAATATGGTCAATATTGTCTACTGACCGTAATTACAACATCATCCATATATATTTGTATTCGTAATTGAGTATATTCCGTACTAATTCTATTATTGAACGGTTGCAGTATCTATATGGTCCATATTATTTTGTACCAAAATTGAAATACTACTCATATTTGTATTTGTAATTTTTGTTCGATTTTCATAGTCGGTATGAAATTGTCGTTTGTTGTTGCTAAATTGTCTGATTTACTTTGGCGTTCGTAATTGCAATCGCATCTATATTTGGTGTTGGAAATTGCAGTGTCGCCTGCATTTATTGGACGTTGGTAATTGAAATGACATCTGTATTTAATTGGCTTTAGTAATTGCATTGTTGTTTGTATTTATTTGTCTTTGGCAATTGCAAAGTCATATTTATGTATTTGTTTTTCGCAATTGCAATGTCGTGAGTATTTATTTGGCGTGGGTAATTTCGATGTCGATTGCATTTCTTTTGTTCTGGTAATTGCAATGTAGTCTGCATTTATTTGGATTTTGTGATTGCAGTGTTATCTGCATTAATTTGTCTTTGATAATTGACATTTTATTTGTATTTACTTACGTTTGATAATTGATATGTTACCTTGAATAATTTGCCTTTGTCTGTTGACATGTCCCCTGCAGTTATTGGTCTTTAATAATTGACATGTCAATTGTATCTATTTGTCTTTGATAATTGACATGACACCTGTATTTATTTGCCTGTGATTACTTACATGTCGCATATATTTATTTGCTTTTGATAATTGACATGTCGGCTGTAATTATTTGTCTTTGATAATTAACATGTCATCTGTATTTGTCTTTGATATTTGGCATATCATCTGCATTTATATATCTTTGATAATGGACATGTCATGTGTATTTATTTGCGTTTGTAAATTGATATGTCGCCTGTAATAATTTAACCTTTGCTTACTGATTGTCGACTGTTTTCATTTGCCTTTGATAATTGACATGTCGCCTGTATTTACTTGTTTTTTTAAAAGCAATGTCGTCTGTTATTATTTGGCGTTGCTAATTTCATTGTCATTTGTAAATATATGGCTTTCGTAATTGCAATGACATGATGTGTTTCCTCACCGGATCTATTCAACTTATACAGCAAAATAATTCTGAGAGAAATAAAACCCTTGATTAATCATTGGCGGTCACAATCTCAACAATGTAAGACACGCAGATGATACAGTGTTGATAGCAGACACGGAAAAGAGAATACAGGATTTTCTACAGAAAGTAGTAAGAGAAAACAAGAAGAAAGGTCTAAGCATAAACTTCAATAAAACTGTATGTGTGGTCATCAGAAAAAGAAGACCCCAACATGCCAACTACAAGCGAAAATACTCATAAGAAAGTTATGAATCCGTCGCTTCTCCCTGCAGCTATGCGTTAAATAGCAGGAAAGACTTGGTTAAACAACCTTAGTTGGCAACCAGTCTACCGCAGAAAGTAATGGCAACCTACTGCGGGAAAATATTCTGCCCAGTCAGTCATGTCTCTTTCGAGGCATGATCGTGTATTATGTATGGCATTTTTTATTTTTTTAAATTTTTTATAAGCGTTTCACCCCGAGCAAGGCATGTCACTGCCACTACTGTGCAGGGGGCTACGTAGAGTGGAGAAAGGCTGATTAAATATAGGAAATGACAGAGGGTGGGTGATAGGCGGGTAAGGATACCGAGAATGAGGGTTGGGTAGATGAGAGTGTTGTGAGAATAGTTGGATTTAACTGAAATAGTAACTCTTTGTGTCCTAGTCTCATGTGGGTACAATTGTACCCTTTAAAAATCTATAACTCTTCGGGTGGTTATGTTAGTCCCGTTGTAAAAAATCTTTCTGGAAATATAACCCAATTTGTTTGGCCTCAATTCATTCATGTTTCTGGTCCATAGTAAACTGATCCGTAATGAGCCTCGGGGTCAAAATTCTCATAGCCTGCTTCACAATTGGATAAAATGTCTTTGCATCTACAATTTGCTGACGGGGACTTGTCATTAGAGCATCATCAGGTGACAGATACACATCGTGAAATTTTCCATATAATTGCAGATTTTTCAATAAATTCCGAATCAATATTCACTGTGAATCAGAGAAACATTTGTGGGGATTATATATTTTTGGCGAATGGGAGTAATACTGTTCATATAAATTCAGTCATTCAGTTAAGTGGCATGTGTAATATGCGCTTGGGCAATCATGTCTCGAAAGAGGCATGGCTGACTATGCAGAACATTTTCCCGCAGTAGGTTGTCATTACTTTCTGCAGTAGGCTGGTTGCCAACCAAGGCTGTAGAACCCAATCTATCTTTCTATTTAACCCATATCTGAAGGGAGAAGAGACGGATTAATATATTTCCTAGTGGTATTTGCGTGTAAATGAAGCAACGAATTCAACTAGAATTCGAACTCGGGTCTCGTATTTCTTGCACCGCAATGCACATACGCAGAAGAGTTCCCATGCCAGGGGTTTACTCGATTGATATGCGGACTGCGCCAGCTGTTACATAACACCTGATTCTATGGACAATAAACGATCGTCTTGGCCAACAACGAGGAACACGTAGATATAAAAATATTTACTTATAATTTCATTCTTTGTCGGTGACGGTTGTGTAGCCGGAGTGAGATAGCGCACACGAAGGAGTTGTCGGGGAATCGTTAACCAGCGGGAATTCTCTGCTCTCTTTTTCTTTCTCTCTCTCCCTCTCTGTCCTTTTCTCCTCTCCTCTCCCGTTCTTTTTCTGTGTTCGGCAAGAAACCCTAGACTTACATAACCCAATATTCTTACGCATTTTTTGCTTTATCGGGTTGTCGCTTAATTGACGCAATCTATGATCAGATACATCTGTCCATCATTTTCGCTGGCTATGGCCTTTTAAGTTGGTTGTCGCTTGTATTCTACACCTTTGATGTCAACCATATCTTTGTCGGTCATCACCTTTCAAACCTTTGATTTCGCTTGTGTTTTTTTAATCGTATCACTCCGCGCAAGGCGTTAATGCAACTGATGTGCAGGGGACTACATAAAAGTAACAAATTTAGATAGGAGGAGAGTAAAGAGAAAGACGAACCAGTTAAGGATGGGAATACAGTTGTAAAGACAGTTGGAGAGGTGGAAAGAAAAGCAAAGATATACAGTTTGGTGTACAAAGAACTAGAGTCAAGTGGTCAAAAGATGGTTATTGACATTGCATTTAAATTCCTGGAGGTTGTAGCCATCAAGAATACAAGAATATGGAAGCGAGTTCCACAGGCGGGAAGTGCGAGGAAAGAAGCTGGAGGATTAGAATTGTCGTCTGCATTTGGTCGACCTAACTGTGAATGGGTGGGACCCAGTTGCCAGTCTGGTTGCACGAGTAAACACCTGTTGCAGAGGCACCAGTGACTTCAGTTCGTTGGAGCAGAAGTCATGAAAATATTTATAGAACAGACATAGGGAAGCTACATCGTGTCGGTTAGAAAGTGGCTGGAGTCGAACCGAAAAGTCGGTACCTATCTCATTACTGATTCTCCTTTGGAGCCTGTTGAGAACACTGAGATGAACAGCGGGGGCGCTTGATCATATATGACAGCAGTATTCCATTCACGGACGGATGGTTGATTTGTATATATGCAAGATGGATTCAGGAGTAAAACATATCCTGACCCGACACAGAGACCCAACTGGATTTAATGTCAATCATATCTTTGTGGACTATTATCTGTGTTTCTGTCTCTGATGTTACGCCACGTTGCCACCATTTACGGCCGGAATATATTTGTGTCAATCATATTTTCACCGGTCAAGGTAGTATATTACACCAGGTTCTGTGAAAATGTCAAGCCATTCAGTCAAAAAGGAAAAAACCTATTCAGCTTGGACAACTTAGGGCTCATAAAACTTTGTTTACACGAATAAATGAACGCAATCCTAGCAAATAATTCTGACAATGTTTTTTAAATGAAATAGATAGATAGATAGAAATAAAGAGAGAGAGAGAGAGAGAGAGAGAAAAGAAAAAGAGAATAAGAGAAAGGAAAGGAGACATATAAGGGGAGAAACTACGAGATATGGGTTAAAAAAGAAAGAAGAAGGAAAGAGAAAAATGTGAAAACTAAAGAAGGATGAAGAATAAGAGACATACAGAGAGACTAAGGAACAGAAGAAAGAAAAGAGAATGAAAGAGGGGAAGGTAAGAAGGAAAGAGAATGGGGAAATAGAGAGTGAAAAAGTACAGAGAGGGACATAAGGAAAGAAAAATAGGGGAAATAAAAGAGGGAAGGAGAGAAAGAAGACGCGAGTGAGGGAGGAATAGAGAAAGACAGAGAGAAAAGTGAGAGAGAAGGAGAAACGGATTGGGAGAGGGAAAAAAGAAAGATAATAAGGGAAGGAGAGAGAGAGACTTAAAAAGGATAGAGAGAGAGAGAATAAAGAGAACAGCAACGAAAAGAGGAAAGGAACGAAAGTTTAAACGAAAGAGAAGGAAGTGGAGAAAGATGGTTAAAAAAGAAAGAGAAAGAGAAAGAGAGAGAAAGAAGAGAAAGAAAAGGAAAGAGAGAGACAGAAAAGAGAACGGGAAAGGAAAATAGAAAGCGGAGGAAAGAGAGAAGGAGAGTGAAAAAAGAAAGGAGAGAGTAAAAGATGAGATGAAAGAGGTAATAGATAGATAGATAGATAGATAGATAGATAGATAGATAGATAGATACGAACTTAATGAACAGAAACGAATATAGATAGATAGATAGATAGATAGATAGATAGATAGATAGATAGAGAAAAGAACAAGTAGGGATAGAGAGAAGTAGGAGAAACATCTAAAAAGCTGAACATTATTAATGTCTTTACGGTGTTATGATATGAAGTTGTAGCTCGAGACAGTCTTAATTTCAGAAGAGACTCGAAGCAACAGAAATGTGGGTCTACAGAAGGATACTGAGGATTCTATGGAACGACGTTCTAAAAAAATGGGAAACAAAAAGAAGACGTATACTTACCATCACGGAGAGACAGTTGAAATTTCTCCGATACATAATGAGAAACGTGGGCTAGGAAAATCTGATACCCACACGACAGACTGAAGGCAAGAGGAAGTGAGGAGGACAATGCCTAATACACTTATTGAGCTTTAGTAAATGGATGACGGAACAGAGTTTAGTGGAAATAGGAAAAAATATATAATTTATGAAGAGCTACAAAAGACAGGAATTTGTATAGAGCCAAGATGAAAACATCCCACTGTTTTATTCACTTCATACCTCAAAATCAATGGAGTCTGATTTTTCTTCTTTCATCGAAAATAAAACTCAGAAAATCTACTTTATTTTCTGTTTTTTTTAATCTCGTGTATATCAGCGAGCCTTGGAAGAATTAGGCATAAAGAAAATTACAGAATAATAAATGAAATTTATAATAGTGGTGTAATACCAGACGACCTCAGCAAGTCGATCTTCATAGCACTGCCTAAGAAGCCAGTTGAAAACGAGTGCGAACTCCACAGAACCATCAGTTTAATAAGCCATATAACAAAACTGATCATCCGAATCCTGATAAATAGAGCGAAAAGCAGAATCAGTCCAGAAATAGGCCGAGAACAGGGAGGGTTTGTCAAAGACACTGGAACAAGGAACGTCATATTTATGATTAGAATGCTCTCCGAAAGGGAAATATAAATGAAGAAAGACTTGTACCTATGTTTTATCGATAATGCAAAGGCGTTTGACAAAATACGCCACAAAGAATTGATGGAGGTGCTCGGCAGCCTCGACATATTTGGGAAAGACCTAAGAGTAATCAAGAATCTCTACTGGCAGCAAACCGTTTGCATACGGACAAGTAACGAATTCAGCAGATATACAAAGATAGAAGGGGGCATAAGGCAAGGGTGTGTCTTTTCACCGGATCTATTCAACGTGTACAGCGAGACTATTCTAGGGTCCTAGATGTTATTTCAGGATTCGTCATCGGAGGCCACAATTTGAACAACATAAGGTACGCAGATGACACAGTGCTGATAGCAGACACCGAAAGGAAACTAGAAAACCTCATACAGAAGGTAGCTGAAGAGAATGACAAGAAAGGACTACAAATAACTGTAAGAAAACCGAATCATGATCATCAGCAAAAAGAGCAGCCCAAAATGACAAATACAGGTGGGGGATACTAAAATACAGCAGGTACAAAAAGTTAAATACCTGGAAAGTGTTCTAACAGAAGTGCGCCACAGAGATCCGAAGGCGAATTGGCATGGCAAATGACGTATTCCAGAAGCTGAGTAGAGTATTAAGAGACAGGAAAATTTCGCTAGCAACAAAGAAAAGAGTACTGGATTGCTATGTAATGTAAGTTTTACAATATGGCAGTAAATGCTAGACAATATCATCAAAGATGAAGGAAAAACTTGAGGCAACTGAAATTTGCTTCTACAGAAGGATGCTGCGAATATCATGGATTGAGCATGTGAACAATGATGAGGTTTTGGAAAAGCTAGAAACGGAAAGGAAATTAATACTGAGCATCAGGAAAAGACAGCTAATGTTCCTGGGGCATATAATGAGGAAGGAGGGCTTGGAGAACCTGATACAAATAGGCCAGATAGGAGGAAAAAGAGACAGGGGAAAGCAGTGGATAACATATTTGAAGGACCTAATCAGGTGGATGATGGAACGAGGGTTGCATGGTGTAACAGGAGAAGGCGTGCTAAGAGCCACCGGGGATAAGAAGGCGTGAAAAGCCATTTCCACCTAAGTCCTGAAAGGACATGGCATATAGAAGAAAAAGAAGAATATCACAGGAGAATCGAAAATAAGGAAGTCAGTTCATTATGTCAGGGAAGACTTTTTTTCTCGACAGAATCTATCTTGTACATTTATATATCTACTAATGGATAATGCATACATTTATTTATCAATATCCACCAAGCAAGGTAATAAATCCACTAAGACTCAGGAGCTTATTAAGCGTAAAAGAATATGAGAAAAAGAAAAAGATCAATGAGCAAGAACAATAAAAGAACAGGAATTAAGAGTACAGATGAAAAGAAAGAGACAGGATACACGATTCAAAAGCTAAAAGTAGTTCGATAGAGAGAAGAACAAAGACGCCATTTTGTTTTCATATGTTCCCAACTACATACATTTATCCAAGAAAAATTGAATACAGAAATTAAAAATAAGTAACCCTTCACTAAATCTGTTGAAAAGAGTCACGATGTTAAAAGCGTAGCGCCTGAAGTAAAAGTTAAATTTTACCGAGCTAAGAAAATTAAATATATATAACTAACAGAAATAACTTTTTAAACGAAATTTATGTTTTATCTTTTTATCAAAAATGCAAGAAAATCCCGTTTTACATGATTTTTACCATAAAATCACGTTTCTATGTCGTTGTTTTATTTTATTACTGCTCATTTGTTCACATTTGTCTTAGGTCCATCAAAAATGTCTGCATCATGTCAGTTAAACCCAAGAATTTTTTGAGAGAATTCATTTGTAATTGCCTAACTTCATCTCCGCCATTCATTTAGGCTGCGCATCTCTTTTCTCTCACTCGTTATCTATCTATCTATCTATCTATCTATCTATCTATCTATCTATCTATCCTATCCTATTCATATCTATCTATCTATGCCTATTCTATCTATCTATCTATCTATCTATCTATCTATCTATCTATCTATCTATCTATCTATCTATCTAATCCTATTCATATCTATCTATCTATCTATCTATCTATCTATCTATCTATCTATCTACTAAGCCTATCTATCTATCTATCTATCTATCTATCTATCTATCTATCTATCTATCTAAGCCTATTCATATCTATCTATCTATCTAAGCCTATTCATATCTATCTATCTAAGCCTATTCATATCTATCTATCTATCTATCTATCTATCTATCTATCTATCTATCTATCTATCTATCTAAGCCTATTCATATCTATCTATCTATCTATCTATCTATCTATCTATCTATCTATCTATCTATCTATCTTATTAAAACTAAGCTGATTGAACCCTTAAAAAGTAAATATGGGCTTCGGCTAAAATAAAAAGAGGTAGATTTGGAAATAATAGAGTAAAAAAGGACAATTTAAAATTAAAAAACTAAGCTATATGACCTCGTAAAAAGTGAATTATGGGATGCGGATAAGATAAAAAGGGATTGATTTCAACGGGTTTGGATAATCCTACCGGAGATCGTCTATCCAGAATGTTTATATATAATAGTTTTATTCCAAGCAAGGTAGTACTTCCACTGGTGCTAAGGGGGTTACAGTGAGCGAAAAGAAGAAGAACAAGGTACATTGTTACTCTATGGTACAGACTCCATAAAGGATGCTTTCCTGATCACTACAATCTCAACTCTTTAAATCTAGGGTCAACAGTAAATTAGCTGCATTTCCCTCCTCCTTGCACGCACTTAAAACGATCGTATGTATTATTACTTGGGTAGCTGGTCAAAATTTCCCCAGCCCCCAAATACGCGGTAACTGTGTACTAACTTTGTCTTAGCTGGTCATAGCTTGTTTTAGTTAGTCTTCCGCTAGCTAATCTTGCACACCCGCCACCTGGTGTGTATTTTGCTGGGGGTAGAATATTTCAGAGGAAATACTAAAATAAATATAAAAGCGACTCGTTTCCAAAGTTAATCAGTCAATTCAATCAGCCAGTTAATTAAGTTTAGTCATTAACATAATTTTGAATTGGCACATGATTTAGTGAGTAATTTTGTCATCGTTATTTAACAGTTGATTTAATTAGACGTATTTTATAGTGTACATACTCAACCGTGTTTCTAGTTACATTTCATAGATTGTAAGTACCTATTTGGTAATGAACTCCTATTTAAACCATGGCGGGAATTTTCGACTGTCTACAAATAACAATTAAAGATTGCAATTTTCTTGTTATGAATGAACGCAAGAAAAAAAAAATCTAGTACTCATAGCTTTTTTACGCAATTATAGAACAGGTAACTACAAAGAAATCGTAAATATTTTTAAGAGACTATAAGGAGCTAGGTTGAAATATAAGCTTAAAAATGCATTTTTTGAATAGCCATCTTAACCAGTTTTAAAGTAATATAGGTCACAAACAAGGAGAGATTCCACAAAGATATCAAAATTCTGGAGGAAAGGAACCAAAGCCGCTAAGATTCGACATAAAGACAGATTACTGCTGGTGCTTGAAAAAGAAAACAATTACGCTAGAAATTCTTTTAAAATATAATTTCTACCACAGTGAAATATTTATATGTGTGTTTTTTAAGATATTTCTATCGTTATAATGTAATTTTACTAATTATTGCTAATCAGTTTTTGGTCATAATTAAATCAGACCAGTACACAGTTGTATTAAAAATTGCTTAATGCGTATATATTGTAGAACTTTTGAATATATTTCATTTGGAAAGAAGTTATTTCCGCAACCTAGATTGTTTTAAAACTTCCAGTTGCGCGTTTGTAAAAATCTCTGGTGTACGTTTGAAAAAACATTGGAAAATCAGTTGTTATAAATCGCCTTAAGATACCGAAAGGTTGAAACCTAGGTTGCGATATAACTCGTTTCCAAATGAAAAATAATATAATTTTACTGTAGTTTTAATTTCTTATAATCACTAAACTTGAAAAAATTGAACACATGACGTAATGTTTTAGTTCGTTTTGAAAAAATTGTAAAATGGCACGTAAGCTGTTGACAAAAATTGGGACTTGATAGAGCAACACTGAGATAAAATTCGTATTAAGCGCGCCCGCATTACCTAGAATCAAACGTCAGATATCATTTTTCCCCAGTGTAATATGTTGGCTTTTTTTGCAATAAGCACAATGAAGACTAACAAATATATCTACTATTAAACTGAGAAATAGAATAACATACACTACCGGCCATAATTATTAGGCCACCCCAGTGTTTTAAAAAATGTATTTTATACTATCTTTTAGTATTTATTGCTAAGTGAATAATTGTAAATGAAAACAGAATGGTTCTTTTGTTAATACTGCACAATAACATGTGCATCAAATAAATTTATAAATATTTAATAATTACCTATATTGCAGTTTCATCAATGAAAGAATGAAGAAAATTTAGGGTAATTCGGACGAGTTCGTCTTTGCTTCTATGCCTTAGAAAATTTTGCAAAGCAATAATAACAAAAGAACCATTCTGTTTTCATTTGGCAATAAATACTAAAAATAATATGAAATACATCATTTCTTTAAAAAAAAAACTGGGGTTACCTAATAATTATGGCCGGTAATATATTTTATTATTATTTTTCACGAACAAAAAGAAATAAATTGTGCAAATTTTCAGAATATAGTATGAAAAGTGTGAACCTTTTATTCATTGTTTAATTCTGTTTACTCAAAAGCTGTGTTCTAAATGCTAAGAAGGTTACCAATTATAACAGTTTTATTTAAATAATTAGCCAAATTAATTATAAATTAATATCCACTGTACCACAACGCACATTGTGGTACAGTGGATATCGGCTCGGAACAAGAAGCCGGGGAGCCGAGTTCGAACCCAGTTGAATCCATTGTATTCACTTACGTGAAAATACCCTTGGGAAAGGTATTAATCCGTCTCTTCCTTCCAGTTATGGGTTAAATAGCAGGACAGATTGGGTTTTATAGCCTTTGTCGGCAACCAGTCTACCACAGAAAGCAATGGCAACCTACTGCGGGATAATTTTCTGCCCAGTCAGTCATGTCTCTTTCGAGACATGATCGCCCAAGCGTGTATCACGTATGGCACTTAACTGACTGACTGAATTATAAAAGTATCATGGAAATTAGTTACATCCGTTACCTCCCACACACGCACCATAAAAATACAAAACAAAAAACAAACAAACAAGCAAAAAACACTAATTCGTGAAATGCATAAGGCATATTCAGCAAGCCGAAAATAATAAACCACATTTGTTTAAAATTAGTTTTAATTAATTTTCAGGGTTACGAGCGGACACAGAAAAATAGTGGGGTTTATATATTAAATTGTGATCTCTGTCTTTTTTCCTTGATGGTCGAGATTGGCTTTGACGAAGCAAACAAGAGAATTAAATCCCGAGCGTGCATTAATTCATAAATATGGAGGAAAAGAAATGAAATGGTATCGAATGATGTACTTTTCTTCTTGGTTTACTGGGTGCAAAAATTTCAGCACTAAATGACGTACATAGCAACATTAAGAAAAGAAATGGATTTCTAATGGGATGTATTTAATTTTTCAATATATATATATATATATTACTTCCCAGCTGTTTCCTTGAGAAATATATGTCAAAAGAGAAAAAAAGTGGAGAGAGAGAGAGAGAGAGAGAGAGAGAGAGAGAGAGAGAGAGAGAGAGCAATGACTTTTGTTATCCGCTGTTGAGTGCTTTAAGGTGCCAACCAAGAGTATCGCTTGAAGACCTCTACCTCGTTACGGTGCCGTCTTTTCATATTCCAAGGAATGTTTCCTTCTTGAATTTGGACTATTTCGCCGGGAAGTTATTTCCGTTCAAGTATTTTCAAATGTCTTTCTTTCTTTCTTCCTTTCTTCCTTTCTTTCTTTCTTTCTTTCTTTCTTTGGTTTCGTTTTTTTTCTTCCACCTTTTTCTTTTTTTAAATTTCTCAATTCATTACTTTCTGTTTTATTTCCTCTTTTCCTTCCTTTTCTTCTTCCTTCCTTCATTCCTTTCTTCTTTTTGAGATTGCTACCTTTGGTTTTGTTTCTTCTTGTTCCATTTTTATTTTCTTTCTTTCTTTCTTTCTTTCTTTCTTTCTTTCTTTCTTTCTTTGTTTTCGTTTTATTCTTAGTCCTTTTTTTTTCATTTTTCCTTTCTTTCCTTTTTATCCTGTCTTCCTTGCTTCCATTTTTCCTACCTTCCTTCTTTATTTCCTTTTTATGAATGTTTTCCTTGCTTTTGGTTTTTTCTTCTTCTTCCCTTTTCTCTTTTGATTTTTTGTTCCTTCTTTCTTTCTTTCTTTCTTTCTTTCTTTTTAAAATTACTTTCTTCGGTTTAGTGTTTTTGCCTGTTTTTCCTTCCTTCCTTCCTTCCTTCCTTCCTTTTGTGACTGCTTTTTTGGTTTCGTTCTTTCTTTTTGTAATTGTTTTTTTGTTTTTTGCTAATTCTTTACCTTTCTTTTTTGTTTCCTCTTTTATTTTTTACTGGTATCTTTTACAATTTAAAAGAATTTTCTACTTTGTTTGTTGTGTTAAAACATTATCAGATGTTTTTTTTAATCTTGTTTTTGTTTATTTGACTCTTTCTTTCATTTGATTCTTTCTTTCATTTGATTCTTTCTTTCATTTGATTCTTTCTTTCATTTGATTCTTTCTTTCTTTCACTATTTTACTTTATTTCTTTCTTGCTTATCCCTTATTTTTTCTTTTTTGTGTCTTTTTTCTTTCTTTTTGTTTCAATTATTTTTTCCTTCTTCTTCCCTTCTTTTATTTCTTATTCACTTCTTTTCGCTTTAGTTTTTTTCGTTCTTTCCTTACTTCTTTCTTTCTTTTTAATTTAAGTCTTTTTACTTTAGTTTTATATACTTCTTTATGTCTTTCTTCGTCACTCCTTTCTTTTTTCACTTCCTATTTCTTCAATTTTCTTTCATTTTCATGGCTTCTTTTTGCTTTAGCTCTTTTTTCTTTATTTCTTTCTTCTTCACTTCTTTCTATTCTCACTTTTCCTTTTTCTTTACCTCTTTTTGATTTAGCTCTTTCTTCTTCGCTTTTTCTTTTTCTATTCTTTCTTCTTTACTTTTTCTTTCTTCACGTATTTCTTTCATCACATCACGCTTTCTGTTTTTTCTTTCTGCTTTCGTTGTTTCTTTTTTCTTTCTTGCTTTCTTCTTGCTTTTGTTTTGTTCCTTCTTTCTTTCTTTCTTTCTTTCTTTACTTCTTTCTTTCTTGCTTGCTTTTGCTTTGTTCTTCTTTCTCTTGCTTTTCTTCTTGCTTGCTTTCTTTTCTTTCTTTCGTTTTGCTTTAGTTATTTTCTTGTCTTTCTTGCTTGCTTGCTTTCGGTTTTCTTTCTTTCCTTCTTTTCTTTTTTCTTCTTCGCTTCTCTTCTTTTCTTGCTTCTTTTCTTTCTTTCTTTCTTTCTTTCTTTCTTTCTTGCTTTCGTCCTTTCGTTCCTTTCTCTCGTCTTTATTTATTTACTCTCTTTCTTTCTTTCTTGCTTTTGTTTCAATTTCTTTCTTGTCTTCTTTCTTCAATTCTCTCTTTGTTCTTTTCTTTCTTGTTTTCTTCTCTTTCTTTCTTTTTTCTTGCTTTCTTGCTTTAGTTCTTTTTCTTCACTTCTTTTTTGTTTCTTCACTTCTTTTTCTCTCTTTCTTTTGTTCTTTTCTTATTTTTTCTTCTTCATTTCTCCCTTTCTTCACTTTTTCCTTGCTTCCTTTCTTCTTTCTTATTTAACTTCTTTCTTTCTTGCTTTTAATCTCATATTTCTCTCTTCATTTTTATTTCTTTGTTCACTTCTTTCTTTCTTTCTTTTTCTTTACTCCTTTTTTTTCTTTCTGGTTCTCTTGTCTTTTTCATTTGTTCTGTTAGGTTTTATTGATTCTATCCTTTCTTTACTTTTCTATTTTTCTTTCTTTCCTTTTCGTTTATTTATTTATTTATTAGTTTATTTTAATTTTTGTTTTTGTTTTTCTCTTGCATCATTTTTTTCTCTTTTAATTGTTTCTTTCTTTTGTATTTTTTATTCTTTGTTTCATTTTTTTTTCTCTTTTGATTTTTTGTTCTTTCTTTCTTTCTTTTTAAAATTACTTTCTTCGGTTTAGCTTTTTTGCCTGTTTTTTTCTTTTCTCATTTCGTTCGTTCGTTCGTTCGTTCGTTCGTTCGTTCGTTCGTTCGTTCGTTCGTTCGTTCGTTCCTTCCTTTCTTCCTTCCTTCCTTCCTTCCTTCCTTTTGTGACTGCTTTTTTGGTTTCGTTCTTTCTTTCTTTTGTAATTGTTTTTTTTTTTTTTGCTAATTCTTTACCTTTCTTTTTTTCTTTTCTCTTTTCCTTCCTTCCTTCCTTCCTTCCTTCCTTCCTTCCTTCCTTCCTTCCTTCCTTTTGCGACTGCTTTTTTTCGTCCATTCATGCATTCTCTCTTTCTTTTTTAATTGTTCTTATCGATCTATCTATCGTTGGTGTTTTATTTCTTTTTTTTGAGTTATTTTCATTTTCTTTATTGTTTGTTTTCTTTTCATTCATTTATACATTCATTCTCTTTTTTATTTGTTTCCTTCTTATTAATTATTTACTTAACAATTTTATTTCTATTTCTCTCTCTTTTTTTTTCTTGATATATTTTGCAATTAGAATTCTTTTCTTTGTTATAGTTATTTCTTTCGATTTTTTATTTTGGTAAATCCTTTTATTTCTTTCTTTCTTTCGTGTTATTTTCTTTTCTTTTTAGATTTGTTTTCTTTTTCATCTCCAGTTTTCCAGTTTGTTTTTCTTCTTTTCTTCTTTCTTTTCCTAGTTTTATCTTCGATTCTTTTTTTTTTTCATTTTTATTTTCTTTTTTAGACATTTTTTCAATTGTTCTTTTTTCACTTTCATGTTTGTTTTCTTTTACATCTCCAATTTTCCAGTTTGTTTTTCTTCTTTATTTTCTCAGTTTTATCGTCGCTTCTTTCTTTTTTTTCTTCTTCCTTTCTCTTCACTTAACATTTCAGTCAGTTAAGTAACATACGTAATACACTTTTGGGGCGATCATATCTCGAAAGAGACATGACTGACTGGGCAGTCCAGTTTTCCCGCAGTAGATTGCAATTATTTTCTGCGGTAGACTGAATACCAGCCAAGGCTATAGAAACCAATCTGTCCTGTTATTTAATCCATAGCTGCATGGAAGAGACGGATTAATACCTTTCCCAAGGGTATTTGCGCGGAAGGGAATACAACAAATTCAACTGAAATTTGAACTCGGCTCTCCGATATCTCGTTTCGAGCCGATATCCACTGCACCAACATCAGTCAGTCAGTAAAGTGCCATACATGATACACGCTTTAGGCGATCATGTCTCAAAAGAGACATGACTGACTGGTCAGAAGATTATCCGGCAGTGGGCTGCCATTGCTTTCTGCAGTAGACTGATTGCCTGCCAAGGCTATAGAACCCAATCTGCCCTATTATTTAACCCATAACTGGAGGGAAGAGACGGATTAATACCTTTCCCAAGGGTATTTGTGTGTAAGTGAATGCAAGGAATTCAACTGGATTCGAACTCAGCACCCAGATTTGTTGTTCTTAATCGATATCCACTGCACCACAACGCATATCCACCAACGTACATTATTCATTTAAGTTTCTTTTATTCTGTTATTAGTTCTCTATATGACACCTAACCTTCCCTCATTCCATTTTTCTTATTCCTCTTTCTTTCTTTCTTTCTTTCTTTCTTTCTTTCTTTCTTTCTTTCACCGTCCATTCATTTTTCTTTATTTTATCTTATTGTATTTTATTTTCCCTCTTATTTTTTCTTCTATACTTTTAAAAAAAAAAAATCCCTCTGTTTCTCTTTCTTATCGTCTGCTTCACATGCCCTCAATTATCCGGTGTTTATTTCAAGCGTTCCCTTGTCAATCCGGGCATTCAGCCTTTCACTATTTCTTTCACGTCATATCTCGTCTGCGTCAGTCATTTAATATTTTTAATTGTCTTTCCCTCGTACAACACGACCACGTTTTCCCGTTTAAAACAAGCCTAGTTTCGTGCATCTTCCCCAAGCCAAACGTATAAACAACCACGCTAGCAAAATTATCGAGCCTTTTTTGAATTAAGGTCACATTAACGTTTATTGGGTAATCTTATCTTTCTTGATTTGCTTTATTACTACAATTAAATACGAACGAAAATATAAAGGCATTAGTATTCAGAATGAAAAGAGAGACTTTTTGTCTGAATTTCAGGGACGGGGAGTCATCATTATTTACAGTCAGACTGTTATCTCCATCTTTGATGTCATTATGACAACGTTTAGACCGTTGTGCCACATACCTAGCCCAGCTCAGTCCAACCCAGCCCAGCTAACATGGAACTTACTTGCAATGTTGCAGACATTAAGAATGTGTGGTATTGGGGTGTCGTTAGAGTAACGTTGCAAAAAAAAAAAAAAAAAAAAATGAACGCTCACCTTCAACCTTGTCATAACGTGATGGTAACACTAATGGAGAGCCATAAACGAAAAGGTTTCCATTCGTCAATCATAACATAATATTTGGGCAATTCGGCGGATTTAATGATTTCTTGAATATTCAGGTCAGTAGACGAAACTAAATTTATATACTATTGAATAAATAAACGGAATATCTTTTCAAATACTGGTATATCAAAGTGATATTAAGAATATTTAGCATGGAACAGGCTTGCCTCCCAGAGAGTAAAACACTACGCCTGCTTGGCCTGACACTCAGCGGACCTCAAGTGGAATGACTACGTCGAATCTATTGCTAAATCCGCTGCTATGAAAGTCGGCTCTCTGTGCAGGGCCCGGAAATTCTTTCCGTCTGAATCTATCCTGCACTTATATAAATCTACCATCCGCCCGTGTTTTGATCCGTCCCTTCCATGCAACTATGGATTAATAACAGGACAGATTGGTTTCTATAGCCTTGGCTGGCAGCCAGTCTACCGCAGAAAATAATGGGAAACTACTGCGGGATAACTGGACTGACCAGTCAGTCATGTCTCTTTCGAGATATGATCCCGTAAGCGTGTATCACGTATGATATTTAACTGACTGAAAGGAATAAGTGAAGAGAAAGGAAGAAAAAAAAAAAGAAAGAATCGAAGATAAAACTGGGAAAAGAAAGAAGAAAAACAAACTGGAAAACTGGAGATGAAAAAGAAAACAAACATAAAAAGAAAAAATAACACGAAAACAAGCAGCGGACCTCAAGTGGAATGACGACGTCGAATCCATTGCCAAATCCGCTGTTATGAAAGTCGGCTCTCTGTGCAGGGCCCGGAAGCTCTTTCTGTCTGAATCTATCCTTACATATATAAATCTACCATCCGCCCGTGTATTGAATACTGCTGCCACATCTGGTCGGGTGCCTCTGCTATTCTCCTCGGGGTTCTTGACAAAATACAACGGAGAATCTGTAATGTGATCAATACCGACTTGGCTGACCGCCTGCAGTCACTCTCTCACCGGCGTGACGTGGCTTCCCTGTGCCTCTTCTATAAATATTCATGGCTTCTGCTCTGATGAACTTAAATCACTGGTGCCCCCTAGGTGTGATTTGCACGAGATACTAGATTGGTAACTAGGTCCCACCCTTTTACAGTGAAACCGATGAAATGTAACCGCAATTTCTACTCCAACAGCTTCTTTTCTCGCACTTCCCGCCTGTGGAATTCCTTTCCGCACGCTTGCTTCCCCGTCGGCTACAACCTCCAGTAGTTTAAATGTAGGGTCAATAGACACATCCTAACACACTAACTCACACCCATTCTCTCCAACTCTCTCCCTATGTACATCTTAACTCGTCTATCACCCTTCTTCTGACATTTCCTATACCCAATCGCTCTATGTAACCCCATGCGCTATAGTGGCAGTGGAATGCCTTGCTTGGGGTGACATGATTAAAAAAAAAAAGAAGGTATAAAATTTAATTTCTAAATATTTTAGAATCGAAAACTTACATGATGGATGCAGGTTTTAATATATTCCATCAGGCTACTCTCCTTGAAAGCAAAACACTACCTCCTCGGCCTAACTCTCTCAGCAGACCTCAAGTGGAATGACTACATCGAATCCATAGCTAAATCTGCTGTAAGGAAAGTCGGGTCATTGTGTAGGACCTGGAAGTTTTTCCTGTCTGAATCCATTCAGCACATATATAAATCTACAATCCGCTTGTGTAGTGAATACTACTGCCGCATGTGGTCGGGTGTCCCTGCTATTCACCTCGCCTTGATTACCTACATTAAAAAGGCCATGCGCCACATTTTGCTTTAAGTGGGAAGGCCAATAAATACTGCAGTTACGCCCTGTAACTGCCTGGCGTATTGTTTAACTCTCTGCCTTCGGGCGGAGAGTCATAGCCCACTCGAGGCTCCGCTGTAGAGAAGAGTCTCATCGGAGGAAAATTAGAGAGAAATTTTTGCCCGGGTTATATGGCCTGGATTACCCACATCAAAAAATGACATGTGCCATATTTTGATAAGTGGGAAGGCCAATAAATATGCAGTTATGCCCAGTAACTGCCTGGCGTATTGTCTAACTCTCTGCCACAATTCGACAACAACATCCATCTGAAATTCTCAATCTGACGAGGCTATTTAAGAACATGTCTCAAATTTTTATGTTTTGAAGCAGTGTTGGGTGAAAACTACCTCTAGTGCAGCCTATTCGGGGATCAGTTTCAATAAATCCCCGTCCTTTTGTATATGCTAAGTTAAAATTTAATGAATTTTTAATTTTACAAGACAATATATCCGCTAAATAACTCAATGACGTTATAAATTAACTTTACCATGTAACGTTAAAAGTCAACATTATAAGGCGACTTATTTGAAACGTTGCCAGGCAAACCATTTGAAACCTAACAAATCAACGAATTTGAAGTGTTTGCAACGTTAGAAGTTAGCGTTGCCCACATGTTGCACGGAGGTTACAAAATCAAGCGCGTTTTTAAATTTAGTCCTGAGTAAGACGATAAACTACATCCGGCAGCAAGGCTTCTCATTAAGAGATTAGAGGTTTTGAGTAGCGTGGAACCACTCATTAATTGTTGGCAGCACCTGTTAGGGTCCCAGTTATAGAAAAATAGTAAACTCCCAAACAAAACCAAAATAGTATCAATCTAAAGTTATTTATAAATGGAACTTCGGAAAATGGAAAAGTTGTCTAGCTCGATACATGCAAACAACTATTCTAGCTGTACACTTAGCAATTGTTTCAATATACACTTTCCATTTCGATATCACAGGGAAACCTTAGTCTAGAGAGCGCAACGACTCACCTTCCTGGAGGTTAGCATTCGTCAGGGAGGTGGAAGAAAAAAGGATTCTCTCAGTACAAAATGGTTTGCAAACACAGCTTCCTCGTGTCTAGAGCTAGACAACTTTTCTCACCAGAATCTATCTAAACTTATTTATAAATGGAACTTTGTCTGTGTCTGTGTCTGTGTCTGTGTCTGTGTGTCTGTGTGTCCGTTACCTATAGACTCCGAAACGGCTGAACCGATTTTCTTGAAAATTTACACACTTGTACTATAAGCGTCTGCGAGTGTTCTTAGCTAGGTTTTGTGTCGAGGTACCCCCGATAAATATTGATAATCGATAATCGAAAAAATCGGATTATAGAAGGAGTGGGTCGATTTTAATCAAATTTGATACACTCATAGACAAAGACATAAGTAACGATATTCAGAATTTTCAAGGTTGCAGTTCTATCCTTGGATGACTTATATTCCGATATTGGAAATCCTACCGGGTCTGATCAAAATCAGTTTTTCAGTCCTTTTATTTTAGTTTTTGCTTCGGGTTTCGGACTAGGTATAATTGTAGTTCTTAGTCTCAGCCATGATACCATTTACTCAGAGGACTAATTTAGCCTTCAGAATTCAGTTTACGACGAAAAAAACTTATTTGATATCGATACCAGGAAATCAAAATTTGACTTACATCCATTCATTTTTCTTTCCGTCTACGGTTTCGCTTTAACTGGAAACAACTATTGCGTTTTAGTCTTTCGTGCTAACGTCCAAAGAGTCTGAGCTCCAGGACCATGAATTAGTTTTAAAGCTTTCATTACACCCGAGCAACGCCGGGCTATACTGCTAGTGAAGATATAAAAATATGTTTTTATCGTAAAAATATTAGTAACAAGTGTTTAAAACAAAAATGACTAACAATGCGATATATTTGTAGTTGAAAGAATAAAAACGCGTTCAAAATATTTAGATTTCGGCATTAAATAACCCATGGAGTTGTTGATATGTCATCAAACAAAATCAACCAACTGACAATGCATAACATAGTGAAATTATCAACAATTAATATCTAAAACAAAATGATCAGAAATACAATTTATCCGTAGCTGAAGACATACAATTGTGTTCAAAATATATTTAGTCGAAGCCATAACATTGTGTTCAATATTTTTAATTTCGTCATTGAATAACCCATAGATATTAATATGTTGCTAAACAAAGCCATCCAACCAACTATACCTATTTATAATAAAACTGACAACAATATCTATTTCACGGCTTCTGCTCCGATGAACTTAGCTCACTGGTAACCGCCATCCATGAATTTACTCGAACCACAAGATTAGCAACTTTTACTGTGAAACCAATAAAATGGAAATGGAAATTCTACTCCATCAACGTCTTCCCTCGCACTTTCCGCCTGTGTAATTCCCTTCCGTTTACTTGCTTCCGCGACAGTTATATTCTTCAAGAATTTAAATATAAAGTCAATTGTCATTTCCTATCTCACTAACTTGCACTCTCTCTCTCTCTCTCTCTCATGCTTATTTCTCCATCCACTCCACTCTTATCAGTATTTTCATCCTTCTCTTACCCGCTTCCTGACACCCCATATAACTTGTTACTCTTTCTCATAAATTTCCTCCTATTTTACCCCCTGCAAAACATTGGCAATAAACTGCCTTGCTTGGGGTTGTATAATATTAAAAATATATATATATTTGGTTGAAGCCATAAAATTGTGTTCAAGATATCTGGAGTTATGCGTTAAATAACCTATAGAGATATTGATATGTCTTTAAACAAAATAAACCAACCAACCCAATCATTTTTAAATTAGGATAAAATTTAATTTTTGTCAAGGTTTTCTGTTATGTCGTGAGTAAGAATAAATAACTCAACAACAGGAATAGGTTAATTGTTGTATTCCGTGAAAATAGTATTTACAAAGGTTATTAGTATCCAATACAAGAATAAAGGTTAATCGTCTCAAACGTCGTAAGACGTAGTATGAGCAATGGGTACTTCCGGGTCATCACCGGAAGTCTACGACTGACTTGTCGATCGGCTGCTCGGCACACTCTCCTACGTAGATGCCACCATTACTTTACATAGTAATGGAATAGACCATTATAGCCGAATAGTTGTGGGCGTCCCAACATTTTCAATGAAGTCCCTTGAAATGTAGATGTACTATCAGCGAACTACAAACACATAGAGTTTTATTTTTTCAGATGTACCATCATTCAGATGTGTCGTCTCTTGATATTGAGCACAAAGAAGGCTCCTAAGCAAAGTACTAGATAACAGGAAAATTTTCTTGGAAACATAGAAAAGACTGCCTCAATCCTCCTAATAGCGCGAGAAAATCTCCTGGAAACGATGACAATTGAAGCAACAGGGGGGTAGTTCTGTAAATTGATTCTGAGAATTACATCGATTCAACATATAATTAGCGAAGATGTTTTAATGAAAAATTACTTATCCTTACACCTGATAAGATCGCAAAAATTCTTATTTAACGCGTATATCTCCAGCGCCTATTCTTGTTTCAGGACTTTACAGCTGTGTCTAGCACCTTCATATTGTCAGTAGAATTGACGCCGGACACTGTAGGAAAAATATGATGATATAATATAGTCTAAATTTGATCTTTTCTTCAAATATATATTGAGCACTTTTGACTTTTGAATACAATTATGTTTTGGTCTAATTTAACTCTGATCAATAACTGGTTAATATATATATATATATATATATATATATATATATATATATATATATATATATATAAAGCGTAACTTAACGCAAAACACACCTGACGAAGTGTGTGAATATACACGCAGGCACACAGGTATTATTCTTTTTCAATGCCTTCGTCCGCAGAAGATAAATAAATTGACCTCCCTTTAAAACCTACGACGAATAAATCGGTCCCACGTATATATATATATATATATATATATATATATATATATATATATATATAATAGCATGTAGGTAAAATCTCCAAAACCAGATCCTATTAATATTAATTTTATTAATATTAAAAATGATCCAGGTGGAGGGCTCGATGTAAATTTACAGCGCCAAATATGTATATTATATTAAATAAAACTCCGAATTCTAAATACGTTGTATAGCTATTTCAGCGACCTTGTTTCTTCAGCAACGATAAAAAAAAAAATATTTCAAATATGTTACAGAAATTCATATACCGGAGGGATACTTAAAAACATATCCATGCACAGGAAGTTTATAAAGGTGGGGGATTATTAAAGGAAAAATTATATCTGTCGTCCAAACATAGATACAGAGGGGCAAAGAAAGGGATTCAAGACTCGATTATTGAAGACTTTAAAAGTACGTCGGTATTAAAGAATAAAAAAAAAATTAATCGTGTCAAAGGAATAGAAGTGGTGGAAAAAAAAGGAAGAGAAATAAGGTAGACAGGGGAAGAGTTAAAGGAGAATTAAAACATAATGAAAATAATAATAACAACTGAAAAATACCAAACTTATATCGGTATCTCCGCTGGGGAATTTAAACAAGGTTACTATGCTCATAAGCACTCCTTTTCTAACCCCAATCTAAAATTTTAAACATACCTTTCCCGAAGATTTGGGGATATGAAGAAATGATAACTAAACCCCATAGTTAATTCAAAACTGATAGGCTAAGCCCGCACTTCTAGAAACGTTTACGATAAATGTAATCTATGTTTAGTTGAAAAATAATAAAGTCTCCTAATCAAAACCTACTTTTAAATTTACGTAAGGAATTCATAAGAAAAAAACCACCATAAATCTTAATTTTTAAATTTTAAATTTTGAATTTTGAGTTTTGAGTTTTGAATATTAAATTTTAGATTTAAAATTTTTAATTTTATGATTTAATGTTAATTTTATAATTTAAATTTAAGTTATTTTAATTTTTAAACCCTCCTACAAATAATCCCATACTAATCCCTGTGTTACAGATGCTTTCTTGATTTTTCCAAAAACTATAGTATTAAAATTAATGACCTATAGACCAACTCTTTAACCCTTAATTCTTTTAAGCCCATTTATTTGATTTAGATGCGACGAATCTTAATTTCTCTCCATTTTTCTCTTCCTTCCCTCCACCACTTCTAATTCATAAGATCATTGGGATTTCTTAAATTCAATCGCACAAGAACCGGAAATACCTCAGCTTTCTTATTTGTCAAGACTTATAGAGGTTCAGGATGCCGTTAAAAAGATATCAAGTAGTAAGAGCCTGGACATTATGAAATACCTGCAGTAGTCTATAAATCAGTCAGTTAAGTGCCATACGTGATACACGCTTTGGCGATCATGTCTCAAAAGAGACATGACTGACTGGTCAGAAGATTATCCCGCAGAAGGTTGCCATTGTTTTCTGCGGTAGACTGATTGCCTGCCAAGGCTATAGAACCCAATCTGCCCTATTATTTAACGCATAACTGGAAATTATTCAATACAATTGTACCAATCTGTAATAATCAGAGATATAGTAGCCGTAACCTAGCCGTGATTCTCGATGTGAGTGTTGAGCTTGTATTGCCTTTGCCAGATATTTTATTTTTGGCTTTGTGACTGAATGGGCTATTCGGGCGTCGTTTGCCACGTTGAGTTTGCTACGTTTTTTGGTCTTCATTCCAAGGACACAGTGTGAAATTATAAGCTGATTGCTTTTTCCCAAACCAAACCAAACATCCATTAACCCCAAAATATGGGCTCATTACCCCACTGGGGTAATTTATCCCGGGGTTGGGAACCATGGGTCTACGAAATGAAAGGGCCATATCGATCAAGACAAAAGTAAGTGTGTACAGTGCTGTTGTTCTCACAACCTTACTTTATGGATCTGAGTCCTGGACGACATTCCGAACGCTCATTGAGAAACTTGATGTCTTTCAAAAGCGCTGCCTCGATACAATCTGCGGTTACACTCTCAAAGATTACAATTCCAACACAGATCTTTTCACCAAAAAAAATGGCATTTGCGTAACTGAATCCTTTTTGATTAAGTCCCAGTTACGTTGGGTTGGCCATAATGTGCGAATGGAAGATAGTCAGTTAAGTGCCATACGGGATACACGCGTAGGAGATCAAAACTTGATGTTTTATGTAACAAAATAATTGAACCCTCATGAGTCGAAATCGACGGGAGAACCCGTCATATATACTGAACAAGTTTTGCTGAACCATATCGACAAGACATCGATTAATTTAAGTTTCTCTAATACCAGGCTAAGTTTTTTTTTTTTATACAGTTAGTAAACTTTCCAAAAGTCATGATTTTCATTTAGAATACGGGTAGTTTCGGCTGTTGCTACAGTCATGATAAAGAATTTCGCTTTTATTTTTGTCTGCTTATGAAACCATGTCTGGCTAATTCCGTCGTTTCTTCCTTTGCTGGAACCAATTTTAAGTTACTTGAAGATGGCGTCATTTACGACGATGAAACCTTGTTTTTTAACAATCGAAGCAAACAAAAAACAAAAAAAAATGAATTTTGGAAAGTTTACCAATTTCATCGAACAACTTAGCCTGAAGTTGCAGGAATTCAATAAAAAATGGTACGGACAGAACCTGTCGGTATCGCCCAACAAAACTAGTTTATAAGAATTCTTGCTTCTTGAACATACATGATTTAAAAATATTTTTTCTTTACGCCGAGCCCCTCACCCGACTTCTCCGATCATAATTTCCCTTTTGATATTATTATTATTATTATTATTATTATTATTATTATTATTATTATTATTATTCTTATTATTATTATTATTACTACACTTTTGTCTATTTTTAAACGAAACCTGCTGTGGATTAGAATATATACACTTACGGAATGTTTTTTTTTTATGTGAAGAAGACGTAATTTATTTTATTAATCTTGTTTATTTATTTATTTCTATTAATATTTAAAATACCTACTTTCTTTTCTATGTTTAGTCTGACTTATTTCTTGTGTTGTCCTCTTTTTCGAGTTTGAGATTTGTTCATATCAACCTCTGTGGGTTAGTTAATACCAAAAAGGTGGGGGTCTTAATGTATTTCTTTTCGTAAATTCTACCCCAACAGCATCTTTTCTCGCGCTTCCCGCCTCTGGAACCCCCTTCCACAAGTCTGCTTTCCCGACAGCTACAATCTCCAGGTGTTTAAATGTAGGGTCAATAGACACCTCCTATCACACTAACTCCCAATTATTCTCAGAACACTCTCATCAACCCAACCCTCATTCTCGGTATCCCTACCCACCTATCACCCACCCTCTTACATTTCCTATATTTAATCATCCTTTCTCCACTCTATGTAGCCTCCTGCGCAGTAGTGGCAGTGACATGCCTTGCTCGGGGTGAAACGCTTATAAAAAAAATTAAAAAAAAATGTTTAGTTATAATGAGAAGAGTGATTTAGTCAGATTTTAATGAAAATTTTTTGTACTTATTTTTTATTTTAGAAAACTGAAAAGCTCTTCTAGTTTTGTATTCAAAAATGTTTTGCTGAGAATAATTTTTTTCTTTCAAAAATGTGTTATGGAAGTAATTTTTTCTTCAAAAATGTATCGTTGGTAATATTTTTCCTTAAAAAATGTATCTTTCTATAAAGGTCTCTTTTTATGTATATATTTCTATAAAAGTGTATTTCTATACTTTCATAGTGTTTCGACCCCAGTTTAAGGGTTAAGTACTTGCCCATAGCTGGGACCCTAACAGGTGCTACCACTCCGAGTCAGAGTGGATTTGGGAACAACAGCAATTAAGAGATGGTTCCATGCTCCTCACAACCTCCAAATCAGAGGTTTTGCTGCCGGATGCAGTTTACCGTCATGCCCAGGACCTTCTCTTTTTTTAATATACAGGATTCTTTCTGTCGATATTACTACTCTATTTTTTCTTTTTTCTATTTATTATTTTATTTTATCTATTATTATTCGAAATTCTTTCTTCCTTTTTCATTTCCTTCTATTGCTATTCAGTCTTTTTTCTTACCTTCTACCTTTCTTTATTATCAACATTCGTCCTATTAATATTCAACCTTTTTCATGTTGTCTTTATATTAAACTTTCTATATTACTTTTTCTTTCTATTTGTATTCAACCTCTCTTCCTTTCTTTATATTCAACCTTCTTTCTTTCTTTCTTTCTTTCTGTCTTTCTTTCTTCCTCCTTTTCTTCCTTCCTTTAATGATTCTTTCTTTCTCTTTCATTTTTTCCTTTAACCTTATTTCTTTCATTTACTGTCTCTCTCTTTTCATTTGTAGTTGCTCAGATTATTTCTTAATTTGTCTTATTTCTTCTCTATTGTCGTATTCTTTCTTTCTTTCTTTCTTTCTTTCTTTCTTTACTCTTATTTCTTTCATTTTTTCTCTCTCTCTCTTTTTCATCTGTAATTGCTCAGATTATTTCATAATTTTTCTTATTTTTTCTTTATTGTCGTATTCTTTCTTTCTTTCTTTCTTTCTTTACTCTTATTTCTTTCATTTTCTCTCTCTCTCTTTTTCATCTGTAACTGCTCAGATTATTTCTTAATTATTCTCATTTTTCCTTTATTGTCGTGTCCTTTGTTTGTTTGTTTCTTTCTTTTCTTTTACTAAGGGATTCTTTTAACTTTTTTACACCCCTTTCATTTAAAATTGTTCGCCTTCCTCTTCATCAATCAACTCTTGCTTATACCTCACTGAATTTTGTTTTTTTTCTTTTGCACTTCTCACCCCATTATAAACAACAAAAAAACAAAACAAAAAAACAACAACAAACAAACAAACAAACAAACAAACTGTAACCACTCATTTTTCTTCTTCTCTACCTCTTTCTCTTTTTGCCCTCTTTTCCATCATCCTTTCATACGTCTCTTTCAACACTCAAATTAAGACATTACTCACAATTTCTTTTCTCGGCAGTTTTTCCTTTCAGCTTCATTATTTTTTCTCTTTCGTTGCCTATAAATAAAAAAAAATAAAGACCAACCAATCAGTACCCCAGCCTGTTTTAAATCCATTGCGAATCTGTCCCTTAAGAATCTTCCAAGTACATCCGACAATTGAACCTAAGCACTGTTACCTCCCACGGCCATTATTCAAAAAGGGGGGAAAAAATCAGGATGTATTAGTAACTTCTTCCCACCTAACCCGTTACGTATCGGCCCGTTATTTTTAACAGTTTTCCTGTATCTTTATTCTTTACTTTGCACCAATCGTTTTACACGTCGTCCAGAATTTACTTGTGTACTCTTTTTTTTTTAATCATATCACCCCGAGCAAGGCGGTTACGCCACTGATGTGCAGGGGGCTACATAAGAGTTAAAAGATTAGAGGAGAGTGAAGAGAAGGACGAACCAGTTAGAAAGGAGCAAGAGAAGGATGGGAATACAGGTGTGATGACAGTTGCGAAGGTGGAGAAAAAGGAAAGGATCTACAGAACAGTTAGGAAAGAAGTTGGGTCAAGTAGTTAAGAGATGAGTATTGACCTTGCATTTAATTTCCTGGTGGTTGTAGCCGCCAGGAAAGCAAGAATAAGGAAGCAAATTCCACAGGCGAGAAGTGCGGGAAAAGAAGCTGAAAGAGTAGAATTGTCGTCTGCACCCCTCAATATTTTCTTTCAGTTTCTATCTCAAACTACACCTTTTTTAGGATAAGTTGTGGCCGTAAAGAACTGGTTAATTTGATTCGGCCTTGTGTCAGACAAAGCCGAACTCCCTACAACTTACAAATTTTATGCAGAATTTATCATCATCAGAATTATCAGAAGGTTTTCATCGTTATCAGAAGGTTGGTTGTCGGCAGGATGGAATGTGTGGAATAGTGTAATAATAATATGTACATTTTGCATTTTAAAATAGAAACTTATCAAAAGGAAAGAAGAACAAGAACTGGTAGAAATTAATGTTCAATGAGAAAGTTAAGGGTATCAAGAGTTCGTACAAAATGTTCGTAGTAGTAATTGTTGAAACATATAAGGAGAAAAAGAAAGAGGACAATGTCCGAGTCGCTTGAAGCTGAAGTTACATTTTAGATGTTTCGTCTCGCGGTTCCCACCTGATTCTCTGACTGATGCTGATGAAGTCCTTTTATTGTAATCTAGATTTTTTTCTTACTTACTCGCGAAGTCCTTTTTGGTCTTGCAAGTCGCTCTCATTTTAGCACCTACTTGCGAAATCTAGTTTCTACTTTTTCTTTAAGCACATGGTCAATCCTTTGAGAAAACCAGGATTTCACACATCGTTTTGAATTTTTGTAAAAGTGGAGACGAGAGTTGATTTTAATTAATTTCTTATCCGTCACCAAGTTTAGTAAATCTAAATTTACCAAACAGCAATAAAGAACACAAAGTTCAAATTTTAGTTTTTATTGTTTCAGATAGTGTTTTGTATATAAATATCCGGAAAATATTATATATAAATATCATATAGATGAAAAGATCTTACTGAGTAAAGGGCTAGGCCTGGTTCTAAGAAAGTTGGTCCACTGTATCGTCCTAGACAATTTTCCTCGCTAGAATATTTATAAGTCTATCATTCGTTCATACATTGAACATTGCTGCCATATATGTTCTGGTGTTCCAAGAAGGAATCTACAGTGTTCCATTCCAGAATCTTACATCTATCATTCGTTCATACAGTGAATATTGCTACCATATATGTTATGCTGTTCCTGCTATATATTTAGGGATTCTTAATGAAATCCAAGGAGGAATCTGCAATGTTTACTTCCAGAATCTATCTTACATATCTATGAGTCAACTATTCGTTCATGTTTTCAATATTGCTACTACATATGCTCTGGTGCTCCTGCTATATATTTAGAGATTATTGATGAGATCCAAGAAGGAATCTACAGTCTTCCTTTCCAGAATCTATCTTACATGTTCATAAGTCTATCATTCGTCAGACATTGAATATTGCTACCAGATATGTTCTGGTGCTCCTGATATATATTTAGAGATTATTGATGAGATCCAAGAAGGAATCTACAGTCTTCCTTTCCAGAATCTATCTTACATGTTCATAAGTCTATCATTCGTTCAGACATTGAATATTGCTACCATATATGTTCTGGTGCTCCTGATATATATTTAGAGATTATTGATGAGATCCAAGAAGGAATCTACAGTCTTCCTTTCCAGAATCTATCTTACATGTTCATAAGTCTATCATTCCTTCATACATTGAATATTGCTACCATATATGTTCTGGTGTTCCTGCTATATATTTAGAGATTATTAATGAAATCCAAGGAGGAAATTGCAATGTTTACCTCCAGAATCTATCTTACATATCTATAAGTCCACTATTCGTTCATGTTTTAAATACTGCTGCTACACATTCTCTGGTGCTCCTGCTATATATTTAGAGATTCTTGATAAAACCCAAGGAGGCAGCTGCAATGTTTCTCTCCAGAATCTATCTTACATATTTATAAGTCCACTATTGGTTTATGCTTTGGATATTGCCGCCATATATGTCCTGGTGCTCCTGCTATATATTTTGAGAATCTTGATAAATTCCAATAAAGAATCTGCAGTGATATTGGCAATGATATTGGCACTTCAGTCACTTACCCACCGCTGCAATACAGCCTCCCTGTGCCCTTTCTATAAATACTTTCATAGTAATTGTTCTGATGAACTTTGCACTATGGTACATAGTTTTATGAATTTAAGCTCAGTACTAGATTGGTAGTAAATTTAAAGGTAATATAAAATTTTCAAACTTGTCATTAAGTCGAAATTATAAGAATCCATAGCTAAATCCGCTGCTAAGAAGGTCGGTTCTTTGTGTAGAGCCTGGAGGTTTTTCCCGCCTGAAACAATCCTGCACATATATAAATCTGCCATCCGCCCGTGCATTGAATACTGCTGCCATATCTGGTCGGGTGCTCCTGCTATCCACCTAGGGGTCCTTGACAAATTCCAACGGAGAATCTGTAATGTGATCGATCCTGACTTGGCAGCCAGGATACAGTTGCTTTCTCACCGACGCAGTGTGGCTTACCTGTGTCTCTTTTACAAATACTTTCACGGCTTCTACTCCGGTGAATTTAGCTCAATGTTACCCCCTGAATTTACTCGAGCCCCAAGATTAGCAACTAGGTCCCACCCATTTACTGTGAAACGAATAAAATGTAAACCCAAATTCTACTTCAACAGCTTCTTTTCTCGCCTTTCTCGCCTGTGGAATTCCCTTCCGTTTACTTGATTCCCCGACAGCTACAATCTCCAAGAATTTAAATGTAGAGTCAATAGTCATCTCCTATCTCACTAACTTGCATCCTCTCACTCATGCTCCTTTCTCCGTCCACTCCATTCTCAACAGTATTCTCGTCCTTCTCTTACCCTCTTCATGACACTCCCTGTAACCTATCACTCTTTCTCATAACTTTTCTCCTATATAACCCCCTGCACAACACTGGCAGTAAAACTTATCTATTCCATTGAACCTACACGTGTGTTTAAAGTAATGTTCTGCAGATTATCTTTGTGATACTCCTATAGTCTTTTAATTGTTATTATTATTGGATTTGGTAAAGTTTCTGGGACATACAATGAGTAAGGAGGGCTTGAAGAACCTGATACTAACAGGCCATATAGGAGGGAAAAGAGACAGGGGAAAGCAGCAGATAACATATTTGAAGGGTCTGAGCAGGTGGATGACAGAACGGGGGTTGCGTGGTGTAACAGGAGAAAGCATGTATAAGAGGCACCAGGGATAGAGAGATATGGAAAGCCATGATCGCCTACGTCCTGAAAGGACAGGGCGCATAGAAGAAGAAATGTATCTTTTACTGTGATTGTGATGGAGTTTATATAAAGGTTTTTTTTTTTAATCATGTCACACCGATCAAGGAGGTAACGCCACTGATGTGCAGGGGGCTACGTAAGAGTGAAAAGATTGGAAAAGAGAAAGCCGGAAACCACATCCTAAACAGGGAACAAGGGATGAGCCACTTCACCTGTTCAATAGACGTGGGTGGAGTATGAACCGGGCGATAGTTTAGTCTATCTACTCCAATTGAAAAAGTAAAAAAAGAAAGGAGTGAAAAGATTCAAAGAGAGAAAGCCGGAAACCACATCCTAAACAGGAAACAAGGGATGAGCCTCTTCACCTGTTCAATAGACGTGGGTGGAGTATGAACCGGGCGATAGTTTAGTCTATCTACTCCAATTGAAAAAAAGAAAAGAGTGAAAAGATTCGAAGAGAGAAAGCCGGAAACCACATCCTAAACAGGGAACAAGGGATGAGCCTCTTCACCTGTTCAATAGACGTTTTGATAAGTTATTTGTTTAGAAGGTGGTTCTTATGGAGTTGATCGTTCATATTAAGTGCCTACGTTTGTCTTGGTTATTTTGCGTTTGTTAGCGTGTGTAATTTTTGAAAATGGGAGATTTGGATGTGAAGCTTTGAAACCGTTTTATTAGTGAGCAATTTAAAAGTAGACAATTTGAAAAAAAGCAACCATTGTTATTGAAGAAAATTGAGAAATACGGTCGTCAAACTGCCAGGAACGTGCAGTAACAATCATCGCTCTTAGTGGGTTTTTTTTCTCTTGCAGTTTTGCTATTTTTGTGTTCTGTCATCATTGGCCTCTTTTCCCGCCTTTTGCGTTTCTCTTGTCCCGCCCTCACAGCAGTTCGGTTCATCTCTTTCATTTTCTTTCTCTTTTCAAATTTATTATGCTTATTCTATTTTTGTTGGTTTTATTTACTTTATTTTTTAACGATTCTGTTTCTGTTATTTTATTTTACTTTTTTTTTTCGTATAGCTTTCGTCAAAATATCTGTTTATTATCTTTCGGTGTGTCTCTCTTTTACCCATCGAAACTGTTTTTTTTTTTTTTTGTTATTATGGGGCCATAAATTTCGTTCTATATGGGATCGCTGTTACTTAAATACTATCCAAGCGTCTTTCTTTTTTTTTGTACCTCCGCCGTTTTTTTACGTCACATTCATTTCTTTCCTCATTATACACTTCAAAGTAAATGATGTCTGCTTTCCCTGCCATTTTATACTGGGTTCCTCATACTTCCGGTGTTGTGTCACATCTAAGCTACGCTTAGAAAATCACTATTTCATCTTTGGCATAAGCTTTTTTGTTCTTGTCGCTTTGATTTTCTTTCTTGTAGCGTTCCTACTTTGTCCATTTATTCGCCATTTTTAATTTCTATTTTTTCCCTCTCGTCCTATTTACTCTTCATCTACGTTACTTTTTGTTGTGTTGTCCTCTCTCTAAATAGTCTATGTTGAAATCTTCCGCCTACTATAAGATTATTAAGAGAGGTGGCCTTGGGGTAGTTGCCGAATTGATTTCAGTTGCGTCGCTGTCCACGGGCAGAGTGTGACTTGGTTGTATGTCTGGCCGAGGACAGACATGCAAGCTGAAGGAAATTGGACTGAAGAGTGCCAGAACCCAGGGTGCTATCACCTCAGACTTTATCTCCCCTTCGAGAGAGGGCTGAGTTTATTGCCCGGCACTTGAGGCGTCCCCAAAAGAGGAAGTGCTGAGGGGGTTTTGGGAATTTTTCTACGGCGCTGCCGATAAACCCACCTAAATACTTACCTTGTGTCGCATCTTTTGCATGGTGGGTGCAAAAGTAAATACCAACAGTTGACTTGATTGAACGCTGTACAACCGACACACGCACTAGTCGTGTAAATACTCTTCAGTTGTATTTACTGTTAAATATACAATATTTCTGAAGCACATGTTTTGTTATTTCTTAAGCTTTTCACTTGGTCACACTATCTTGGCGACGAAGGATTAGAAGAAACGAACTTCACGGGAAGTCTTAAAAAATATTTTTTGACCAATATCGTTGTGGTGTATTGGATATCGGCTCGGAATGATAAATCGGGGAGCTGAGTTCGAATTCCAGCTGAATTCATTGCATTCACTTACGCGCAAATACCCTTGGGAAAGGTATTAATCCATCAATTCCTTCCAGTTATGGGTTAAATAACAGGACAGATTGGTTTCTGTAGCCTTAGTCGGCAACCAGTCTACCGCAGAAAGCAATGGCAACCTACTGCGGGATAATCTTCTGCCCAGTCATTCATGTCTCTTTCGAGACATGATCGCCCAAGCGTGTATCACGTATGGCACTTAACTGACTGACTGTCTATAAAAGTGGTGAAAGAAGGAATTCTAATGAGACTCTACGACAAAAGGGTTTCCAGTGTAATTACAACACCGACAGCAAAAAAAGAAACTTTTCAAAACAATAGGATTTCTACAACTTCAATTCAGTGGTTAAGAAGAAGTTTAGTGAACCTTGTCATATTTTTTCCATTCCAACACGTAATTAAAAGAACTATACAAGTCTAACAAACTTATTTCTTTCGCTTATAGGGTAAAGTAAAAATTTACCCCTTCTCCCACTTTTAAATTTTTCAGTAAAAGAATTGTACCAGTCAAATAGACATATTATTTGTTAAGAGGGTAAGGAGAAAAAAAAATTCTTCCTTTCATTTCTTATTTTACGTAGCATCATAGTCAAATGGACGAATTCAAAAGTACAATGCTAGAATTGATGAAACACCAACAGGAATAACAATTACTGTTTGAACAAAAATATTTCGAAAAACAAGAGAAATTCCAACGAGAAAAAGTAAAATACCAGAAAGAATTTGAGGAATTCCACCTTGGAATTCAGGTTAAACAATAGAAACTCGAAGAAATGCTCTTTTAAACACAGAATGAGCAATGGCACTTGTATAATACATCCATCAAAAGCCAAAATTAGGACAGCGAAAACGCGTTCTCTCGAAATGCTATATGGAGTGCTATTGAAAACTTCACGTTTGCACTTGAAGAAGAAATTAGATTCCCTTCATAGTTTAAGCGTTACAATGAATTATACAATACGGATTGTGCAAGTTGGGCTGACCATAAAAAATATTCAGTTACTGATCAGGAAATTAGGTAGAGCAGAATATACTAAGTTTGTTAACTATATTTTGCCTAAGAAAACCAGCGACTTGAAATATTAAAGAAGCGGTTCAATTATTAACAGAACTCTTCAGTACAAAATAACATCACTGTTCCACAAGCGTTAAAAATGCATGAATCTCAAAGGAAAAGAAGACGCGAGTGTAGTCAATAAATACTGCGATGACTTCAAATTGGCAGAGTTAAGCGCCAATAATTTTAAATGCCTGATTGTCATCCAGGGTTTAATTTCAGCGAAAGACGCCGAAAAACGTCGTAGGATACTTAACAAGTTTGAAAACGAGCCTGACGTTACTTTACAGCAAGTTGCTGAAGATTACCAACGTTTCGTGAGCATTAGAGAGGATTCGAAAAACATCTAACAGAGTGGCGTGGCTCACATTAGAAAAAATACGCCTAAGAAAAATTAAAAAGGGCCAAACAAAAAATAATAAAGTTACTTTACCGGCGAGACCATGTTTCGGGCGTGGTCGATTACATTAGTATAGAGGTTGCCCTTTTAAAGATAAAAAGTGCTTTAATTTCGATAAATTGGTACACAAATGTTCTCACTGCAGGATTAAAAACAAGACGAAAAAGTTTTGTAAAAATTACCAAGTTGGATGAACTAGAAAGCCGTAACATCACGAAAGATATTGAAGTACAAATATTTAACAAAAATATAAGGCTACAGCTTGGTTCGAGTTCAGACTTATACATAATTAATTATCAAACATGGAAAAAATGGGCAAGCTGACTTTGTTATAAACGAACCAAATAGCTAAAGTGTAACTGGCGATCCTATTAAGCGGATCGAGCCGTTTTTGACGAAATCTCGTCGGTTAGTTTTTGGAATGCCGTCCTTGACCCCGATAGAGATCGCATATAGGAGTGTGCTAACTTCTCTACAGGGCTGAACAACGCCCTAAAGGATCGCTATTATCCCGGAGGAGATATTCACTAAGCTCAGCAAGGAAAATATATTTCTAAGATTGACTTAAGCAACGTATATTTGCAAATACCCGTAAAAGAGCAATGCTCGCAGCTCTTTTGCATAAACAAACACAAGGATTTATACAATTTTTGAAACTAAATAAGTCTCCATTTAAATATACCGCTGTTTCCAATCCTATCTCCAGTCCCGAATCCACTTCCTCTTATACTCCTATGCATTCCCGCCAAAAAATTAAAATCGGCAAAGAAGCCTTTCTTTAGATCTGAAAAAAGCCATTAAAATATCGAAGGCTTTATTTAGCAGAGAGGAGGACGCCTGCAAAGTCTCTTTAGAGCAGACAGAAAAGGCTATGATGTTATAAAAAATAAAAGAATTCAAAGCCTTTTTGAATTTAAAAAAATCAATGGCACGATTGTAGAGGACCCCGCAAAATTTCCAAGCGCCAAGAGAATCCTTCCCGTCGTAAGATCAGATCAAAAGTCACAAAAGGTGTAGGAGATGCTGGCAGAAGTGAATGACAGCTTCCCCACAGATCCTTCATTATCTTTCATGAGGGAGGATTTTTCGAAAAAATATCTCAGTTCTGTTTGGGGAGGCTCTCACTTTTAGTTCACTCCTCCTTGTATAGAGCAGTAAAATTAATGTTCCTTTGGGATATTGGTGGCCTGTTTCTTGATGGTACTGTCAAGACTGAGATGGGCTAAGGCGCAATGGAACAGGCCGTCGATGTCAAATTCCCTGAGATGTTTCGTGCAGTCCGTCAACCCTAATCGGACTGATACTGACTCTCTGGTTGGCTTGTGTAAAAAGGTCGGGACCTGAGATCGGAGATTCGCAGAGCGTGTTTCAACCGCATTCTTCAGCGTCTCGGTGTTGAGGTATGTCCCATATGGGAGGTCCGTTTTTCAACTCGCGACCGTGAATATATACTATCTAATAGGTTCGCCCTCTATTCAGCATGTTTTCATAGACGCTCATGAAGTGTTTTCTTGCCAGTGGGAAAGTCTTTGGGTGCTGCGTGTCCTCTTGTTTTCGCAGATTCGGCGGGCAGAGTTAGCGTGTTGGATGTTACTAAGGATGTTTTTTCGTCTCATTGGCGTTTATGCGTACAAGGATCATGCAGAGTGATCAGTTTTATTTCATCGGATCGAGCCGTTTTTGACGAAATCTCATCGATTAGTTTTAGCGGGCGATCGGAGTACCGCCCTTGACTCCGATATAGATCGCATAGGGAACAGTTCGATCTTGTCGATAAGTGTTGTGGGATCTCCCCTTTTTCTATATGATAATGGACTCGATTGAGTGTACATATACTCCTGCCATTGAGAGAACAGTAGTTTCAGTTGAAGTTGCAGTTGGTAATGGAGAGTAATCGTAGAAATCCTTTACAGTTATCGGAGAGTTCCGAGGGATACCGAAGTTACACTGAGACCAGACTAGCTCTGAACTCCACTCAGCTAAAATAATATACACGGATATACTATTTCCAACGACTTCACTTCAAGACTTGTATATATTAATTTTCTTACTAATAGTATTCCTGGATTTATTAACCTACGTTTAAAGTTGTGTATTACGTTCAATATAACCAACTTTTCTATCTCCATATCTGTTTTGTTGTTCATTATTTTGTGCGGTTCCTCATCCGGAATCCACAACAATAAGTATCCAAATGAACACCCCCGGGATATAGTATAGACTTGTACTAATAGGGGCAGCTTGTCTTTGGTGGTGCATGCTAGCTACATCGATCGAGTTTTATTTAAGAAAGTCAATGTAGGGCTCTTAAGTTTTCCAAGTTTTCATTCTATAATTTACTCGGATCATAGACTCTTCCAAGTTCGTGTGAACTTAGGATAAGGCTGTGGTTAAATTGGCTGGCTACTGGAAATTGAACTGTTCATTGTTTGATAAGCAAGATTTCCAGAACCAGTTGAAAGTAATGCTACAGCGGGAATTGACGGGGACTGTAGTTGGGAATAAGTGGTGGGATTCTTTCAAATCTAAGATTAGGTTGTTTGCTGCTGAACATAGCCGTCGACTCAATCTATTTAGGTTAGCAGCACAAACGCCATTAGAAGCAAAAGTTAATTAGGCTATCGAATCCCGTGTTAGTGGGAACGTAGCCATAGCTATGGCGAAGCAGACCTCCTTGCTTATCAAGCTCTCGTAGTTAGGGCTAGGTTAAAGAGAATGTCTCTTAAGGCAACGGATATGGCCGCTGAATTGCGTGCAGAGGAATTGAGAAACGCTGCCAAAAGGCATATCGCTTGCGTCACGTTCCCGGATAAGCGAATTGTGACTACAAATGCGAGCATAGTCGAGGCTTTTCGTGACTCAGGAACAGTTCACCAGAGAGCCCAGGCTGAGCACTGCTCAGTTCGTCGCCTATTTAGCCGACTTACCCCGTCTCGAGTCGGTTAAAGTGGTTGGGTATAAGGGTTCCGTGACAGGGTCTGAGATCTGGGATGCGCTAAATCTGGTTGGCTTGGACAAGACTCTGGGATTAGATGGTCTTTCTTACGAATTGTACTTGAGGCAGTCCCCCGTTCTTGTTCCCTTGCTGGTACTAATTTTCAACAACTGGATGAAGCAGGGGTCGATATCCCAACGTTTTACCAGGGGTGTGATCAAGTTGCTGCACAAAAACTCGGACTGTGGTGATGAGGGTAAATAATTTCAGGCCTTTGACGATGTTAAATACAGAGTTTAAGATTTTAGCCAATCCGTTTGAAGGCTGTCCTCCCTAGTCTGATTGACCCCGAGCAGAGTTGTGCTGTGGAGAGTAGGACTATTCAGAACAACCTTCATTTGGTATAATTGATCAAGTCGACAATGAAGCCGTGCTGATCAATTTAAATAAGTTAAAGGCATTTGGTAGGGCTGATCATTGGTTTCTGGAATCTGTCCTTTCGGCAGCTGGTTTTGGGCCATACTCTCACACTTGGATCTCACTTGTGCGCTGGTGGAAGTGAATGGAGTAGGGTCGGAGTCTTTCCTATTGACTCGCTTTCGCCTTTACTTAACGTTCTTGCACTTGAATCTTTCCTTAAATGGAAGGTGGAATTATGTGTTTCACACATCTACCCGATTCTCCTTTACCAACTCTCTGCGCTTCCACTCCCGTATGCCATATTAATGACATTAGTCAGGGTCTTGTTCTCCTTCTTGTCGGGAGAAGGCAAGGCTCCTTAGGTGTGTTGCAAAATCTATTACCTACACCCTACTGAGAACGGTCTGCGAATGCCTAGCATTGAGATTTGTCAACATAAACTTTGAATTGCCTTCCTAGACCGAATGTGTTCGAAAGCGGATGGGAATGGCAAATTTTGGAACAACTTCCTGTCCCTGTATGTGGAGGCGGCCAGCCGTTTACGTCGAGGTGAGTGCTTCTTCTATCGTGAATGTCGGTTAGCACTCAAGTATCTTTTACGGCCGACTGATGACCTCTCTAACGTCTAGGCTTTGTCTCTTCGGATGCTACTGAGGGGGTCCGTTCATGATGATCTGATCAACGAGCTCGGTCTGACGAAGCGACAGGCTCGCTCTGTATGGCCTTGGGAGCCCGGGATGAAATGCCTAACTAATATCGAGGCATTACTTACCTGGCTGGTGATGCAAAAGGCTCTTTGGGTCGGTAAGAAGCGTTCTTCAGCGGGTGTGGGTAGTTCGCCCAACTGCGTCCGCTGCGGTGAGTCGGTGGTCGAGACTTTCTCCACGCCTTCCTTGACTACAACGTCGTAGTACCGTTGTGCAAGGAGCTTGAGGACTTTATGGTTCGCATGTTGCGCGGAAGGTACTTTGTTTTTTTAGGTCGCTTCTGTTTTACGCAATGTGATACCGTCGTTGACTAGGGCTGAACATTATGTGTTCGTATGCTTACTAGGTGTTATGCGAGTCGTTATATGGACGACACGACAGAAGGAATTCTATGGGGACGAGAAGTTTTCCTCTTCCCAACTGATTTTGTTCTTTAAGCATCAGCTTAAAGTCAAGATCAGAACGGAAAGGCAACGACTCCCCCAATCAGAATTTGGCAAAAGGTGGGTAAATCTTGTTCGAATCTGTCGAGTGAAAGGAGCTGACTTGGAGTGGCTTTTGATGCAGGTTAGGCATTAAGGATATTGGGGATCATGTAGTAAACATAGTCAACCCCACCCGAAATAGGATAATTTAGTTTTTTTTTCTTTTTTGGTTCGTCATATGTAAATTTAGCTAGTGTATGTATGATCATTAGTCCCATTTTTATTTTTTGTCCTCACTTTCTTAAGTTTAATTCCCTAACCCATTCCCCGTTAGTTGACTAGATATGTTAGTTCCCTGGTAGATGCGGGGCAATTTCTGTTTTCGATGTGCCAATTACGTATTTTTTTGTGTTTGGATGAATGCGTGATTGTGTGTAAGACTGTTTGATTTTTATACCGCCCACAAAAATTTCGCCCAGCTAACTAACGTTTCTGTCAAGATTAAGGATTTTGGAGCTGGAGGTATTACTAACAACAATTTTGTTTAGTTTTTGAAAACATTATTATTTATTGTATATATATATATATATATTGATCGAGGTTTTCTATTTTAAATTTGTTATTCCCCACTCCCGAAGGACAAATTGTACATATGGGATTAGTTACATCTTCACAGAGTTCTTGAGGCATTATGGTGCTTGTATATGAATTGTAAGAATGTGGTGTTTTGGTGTAAGGGATTTTGTATAGTCTGCTTGGTTCAACGAATGAGGCTAGATAAGTTAATGTAAGAAAGATGAAGACAAACCTTCTCCCATCCCCATTCTTGCCCTTGTGCTACATTTTTTGTATATATACAAAAATAAATATCAACAGTCGAATTGATGCTACCCTCTGACTTGTTTTGATCTGCTCTGACGAACTTAAGTCACTGGTGCCTCCTCAACAGGTGTCTACTCGTGCAACCAGACTGGCAACTGGATCCCACCCATTCACAGTCAGGTTAGCCAAATGCAGACGACAATTCTACTCCTGCAGCTTCTTCTCTCGCACTTCCCGCCTGTGGAACTCGCTCCCATATTCTTGCTTTCCTGACGGCTACAATCTCCAGAAATTTAAATGCAATATCAATACTCATCTATTAACCACTGGACTCTAGCTCTCTCCCCACCCCATATATCCTTTCCTTTCTCTCCACCTTTGAAACTGTCATCACACATGTATTCCCATCCTTCTCTTGCTCCTTTCCAACTGATTCGTCTTCTTCACTCTCTTCTAATTGATCTTTTTACACTTATTGCACATCAGTGGCATTTCCGCCTTGTTCGGGGTGAAACGATTAAAACCAAATTATACAGGCTGCTATTGGCTCTTTTTTGACTTTACTGTTTTTTAGAAAATACTTTTTTATTGTATAGTTTAGGTTTCTATTTATTTACTTTTCATTTTTGGTTTTGTTCTTTTTTTTCTCTTGTTTCTTAATTTTATTTTAGTATCTGCTTGGCTTTGGCCGCCATATTTGTTTTTGTTTAAATCTTTCTAGTGCCTTTCATTATATTTTTCATTGATTTTGTTTTCTCACAGACCAGAAATTATTTTTTGTTTGAGATTTTTCCTAGTGAATGTTCCTCTCAGCTCATTTCCCTATTTCTTTATTTTACGAAAGTAGCATTTTAGGTGCCTCTTCGTTTTTTGTTTTTTTTTGTTTTGTTTTATTTTTGTGGGTTGTCTTTTCAACACCCTAATTTGTGTCCCGTCTTTTGAACGCTATCATTTGCCTTTCGGATTTATTGCACTATCATGTGCGAAACGTCCTTTAAACACTACGATTTACATTTTGAAATGAACACACTATGTTTTGTCTTCCGTCTTTTCAACACTATAACTCGCCTTTCGTCTTTTCAGCAATATAATTGGCCTTTGGGGGCGATGTGCGTTATGGTGCACTGGATCTCGGCTCGGAACGAGAAATTGGGGAGCAGAGTTGGAATTCCAGCTGAATTCAATGCATTCACTTACGCGTAAATACCCTTGGGAAAGGTATTAATCCGTCTCTTCCCTCCAGTTATGGGTTAAATAACAGGACAGATTGGGTTCTATAGTCTCGGTCGGCAACCAGTCTACCGCAGAAAGCAATGGCAACCTACTGCGGGATAATCTTTTGCCCAGTCAGTCATGTCTCTTTCGAGACATGATCGCCCAAGCGTGTATCACGTATGGCACTTAACTAACTAACTAATTGGCCTTTCGTCTTTTGAACACTATCGTTTGTCTTTCGTCTTTTGAACACTATCATTTGCCTTTCGTTTTTGAACACTATCATTTGCCTTTCGATTTTGAACGCCATCATTTGCTTTTCATTTTTAGAACTTTACAATTTCTCTTTCGTCGTTAACACACTATGATTAGTCTTTCGGCTTTTGACCACTATCATTTGGCTTTTGTTGTTACAGCACTATTATTTGCCTTTTGTTCTTACGACAGTATCGTTTGTCTTCCGTCTTTTGAAATAATCTCTTGCCTTTAGTCATATCAATATTATATACTAGCAGTATAGCCCGGCGTTGCTCGGGTGTAATGAAAGCTTTAAAACTAATCCAAGGTCCTGGAGCCCAGACTCTTTGGACGTTGGCACGAAAGACTAAAATGCAATATAGGGGGTATCGATTTCCGTTATCGGGGAAAATAAGTCGTCTGAGAAGATCTACTAATTTTTAAATCTAAAAACTATAATTTTACCTAGTTAGAGCAGGTTCTGCAGCAAGAACCACGATAAAAGGGCTGAAATCCTGATCTTGATCAGACCTGATTGGATATCGGGGTATCAAGTTCCAGTATCGGGGAGAAATTCGAAAAAATAAGTCGCCCATGACCTGACCAGAAACCTAAAGAATATTTGTGTGAAGTTTGGTGAGAATCGGATAAAAATTGTGGATTTGTATACAGACAGATAAACAGACACACACACAAACATCTTGCCTTATATATATATATATATATATATATATTATCGATTTTCTGCACTATTGTAAGAACTGCAACCTTCAAACTTCTGAATATCGTTTCTTATGTCTTTTTCTATGAGTGTATCAAATTTGATTAAAATCGGACCATTCCTTCTATAACCCGATTTTTTCCATTATCGATTTTCCATATTTATCGGGGTTACCTCGACACAAAACCTAGCTAAAAATACTGGCAGACACTTATAGTACAACTGTGTCAATTTTTAAGAAAATTGGTTCAGCCGTTTCGGAGTCTATAGGTAACGGACACACACACAGACACACACACAGACAAAGTTCCATTTATAAATAAGTTTAGATAAAATTTTGTTAATTGAAAACTGACTTTCTTTTGGTCATTAGCATTTTATGATTTACGTTTCGTTCTTCACACACTATGATTTGGTGTTAGACATTAACGGATTATCATTTGCTTTTCGCCCCTTTAACACTATGGCACCATTTGCCTTTGGTCTTTTTAACACTATCATTTGTTTTTCGTCATTTGAACACTATAATTTGCCTTTCGTCCATTAAACATGAAACACTATACTTTGCCTTTCGTCTATTCAACACTATGATTTTGTTTTGGAATTCATCGCACAGTAATTTGCCTTACACCTTTTACATACTATCATTTACTTTTCATCCTTAACACACTGTCATTTGCCTTTCGTCTTTAATATCATTTGCCGTTCGTCTACTAACCACTATCATTTGCACTTTTGTCCTTTAAGCACTACGATTTGCTTTTTTCGTCATTTAAACACTATAATTTGTCGTTTAGCCTTAACACAGTATCATTTGCTTTTCGACTTTTAACACCATCATTATCTTTCATCCGTTAACCACTATCATTTTTCCTTTCATTTGAACACTATGATTTTTTTTCGTTCTTTGAACACTATCATTTGGTTTTCGGTCTTTCAACACTAATTTGTCTTTTGTATTTTAAACACCTTGGTCCTTAATGCATTATTTTTTGCATTTCATCTTTCAGACACCATCATTTGCTTTTCGTCTCTCAGTGTCATTTTCTTTCGTTCTTCGAGCTCTTTGATATGTCTTAACAAACTGATATGCCTTTTGCTCATAACACACTATGATTTTCTTTCATTTAATCGATTGAAGACTATCACCTGTCTTTAGCCCTTAACCCGCTATGATTTATCTTTTAACCTTAAAGCTCTGTTATTTACCTTTCGTCTTTAAATCAGTATGATATATCTTTCATTCATAACGCTCAATCGTTTACCTTTCGTACATTATACACTTTGATTTTGCCTTTTTGTCCATTAAACACTATAATTTGCCTTTCGTCTATTAAGCACTATAATTGTTTTTTCGTCCATTAAACACTATGATTTGCCTTTGTCAATTAAACACTATGATTTGCCCTTGTCAATTAAACACTATGATTTGCCTTTCGTCCATTAAACACTATGATTTGCCTTTAGTCCATTAAACATTAAACACTATTATTTGGCTTTCGTCCATCAAACACTATGATTTGCCTTTTTGTCCATTAAACACTATAATTTGCCTTTCGTCTATTAAGCACTATAATTGTTTTTTCGTCCATTAAACACTATGATTTGCCTTTGTCAATTAAACACTATGATTTGCCCTTGTCAATTAAACACTATGATTTGCCTTTCGTCCATTAAACACTATGATTTGCCTTTAGTCCATTAAACATTAAACACTATTATTTGGCTTTCGTCCATCAAACACTATGATTTGCCTTTTTGTCCATTAAACACTATAATTTGCCTTTCGTCTATTAAGCACTATAATTGTTTTTTCGTCCATTAAACACTATGATTTGCCTTTGTCAATTAAACACTATGATTTGCCCTTGTCAATTAAACACTATGATTTGCCTTTCGTCCATTAAACACTATGATTTGCCTTTAGTCCATTAAACATTAAACACTATTATTTGGCTTTCGTCCATCAAACACTATGATTTGCCTTTTTGTCCATTAAACACTATGATTTGCCTTTCGTCCATTAAACACTATAAATTTTTTTCGTCAATTAAACACTATGATTTGCCTTTGTCAATTATACACTATGATTTGCCTTTTATCCATTAAACACTATAATTTGCCTTTCGTCCATTAAACACTATAATTTGCCTGTCGTGCATTAAACACTATAATTTGCCTTTTGTCCATTAAACATTAAACACTATAATTTGCCTTTCATCCATTAAACATGAAACACTATGATTTGCCTTTCGGCCATTAAACATGAAACACTATGATTTGCCTTTCGTCCATTAAACACTATGATCTACCTTTCGTCTATTAAACACTATGATTTGCATTTTGTCCATTAAACACTTTGATCTGCCTTTCGTCTATTATCACTCTGATTTGCCTTTCGTCCATTAAACACTATGATTTGCCTTTCGTCTATTAAACGCTATGATTTGTCTTTCGTCCATTAAACACTATGATCTGCCTTTCGTCTATTAAACACTATGATTTAGCTTTCGTTCTTAAAACACTATGATCTGCCTTTCGTCTATTAAACACTATGATTTAGCTTTCGTTCTTAAAACACTACGAGTTGCATTTGAATTTTTGGACACTATCACTAAGTAATAATAAGAAAGTAGAAAAAAACGAGGAAGTATAAAAGAGAAAAAAATTGCAGTAAATAAAAGGTGAGTTAAATAATTAATATAGAAATAGAAACGGTCCGGATTGTGTGATAAATAATAGCTCAGAATTGGAACTTTGGTTTTCTGAATTCCATTTCCGGTTGGGTTCGTTATAATCCTTTACGCACATATAACCTTGGGGAAGCACATATAACTTTGCAGTCATCTGCACCTCTTATTCCTTCCAGTTATGGGCTAATTATTAAAGCTTGTATCACTAAAAATATTATTATCTTAAATGAATTCTTACATTCTAAAATATTTTCTGCACAGTTGAATAACCATAGAGAACGAATCAATCAATATTTGTATCTCTTTTGTTCCCTTTAATTTGCTCTTGCACCTAAATCGTGCCCCTTACTTTTCTTTTGGTCTGCATCCGGTTCACACTCCACCCACGTCTCCGGTTCACACTCTACCCACGTCTATTGTACAGGTGTAGAGGCTCATCCCTTGTTCCCTGTTTAGGATGTGGTTTCCGGCTTTCTCTTTTCCAATCTTTTTACTATTTTCTTTTTTTTCTTTTTTCATTTGGAGTAGATAGACTAAACTATAGCCCGGTTCACACTCCACCCACGTCTATTGTACAGGTGTAGAGGCTCATCCCTTGTTCCCTGTTTAGGATGTGGTTTCCGGCTTTCTCTTTTTCAATCTTTTCACTTTTCTTTTCTTTCTTTCTTTACTTATTTTTTCAATTGAAGTAGATAGACTAAACTATCGCCCGGTTTACACTCCACCCACGTCTATTGTACAGGTGTAGAGGCTCATCCCTTGTTCCCTGTTTAGGATGTGGTTTCCGGCAATCTCTTTTTCAATCTTTTTACTATTTTCTTTTTTCAATTGGAGTAGATAGACTAAACTATCGCCCGGTTCACACTCCACCCACGTCTATTGTACAGGTGTAGAGGCTCATCCCTTGTTCCCTGCTTAGGATGTGGTTTCCGGCTTTCTCTTTTCCAATCTTTTCACTTTTCTTTTATTTATTTATTTATTTATTCAATTGTAGTAGATAGACTAAATTATCGCCCGGTTTACACTCCACCCACGTCTCTTGTACAGGTGTAGAGGCTCATCCCTTGTTCCCTATTTAGGATGTGGTTTCCGGTTTTCTCTTTTCCAAATCTTTTCACTCTTACGTAGCCCTCAGCACATCAGTGCCGTTACCGCCTTGCTCGGGGTGATATGATTAAAAAAAAATCCAGGTTTTCGTCAGCGTTCACCAATGACTCATTAGTCTTCTTGTTTTTTTTTTTTATCTCTTCCCGAAAAGACCTCATTCCTCGTAGACTTTCCTTCAAAAGAGTCACACTTCCATCTGTTAAAAACGCGTATCACCCTCACCTAACCCAGGAACTGGCAGGTTTTTATTATTTTCTTCTAACACCCCCGACATATATATGTAAATTTAGCATAACACCAATTTTTTTTTTATCAACGCTCTCTCCCCTATTTTTTTTTAATATCGCGATAATCTAAACTAGTCTTTTTAACGTTTTTAGGATCAGCTTTTTATTTGCATCTTGCTTTATTTCATTCACTCTCACTTGAGAATTTTTCGGGTAAACATTCTTTCTGATGACGTTTCATATAAGTTCTTTCATTTATTATTTATTTATTTTTGGCTTCTTTTTTTTTTCTCCTGCTGTTTTAGTTTCATTTCCCTAAACTTAGATTTCTTTTCCGGTTGCTATTTTTCTCTTTGAGAAATGGCGCGCTGATTTAAAGTTTTTTTTTTCTCCCTAAAATACTCTATCCATTCAGTATACGTTTTGTGGTCTTGTTAAAAATGAATTATTTAATCATTATTTAGTCAGTCCAGTGTTAGATTTTCTTTTGTTCGTTTCTACGTTTGCTTCTTTGTTGGTTTGCTTGTTTGTTACTTATTTTTCAATACCTTGATGGTTTTTTTGTTACTCTTTCTTTGACTCCTTTACACTGTTCTCCTTTATACACTTGCTAGGGTTTTTTTATTACTTTTTCCATTTAGACCTCAACTCCTACATGCGTTCTTTCTTTCTTTCTTTCTTTCTTTATTTCTTTCTTTCAATACTTTGATGGTTCTTATTCATTCATTTTTTTTTTTACTATTTTCCCGTTTCATTCATACAATTGCCCAGGTTCTTTAATACTTTTCCTATTTCATCTTTTACTCACATGTTTTCTTTCTTTCTTTCTTTCTTTCTTTCGTTCTTTCTTTCAATACTTTGATGGTTCTCATTCATTCATTTTTTTTTTTTACTATTTTCCCGTTTCATTCATACAATTGCCCAGGTTCTTTAATACTTTTCCTATTTCGTCTTTTACTCACATGTTTTCTTTTTCTTTCTTTCTTTCTTTCTTTCTTTCTTTCCTTCTTTCTTTCTTTCTTTCTTTCTTTCAATACTTTGATGGTTCTTATTCATTCTTTTTTTTTTTTTTACTATTTTCCCGTTTCATTCATTCAGTTGCCCAGGTTCTTTAATACTTTTCCTATTTCGTCTTTTACTCACATGTTTTCTTTCTTTCTTTCTTTCTTTCTTTCTTTCTTTCTTTCTTTCGTTCTTTCTTTCAATACTTTGATGGTTCTTATTCATTCATTTTTTTTTTTTACTATTTTCCCGTTTCATTCATACAGTTGCCCAGGTTCTTTAATACTTTTCCTATTTCGTCTTTTACTCACATGTTTTCTTTTTTTCTTTCTTTCTTTCTTTCGTTCTTTCTTTCAATATTTTGATGGTTCTTATTCATTCATTTCTTTTTTTTTTTTACTATTTTCCCGTTTCATTCATACAATTGCCCAGGTTCTTTAATACTTTTCCTATTTCGTCTTTTACTCACATGTTTTCTTTCTTTCTTTCTTTCTTTCTTTCTTTCGTTCTTTCTTTCAATACTTTGATGGTTTTTATTCATTCATTTTTTTTTTTACTATTTTCCCGTTTCATTCATACAGTTGCCCAGGTTCTTTAATACTTTTCCTATTTCGTCTTTTACTCATATGTTTTGTTTGTTTGTTTGTTTGTTTGTTTGTTTGTTTCTTTCTTTCTTTCTTTCTTTTAATACTTTGATGGTTATTTTTATTTATTTATTTTCTCTTTTACTATTTTCCCGTTTCCTTCATACAATTGCCCAGGTTCTTTAATACTTTGTCTATTTAGTCCTTTACGCAATTATTCAATCTTTCTTTCTTTCTTTCTTTCTTTCTTTCTTTCAATGTCTCTCTCTTACTCCTTCTTTTTCTCTTTAATTTTTGTCCCATTTCATTCATACAGTCACCAAGATTCTTTCTTAATTTTCCTATTTCGTCTTCTACTCTTGTATGCGTTTTTTCTTCACTTCTTTCGAGACATGACCGCCTAATCGCGTATCATGTATGATAATTAACTGACTGACAATTCTACTCCATTGTTCTTTTTTTCCATTTTGTATTAGTAGCCTATTCTTTCATTCTACTTCTTCTTTTCCCTCCAATTCAATTTGCCTATTGGCTGTACATTCTTCTCTTAAAATCTTTTGCATAAATATGACATTTTTCCATCTTGTTTTTTTATATGTCCTCTGTCATCACCGTTTTCATCTTTCATTCCCCACTCTCTTTCTCTCTGTCCCTCTCTCGCATTCAAGCTGTTTTCCGTTTCTTCTTTTCTTTCCTCTTCCTAAAATGTCTCTTTAAGAAATCTCTCGAAATTCCCCTCCACCAAAGAAAAAAATAAAGAAAATTACGAGGCCGTTAATATCTCCCTCCATACCCTACTCTAGTCTTCTTACCTCATTCTAGTTCCATCAACGATTTCATCTTTCACCAAAGGAAATTCACTTTGCCTTCATATATATATATATATATATATATGAAGGCAAAGAGAATATACATATATATACCTATATATATATATATATATATATATATATAAAACAATCTGTGAGTCTCTGTGTGACTGTTCCCTATACACGCCTACATTTTTTAAGCTACGCCATTCAAACTTTCTAGGGACACATATCTACAGGGAAGCCAGGTCGACACATACTTTTTGAGTGTAAGTTCAGCAATTTCCCCTTCGCACTTTTTGATCAATGGAGCCGATTGTTTACATTTGCTCCGTAAAACATCTAAGACCTAAGATGGTTGCTAAATTACGTCACAGAAATTAAATCACACGTGTCAAACGTAGCTAAAATATCTTTTTATTAAAGACGTTTTAAAAATTCATTTGCTCAACAAAAAATGTGAATATTTTCCCCGTAATTTTGAAAGAAAAGAAATATTTTTTTAAAAAAAGTGTTTTTTCTAAGAAAAACAAAATATGTAAAAAAAGTGCCAATGGTTAATTTAATTCTTTAAGTTTTTTTTTCAGTTTTAATATTTCATACTTCAGAAAATAAAATTTAAAAAAAGCTGTTTTTTCGGTAAATATTTCATGCAGAAAATCAACTGTCTAGAAGTAATTTCCATCTACTCCTCTCAATGGCATCTTCTATTACTAAAATGTTCTCAGTTGCACAGGCAACGCCGGGCTATGATGCTAGTATGCTTGCATGTATGTATTTTGTCTTTTGATATTACTTTCATTCAATATTGACCTCTTTTCCCTTGTATTTTTTCTTTTGGCGTTCATATTTTTCTCCTGTCAGACACCTTTAGTGTCTAATTGTTTTTTCTCATTCCTTTTTCTTTATTTTTTTCATTGTCAAAAAAACATTTATCTCCCTTTACGGTCGTTTGTCTGAACATGAAAGATCTCATTTCGCGATTACATCTTTCTATAATTTTCCGCAAGGTTATAAAGTCACTAAGACGCAACGATTTACTAGGATTGGGTGAGAATGAATATTATCGTTTCTGACCGGGCATCTTGGCTTCAGTCAGATTTTCATCACCGTAACGTAAGACTCCCCTGCTTTTTTCTATAGATATTTTTAGGCAATATTCCAGATGAGCATTCTTTTTCGATACATAAACTTTACGCATGTAAGCACAGTACTAGATTGGTAGTTTGGTCCCATCCTTACATAGTTAAAATTGCTAGATGTAACCGTAAGTTCTTCCTTCGCAATTTTCGCTTGTGGAAATCTCTTCCAGCTTCTTGCATTCCAGTCAACTTTCAGCTTCAAAAATTTCAATGTAATGTCAATCATCCTCTTCTATCTTACTAATTCCAATATTGTTCTCTTTTCATAATAATGTTTATATTTTCTCTTTCTTTTCCCATTCAGTAATTCATCCAAACTTATTTATTAATTAAACTTTGTCTGTGTGTGTGTACGTTACCTATAGACTCCGAAACGGCTGAACCGATTTTCTTGAAAATTTACACAGTTGTATTATCAGCATCTGCGATTGTTCTAAGCTAGGTTTTGTGTTGAGCTACCCCCGATAAATATCGAAAATCAATAATAAAAAAAATCGGGTTATAGAAGGAGTGGTCCGATTTTAATCAAATTTGATACACTCATAGACAAAGACATAAGAAACGATATTCAGAAGTTCCAAGGTTGCAGTTCTTACAATAGTCCAGAAAATCGATTATATATATATATATAAAAGGCAAGATACCTGGTCTGATCTAAATCAATTTTTCAGCCCTTTTATTTTAGTTTTTGCTTCGGGTTTTGCTCTAAGTAGGTATAATTGTAGTTCTTAGTCTCAGCCATGATACCATTTACTCAGAGGACTTATTTACCCTTCAAAATTCAGTTTACGACGAAAAAACTTATTTGATATCGATAGCAGGAAATCAAAAGTTGACTTACATCCATTCATTTTTCTTTCAGTCTACGGTTTCGTTTTAACTTGAAATAACTATTGCTTTTTAGTCTTTCGTGCCAACGTCCAAAGAGTCTGAGCTCCAGGACCATGAATTAGTTTTAAAGTTTTCATTACACCCGAGCAACGCCGGGCTATACTGCTAATTTTTACATATTTAAAAGTGAACCATTCATCCTTGCTTTAAATATTACTGCCATATGTAGTCCGTTAATTGTGCTATACACATGCAACAATGGATAAATTGTAGCTATTTTATATTTGTAATTTCCCTTTGCCCATTGTTTGTTTTTGATTTTGTCGGCGGTACACTATAGTAGGGTCAGTTGGGTGCTGTCTGTGTGAGAAAAGAGCATCATAATACAATTCATTTCGTTTGAAATTTGGAAGCAGTATAGTGGGATATCCGTTCTTGTGGAGAGTAGTTGCATGTTGTTGCAGATTAACGGAATTTGGCCTCGTTGTAGATAATCCACTATAAGTCATACAAGGGGTTATAAAACACGAAAATCAAACTGATTATAAAAACAACATTTTATATATACACATATTAATCAAGGTTTTTACAATTAAAGTAATCCTTTAAGTATAGGTAAAACGAACGTTAAAATGTTCATGGCAATAAGTGCTGAAAAGAGAATTAATGCTTAGGTATGTGGGAGCGTTGTAAGTAAGGAATGTCTTTAATGTATCCGCTCCTTTGGTCAGTAAGTAGATTTGAGACAGCAAAGAAGAAAAGGAGAGAGAAGGGCGGCGAGCATAGTAAGTCGCTTGACGTCGGTCAAGGGAGAAACTAATTACACTCGTCTCTCTCGAGTCTTTCTGTGTGTTTCTGTCTGGCGATGCTTTCTGTATCGGCTTTTTATTTCGTCTTTTGGATTCCAGCAGATCATTTGGGAATTCATATCCGTATTTGATTCTGAGCCTCCCATTGGCCGATAAATAAAATTCGCGTAGGCTCGCGAAGTGGAATTTGATATTTAATTAATTTTTAGTTTTCAACCGGAAACTCTGGGTCGAACCGGCTGCGCACCAACGAGTTTTGGTCCTTTGTTTTCTGGCCGTGTGGGTACAAACATCCGGTCGCTCGCTTTGCTCGGTGTCACCACATAACATTCATGCCGGAAGCTTCAATACAAACATTTCAGAGTGTTTGGTTGTCAATCTGAGGATAGTGCAGAGAAAAGTAGTGTATGAGTCTAATGGTGATTACGAAGATACAGCATCTGTTAAAACTCACGCTGATCGTTGTGATAAGAAAATAATTCCCGAATTTGTTGATGAAGGCCTCAGACTCAACTCGTGGGTCTACATCAAGTGCTCAGGATGTAGTGCTCTCCTGGCTCAAGAGAACGGCTGTTGGAAGACACGATGTCTGGTAACAGGAGTTTGCATCAAGCCATACAAGCAAAAGACTCGTAAATAATATTGTCTCTTGCTTTATTTTGATGGCTGCGTCAATGACAAGCGCGAGTTATTTACTTATTGTCTGCACGCATTCGTATAATACCGCTGTGCTTATAGCAATAACGAGTTTCATCCCAAGCAAGGCGGTACCGCCACAGGTGCTCAGGGGGCTGCATAAGAGAAGAGTGAAAGTTCAAGCAGGAGGAGAGCGAAGAAAAAGACAAACCAGTTACAGGGAGTGTTGGAAAAAGAGAAAGAGAAGAATGGGAATACCAGTGTGAAGACAATTGCGAGGGTAAAGTGACAAAGGAAAAGAACAAGATACACGATGTTATAGGGAAAAGACAAGTGAAGGACTGGAGTCAATTGGACAAGAGATGGGAATTGACATTGCAATTGAATTTTTTGAAGATTGTAGCCGCCAGGGAAGCAAGTACAGGGAAGGGACTTCCACAGGCCGGAAGTGCAAGAAAGGAAGCTGTTAGAGTAGAAGTGGAGGCTGCATTGAGTTGATTTAACTGTAAAAGCCGGAGACCTTGTTGACAGTCTGGTTACTTGCGGAAATTCTTGTGGAAGGGGCATCAGTGAGCTAAGCACGTCGGAGCCGAAGCCGTGAAACATTTATAGAATAGACAGAGGGAAGCCACATCCTCCGGTGCGAAAGTGGCTGCACATAATAAGTAAAAAGGGATTAGAATATTTGATAATCACAGGGGTAATCGAAGTGGAATAGGTATGTTTGGATTGAGGCCATAAAAGGACCCTGTGCTTCGTTCATATATTCGGCCTCAAACAAAGCTATATTTTTAATATATTAATAATATATATATTTAACACTAGCAGTATAACCCGGCGTTGTTCGGGTGTCATGAAAGCTTTAAAACTAATCCATGGTCCTGAAGCTCAAACTCAGCCTAAAGAATATTTGTGTGAAGTTTGGTGAGAATCGGATAAAAATTGTGGATTTGTACAAAGTACATAAAGACAGATAAACAGACACACACATAAACATCTTGCCTTATATATATATATATATATATATATATATATATATATATATATATATATTATCGATTTTCTGCACTTTTGTAAGAACTGCAACCTTGAAACTTCTGAATATCGTTTCTTATGTCTTTGTCGATGAGTGTATCAAATTTGATTAAAATCGGACCACTCCGTCTATAACCCGATTATTGAATTATCAATTTTCGATATTTATCGGGGGTACCTCGACACAAAACCTAGCTAACAACACTCGCAGACGCTTATAGTACAACTGTGTAAATTTTCAAGAAAATCGGTTCAGTCGTTTTGGAGTCTATAGGTAACGGACACACTCACACAGAGACAAAGTTCCATTTATAAATAAGTTTAGATATATAATTTATGTTTTTGGTGTAAATCATTAAACAATTCAATTAAAATTCTAATCATGTTGGATTAGTGATTAATGAGTTTTTTTTAAACTTTTATTAAGACTAAAGAGATGGGCCATCTATCTATCTATCTATCTATCTATCTATCTATCTATCTATCTATCTATCTATCTAGTTTCATTCTTGTTCTAGTCCTGCCACATTGTTTTTCTATATATAAATCCGACACTGGGGATAGCAAATCAACCCAAATCCTACCAAGCTAGTTTGTCAAAATGGTTGGCTAAACTGAGATTAGGAGAGATAATCCGAAAGACCCTATTTACTAAGAGCTACAAAAGAAAAGAAAACTGTGGTAAGCATTATTGTTCATGTCCTGAACGGACAAGGCGTGTGGAGGAAGATAAAAACGGACTGTAGTAATGTCCATATAACAGTTCAGTATTATTGATATTACCAGTATTATGATGCAATTCTTTCTTTCCTCATCAAGTCAAGGTCATTTTTACTTTGCACTTAATATGAAACACATTACTGCTTCTTTTTTTGTCTCATCGGAAACGCCGCCATTTCTACGCATTCGCTTCGGGAGGATTATCAAAGAAAACCTATGAATTGTTTATACCTTCATGGTGCCGAATTTAGACACAAGTTTAGCATGCAAGAGCTTAGGGCCTCACAATCCACAAAAGACTAAAATGTTATTCGAGAGGTTTTTGTTGGGGTAGAATTTATCTAAAAAAACAATTCAAACTTAAAAAAATACATTTTGACGAATTTCTTTTTTTCTTTTTTTTTTTTTTTTTACCAGGAGACATGAAAGTTCATATATCTTAATAACTGTGTGATATCGGGTCTATATCTAGAAACTTTATTTTGGTAAAATTGATTTAATTGTAAAAAAAGATAAAAGGTCGAGATTTAGAAATTATATCTATCTTAGTGTGAGAGATTGTGTAATATCTGTCTATCTATCCAGCAAGTAATTTATTTAAGTAAATTTCTTTTCTGTTTTTCACACGAGCCTGTCTTTCACTTTTGCTTTTTTCTAGTGGGTTGGGTATGGTATAATTTCTTTCTATCTATCTATCTATCTATCTATCTATCTATCTATCTATCTATCTATCTATCTATCTATCTATCTATCTATTCCGGTTCTTTATCTATCTATTCTATCTATCTATCTATCTATCTATCTATCTATCTATGTCTATCTATCTATCTATTCCGGTTCCTTATCTATCTATCTATTCTATCTATCTATCTATCTATCTATCTATCTATCTATCTATCTATCTATCTATGTTCCTTATCTATCTATCTATTCCGGTCTTTATCTATCTATCTATCTATCTATCTATCTATCTATCTATCTATCTATCTATGTTCCTTATCTATCTATCTATTCCGGTTCTTTATCTATCTATCTATCTATCTATCTATCTATCTATCTATCTATCTATCTATCTATCTATCTCAGTCCCTTTAATATATATCTATGTGTTTTCTTCTTCCTGTGAATATAGAAATGTTCCTAAGCATATGTCTGTGAAAGGGAAGCAGGCCTAGCGTGTCAATGAGAATAGCTGGCCATTATATAAATGTCTAATATATGTCGATGTCTACTTTGGATATTTTATGAGTTGCTACGCGAGAAAATACGCTTGTATCTACATTCTAATGTCAACTATTTATCCTTGTCTTCATAGTAATACTGTGAGTTTCGATAAAATGAAACTGGCTGCTACTCTCGAAAACGACCTTTAATCTTTTGTTAACTGGGGCAAGAATTGGATTGTAAATTATTGACTCCACCAAAATGAAACTTCCGTATTTTGCATTTCATAACAATGGTTAATGCTGATCTCCTCGGTCTTGTTTTCCAATGACATAGAGAGAAACGATTATATTAATTCATAATTTGTATCTATTTTTGTGATGAGTAATTTTGGAATTATTACGAACTATTGTTCTCCTCTTAGTTGATACTAGCAGTATAGCACTGCGTTGCTCGGGTGCAATGAAAGCTTTAAAACTAATTCATGGTCCTGGAGCTCAGACTCTTTGGACGTTGGCAGGAAAGACTAAAAAGCAATATTTGTTTCCAGTTAAAGCGAAAGCGTAGACTGAAAGAAGAATGAATGGATATAAGTCAAATTTTGATTTCCTGATATCGATATCAAATAAGATTTTTGTCGTAAACTGAGTTTTGAAGGCTAAATAAGTCCTCTGAGTAAATGGTATTATGGCTGAGACTAAGAACTACAATTATACCTACTTAGAGCAAAACCGGAAGCAAAAACTAAAATAAAAGGGCTGAAAAAATACAGACATACAGGCAGATAAAAAGACACACACACACAAACATCTTGCCTTTTATATATATATATATATATATATATATATATATATATATATATTATCGATTTTCTGGACTATTGTAAGAACTGCAAACTTGAAACTTCTGAATATCGTTTCTTATGTCTTTGTCTATGAGTGTATCAAATTTGATTAAAATCGGACCACTCCTTCTATAACCCGATTTTTTCGACTATCGATTTTCGATATTTATTGAGGGTACCTCGACACAAAACCTAGCTAAGAACACTCGCAGACGCTTATAAAACAACTGTGTAAATTTTCAAGAAAATCGGTTCAGCTGTTTTGGGGTCTATAGGTATCAGACACACACAGACACACATACACACACACAGACAAAGTTCCAGTTATAAATAAGTTTAAATAGATGTTATAATAGACACAACGTTTCGACCAAGTACTCTCTGCTCATCATCAAATAATTCCAAGATTATTGAAAATTACTCATCTCAGAAATAAATACAAATTATGACAAGTGAACCCACTAACATAATCCAGTTGTCAAAAACCATCTAACATTGAATATAAAAATCTCCAAAAATACACCACTAAAGTCCTTTGGTCCGGTGGATATAGTAGTTGGTTATACATGTGTTGGTATCATCTAGTGGTCATGAGTTCAATCCTTAGATCAGGTAGCGACGATCCAAATCAAACATAACAGAGCAATAATCGATTTCACAGGATATTTTGCAATAATCAACAAGATAATCCATATCTGCCAATCTATGGACTCCTGATGATGACCAGTTGAAACGTTGTGTCTGTTATGAGGTTTATATAAACCAAGATGAGAACAATAGTTCGAAATAATTCCAAGATTATATTAAATCAATTGATAAGGGTTATTGCCAAGAATGTTGGTTCACGGTGTTTTTGCAGTTTTACAGGTTCATAAATCTGCCATACCGAAGTTAAGCAACGTTGAGCCTGGTCAGTACTTAGATGGGTGACTGCTTGGGAATACCAGGTGCTGTAAACGTATAGGGACGGATGTGCGTTGTGGTGCAGTGGATATCGGCTCGGAAAGAGAGATCGGTGAGCCGAGTTCGAATTCCAGTTGAATACCCTGCATTCACTTTAGCACTGGCACCCTTGGGAAAGGTATTAATCCGTTTATTCCTTCCAGTTATGGGTTAAATAACAAGGGCAGTACTTGGGGACCGTGCTTTTAAAAACAAATCCCAATGAATTTTGATACTCGAAAAAGAAAATGTTGTAAAAATAAAATAACCTTACCCAAAATCATTGGTTATGATCTTAAAATGATCCCATAAGGATTGATAGGTCGTTAAACCTCGAAACAAACCAAACAAAGATCTGCCATGCGCGTTGAATATTATTGCCATATCCTGTCTGGTGCACCTTCAATCTAATGCGAAATATTTTGAAAGTCCAGAAAAGAATTATATATTATTGATTTTCTGCACTATTGTAAGAACTGCAACCTTGAAACTTCTGAATATTGTTTCTTATGTCTTTATCCATGAGTGTATCAAATTTGATTAAAATCGGACCACTCCTATAACCCGATTTTTTCGATTATCGATTTTCGATATTTATCGGGGGTACATCGACACAAATCCTAGCTAAGAACACTCGCAGACGCTTATAGTACAACTGTGTAAATTTTCAAGAAAATCGGGTCAGCCGTTTCGGAGTCTATAGGTAACGGACACACACATACACACAGACACACAGAGACAAAGTTCCATTTATAAATAAGTATATATATATATATATATATATATATATATATATATATATATATATATATTACTCTGTTTTAGTATAATTTCCATAAGTAAAAGTGAGATTGGGAAAAATCCGGGGCGCAAATTGATGTTTTGGTAGTAGTGGATGGCGGTGCTCTCGAGAACTTTTCTTCTGGACAAATTGTTTACTCTTTTTATTAGTGTGGTATTTTTAAAATCGAAATTGTGGTTGAATTTATTTTTGTGAATCACTATTGCATTGGTTAGATTATTTTTAGTTATGTCTCTTTTGGGTTCATATATACATTTTTTAAGATTTCTACTTGTTTCTCCGATGAACATGGAGGAACAATCCCGGCAATTTATTCTGTACGCACCTGCTTGTTCATCATTTTGATTTCGGTTATTTTCAAATCTGATAATGTCCATAATAGTTTTCGAGGTAGTTGTTACTATGTGTGTGTTTTTTATATGCGAAAGATTGTTTTGGTTATTAGATGCAATGGAGTTGGTTAGTAGTACGATGTATTTGTTATTGTTTAGATTATTATTGTTAACAGTGTTTTTCATTCAATAGTTCATTTTTGCTTGGGAATAGCATAATTGCTAACCTTTTTATTCTGGTAGAGTTTACATATTTTGCCACCGTTGTAAGTCTTGGCTATTTTCACTATACTCCACGTTAAGTCTGTGTCATTTCCATATTTTGATTTCAATTTTCAAACGTGGCTAACCAATTTTGTGCAGTTTTTTAAGTTTTCTATTTTGAATGTAGACTTGTGATTAAACCACTTGGTCTTAAATGCGCCTTTGGTTGATCCTAAATATATTTTATTTTGGCCATTTAAGTCATTTACTTCTGCCTTGCAAATGCTTTTTTTACATTAAAAATTTCTTTAAGGGATAAAAGTAAATGCCCACTATTGAATGAATGAACAGAAATTATAACTAAGTTTAACCATACTAAAAAATACCCATTAGGTTCATACAACCATGGATGAAAACGTTATAACTTTTCGTAATTTTGAAAATTTAAAAATTCCCCGTCACGTGAGCGTTAAAAAAATAAATCACCGTTACGTGAGCGTTCTTAAAAAACGGTAAAATCAGTTATTGCAAATCGCCTGAAGACATCACATGGGAGAAACCTAGGTCGCGTAATAAGTCGTTCTACTATATAATTGTATTGAACACTTTTTAATACAAATGTACAGTGGCCTAACCTTATTATGACCAGAAACTAACTAATTAAACAAGATATATATATATATATATATATATATATATATATATATATATAGTCATCCGCAGACAGATCTGTTTCGCTGTATCACAGCTCATCAGTACGGTTAGACCCAGGATTGAAAACCAACCGAATTGGCATCAGTCGGCGATTCTACCTCTGGGCTATGGGCAGACTTTTTAGCCTGTATATTACAATTATACGCGCCCAATAGCCAGAGTGCTCTAATTCATTTTACTGAATGAGCGAAAAATACACAATAATCTTTATTATAATAGAGAGGATATGTATTCTTCATTACTCGACGACATAATTATTGCAAAAAAATTAAATAAGGCACTGTTAAAGAGCAAAAACACAGCAGCAAGTTTAATAACTGGTAGTAAAGAAAATGAACTGAGCTGATGCTGCCTCACTACTGGCTCTCTCTCCATGTGTGTGACAGGAGGGAAATATATATATATATATATATATGAATAAGGAACGAAAAAAATAAAATGTGCACTTTGTAGTAGACTTTTCTACATGTTCTGAGTTATAATATATATATATATATATATATATATATATATATATATATATATATATATATACATCCACACACACAATTATACAACAATTTTTTTATAATAGAGATGGTTTTTGATTTTATGATTTATATATATAGAAAGACACAAGAATATAGGAGAAGGGAGAGAAACAACATTAGAATCACGAGATACAAATGTGCACTGGTCAAATTTTATTATGACCAAAGACTATTTAAACAATCAATATATATGCGTGAATACTCATTTATTTAAGCGACATAAAATAAACTGCTATTTCATGAACGACATTAAAATCAATAAAACCATGATATCAAGTTTTATATAGATATTACTAAATCTTCAATCACGTATATCTACATAGCTGTTCTCGAAATACAGTATAAACGACACTTAGTTCTTCAACAAATTTAGAAACATATTGTTCCTGTTCCTGGGCATGACAGAAAACTGCATCCGGCAGCAAGGCCTCTGATTGGGAAGTTGTGAGGACCATGGAACCATCTCTTAATTGCAATTGTTCCCAGGTCCACCCTGACTCGGAATGGTAGCACCTGTTAGGGTCCCAGCTATGGGTAAATAGTTAACCCCCCAAACTGGGGTCAAAACACTATGAAAGTATAAAATTACTTTTATAGAAATACATGAACATAAAAATAGACTTTTATAGAAAGATATACATTTTTGAAGGAAAAAATTCTCAGCAAAACATTTTTGAATACAAAACTAGAATACATTTTCAGTTTTCTAAAATAAGAGAATAAAAACAAATTTTCGTTTAAAATCTGACGAAATTAACCTTCTCACTATAATCAAACATTACAAAAGGTACTTTAATATGTCACATTTTTCGCATTAAATGACCCACAGAGGTTGATATGCCGTTAAACAAAACTCAGACACTCACTCACATTGTTCCATAAAAATTCCGCAGAATGCAGTAACAATATTTTTTTAAATGAAACAAATGTTATTTTGTGATAGGGCCGTTTTTTTTTATTTATTTAAACTACATTTTTAAAAGCAAATTGAGTATTTGTTTTCAATACAGGTTCTTGTATAACAAAACACATGCATACCATATTCCAGTTATTATGTGAAATGAGAAATAATAAACAATCATAATAAACAATCATAATAAACAATCATATCTAAATCTAAACTTATTTATAAATGCAACTTTGTCTGTGTGTGTATGTGTGTGTGTGTGTCCGTTACCTATAGACTCCAAAACGGCTGAACCGATTTACTTGAAAATTTACACAGTTGTTCTATAAACGTCTGCGAGTGTTCTTAGCTAGGTTTTGTGTCGAGGTACCCCCGATGAATATCGAAAATCGATAATCGAAAAAATCGGCTTATAGAAGGAATGGTCCGATTTTAATCAAATTTGATACACTCATAGCCAAAGGCATAAGAAACGATATTCAGAAGTTTCAAGATTGCAGTTCTTTCAATAGTCCAGAAAATCGATAATATATATATATATATAGAAAAGGCAAGATGTTTGTGTGTGTGTCTGTTTATCTGCCTGTATGTCTGTATTTTTTTCAGCCCTTTTATTTTAGTTTTTGCTTCGGGTTTGGCTTTAAGTAGGTATAATTGTAGTTCTTAGTCTCAGCCATGATACCATTTACTCAGAGGACTTATTTAGCCTTCAAAATTCAGTTTACGACGAAAAAACTAATTTGAAACTTATTTGATATCGATAGCAGGAAATCAAAAGTTGACTTACATCCATTCATTTTTCTTTGTCTACGGTTTCGCTTTAACTGGAAACAATTATTGCTTGTTAGTCTTTCGTGCCAACGACCATGGATTAGTTTTAAAGCTTTCATTACACCCGAGCAACGCCGGGCTATACTGCTAGTTATATTACAACAACATTATTAAATAAATATATGTTGTGGGATCTCCACTTTGTATATGATAATGAACTTGACTGAATGTACATATACACCTGCTATAGAGAAAGTTGCAGTTGCAGTCGGCATTTGCCTCTTCTACTATGACAGTGTCAGATAGCTGCCTTCGGGTGGAGAACGCTCTCTGCTTTCGGGCAGGGAACACTAAGACACTCGTGGTTCCGCTGAAGGGTAGAATCACGACTGGGGAAAGATAGGCAGATATTTTTGAGCTGGCTCTATGGCCGAGAAGACCCACATTAAAAAGATCTTGCGTCACATCTCGCCTTAAGTGGGAAGGTGGGTATATACCGTTGCAGTTGGCAGTGTAGAGTAATCGTAGAGATACGATATAGTTATCGGAGAGTTCCGAGAGATACCGAACTTACCCAGAGACCAGACTAGCTCTGAGCTCCATTAAGCTAGAATAATATACACGGATATACTATTTCCAACGACTTCATTCATTCAAGACATGTATATTATTATTTCTTACTGACAGTATTCCTAGATTTACTAACCAGCGTTCATGTTTGTCTATTACGTTCAATATAACCTACTTTTCTATCTCCATATTTGTTTTGTTGTTTATTATTTTGTGCGGTTCCTCACCCGTATCCACAAAATTATATATATATATATATATATATATATATATATATGGCAGTATATTTTTATAGAATGCACTACACTTGATTAGACCTTTTTTTAATGGTGGCAGAACATCATACAACTTCATGATCACCATGAAACTCATCGAACTCTTTCCGAATCCTCTGCACTGTCCTCAGACTCACACCCAACCATTCTGAAACATTCGTATTGGAGATTCCGACGCGAATTCCAAGCAGAACAGCATAGTGTTTCTAAATTTCTGGCGGAGTAAATTGCATCATATTGATCTTTGGCATCATATATATATATATATATATATATATATATATGTGTGTGTGTGTGTGTGTGTGTGTGTGTGTGTGTATACCTATCACAGCATATTTTTATAGAATCTCCTACACTTGATTAGACCTTTTTTTATGAATAAATTTCTCGACGATTGACAAGTACCTGATAGGTGAAGACTCTAAATGAGTGCGTCCTTGTAAAACGTAATTTTTATGGTTGGAATATTGGGTCACATGATTCGTGGTAAATAAATAGATAGGGCACGTTTTTATGTTCATTTTTTTCAAGTAAATGTGAAGAAGAAACAAGTATGTGTAATGAAATAATAATAATTATTAATTTATTATTGCGTTTGATCTATGTGAAACTTGAAGCAATTGACATGTAGTTCTACAGAAGGATGCTGCGGATATCATGGACCGAGCATGTGAGCAATGACGAGGTTTTAGAAAGGATGGAAACGAAAAGGAAATTAATACTGAGCATCAGGATGAGAGAGCTAAAGTTCCCGGGATATGCAATGGGTAAGGAGGGCTTGGAGAATCTGATACTAACAGGTCAGATAGAGGGAAAAGAGACAGGGGAAAGCAGCTGATAACATATTTGAAGGGCCTGAGCAGGTGGATGAGAGAACGACGGTTGTGTGGTGTAACAAGAGAAAGCGTGCTAAGAGCCATCAGAGATAGAGAGACACGGAAAGCTATGATCACCTACGTCCTGAAAGGACAGGGCACATATAATAATAATAATAATAATAATAATAATAATAATAATAATAATAATAGCAATCAAGGAATTTGAAAAACTCTCAAAATATAAATACCAGTAAATTGAAATAGAAAAAATGTGGAAATTGAAAACAAGAGTTGTGCCAGTGATAGTAGATGCACTTGGAATGATAAAAAATGGAACAAAACAACACATTGAAAGAATCCCTGGAAACGCCAGCTTAAGAGATATACAAAAAATTGTCTTATTAAGTACAGCCCACACACTAAGGAAAACTTTATCTATGTAATGCTAGGGATGATAGGGAAGATAGAAAAACATGAAATGGAGTCATAACAACACGCCACGACCTGCATTAGGTCTCCCCGAAGACTTGGTTGGTAGTGAGACCAAAGCAGAAATATAAATATGATGAAAAATGACATATTTTTAAATGTTACGGTAGTAAACTCAAAGGTATGTCCACTTTTTTTTTCATATTAAATTAAATTTTGAATTTTTTTTTTTTTTTTTGCAAGGACAAAGGTTAATAGTAGCAATAATTGTGTTTTTTTTTTTAAACAATACTCTCTAAAGTGCAGTGATGTTTTTTTTTTTTTTCTCCGATGAACGGCCGTTACATCCAAGTTTGCTTGTTTGTTTTTTCAACCAGCGTCTCTCTCTTTGAATTTTTCTTTTTCTCAATATGAAATTCTGTTTTAATATAAACAGGATTTTTTCTTTAGATATTAGGGAATTTTTTTTTTTTTTATGAAATTCTGCTTTATTTTAATTTATCTGTTTGTTCTTTAAATTAACCTAAATAAAATCATCCGTATTATATTTCCTTTAGCTGTCGATATTTCGTAAAAATATATATTTTTTTTTTTTTTTTTTTTTTAACTATTATAATTTTCTTAAAAACAAAACAAAACAAGAAAATAAATTAAATCCGATGAAAAACAATTTATATGGTATTATTTTATAGAAAGTCTACGTATTTTTTTGATAAATTTATTTTTATTTATTTATTGATTTAATTTACTTATTTAATTTATCTTATTATGATAATCCTATTTTTGACCAACGACTTTGTTGAAAAAATGAAAGATGAAGTGGACGAACAAATTATTACATTTTTTTTTTTTTTTTTTTTTTCAACAAACGTCTCTCTATTTGAATATTTCCTTTTCTCAATATGAAATTTTGTTTTAATATAAACAGGATTGTTTTTTTCTTAAGATATTATAATTTTTTTTTTTTTTAAACAAACTACTCTAGTAATATTGATGTTTTGTTTCGTTGAGCCGTATTTCTCCTTGAATTCCAATCGCGTCTATGTCAGATGTTGCTTGGCAGCCCATTTAGGAGAAGGAAAACTCCGAACAACAACCCGCAACTCAAGGTGTTAATCGTGCCGAGGAGTGAATGGCTACTGCGTTATGAGGTCACAAACGATTCCCTACAGGCTTCGGGACCCTGTTTGTAAAAGACCGTTACCCAACGTGCCGGGCAACTTTGGGTGGACTTTTGGACCCGTGCGTCACTCGTGGGAAAAACATGAAAAACACAAATAGAAATAAAAAGTCCAGTATGGCTCTTCCAGTGGATAAACAGGGAGCCCGTCCTTCAGGAGGGAACCTACCTGAGGTCGAAAAATCTGCCATAGGAACAAACTCCTACACAAAGAATGTATCTTCAGGTCCCCACAACCAGGATAATCCTAATGATGGTCCTGAAAATTCACCAGCTAGAGCTACAACCGTATATTTAAAGAAAGAAAAAATAAAATGGTCTCGTGAGGAGTACAAAGTCGTTATGACTGCATTTCATGAAGCGTTACTCAAACCTCAAAAAAACATGACTCGCCAAACATATGACATTTGGCGTGAAAAAGTTGGTCAAACAAATAGAAAGTATATTGACGAAAATAAATTGGCCAATGTACGTAGGTACATTATTCGTAATAACCGACTGTCAGAGGCTGAGATTCACGAAATTAAAAGAATTGTAACAAGAAGAGTCGAATCAACAAAATATGAAAAGGAACCGGAACCAGAAATAAAAAGTAATAACATCAAACAAATCACAGGTCATAATGTAGAAACCGTGAAACACGCAAATCACTGCGAAGATAATGATGTAAGTCTAAAAGTGCTGGAAAGGTGCGATCTGAGTCTGAGTCAGTTAAAAGACAAAAATAAAATTAGTTCAGAACACATCGAAGATAATTATTTGACGGAAAATAAGAACAATATACAGGAAGCCAAGATAGAAATAAAAAACCAGCTAAGTCAAATACAAAGTATTACAATGGAGGAACGTGAACAGCTCCCAAAATTCCAACCAACAAAACAAAACCTCCGAACTATTAAATTGTACAATGCAGCACTGAAATCAATACTGGATGAAGACCCGAATACAAATCTTAACGAAGTAATATATGCATCAGCAACAGCAGCAACAAAAAATTAAACATCAAAATAAAAACAAGGCAGTCACGCAGACGTGAAGATCCACCTTGGAAAAGAAAAATCGAAAAAGAAATCGAACAACTAAGAAGTGAACTGTCAGTACTGGATGAACTGAGTAGAGGAATAAATGTAAGAACTAGGAAAAGAAGAAGAGCCGAAAAAAAATATAACATCAGGAATGAAAATGACGTCTTATCAAATAAAGAAAAAATAAAGCAAAAAATCCAACTGAAGGCTCAAAGAATAAGACGCTATGAAAAAAGAGCAAAATTTTACAGACAAAACAAGATCTTTCAAACTGATACAAAGAGATTTTACAGGGAAATAGGTAAAAAAAGAATTGAAGTGACAGTACCCCCCAGAATGGAAGAAGTCACACAGTTCTGGGAAAAGATATGGGCTTGCCCTAAAGAACCTAGCAAGGAAGTACATTGGATTACGCAGGAGATAGAACGAATGAAGAATAAACCCGAACAGACATGGTCAGGAATTACAGAAGATGATGTTAAATTTGCACTAAAAAAAGCACACAATTGGAAAACTCCAGGTATAGATAAAATTCCTAACTTTTGGCTATATTATTTAAATGCAGCACATAAAAAAATAGCCAAAGAACTCCAAGAAATGGTTGACGATCCCACTAAAATTCCTGCATGGATGACAAAAGGAATTACATTTCTTCTACCCAAGAATGGTGACACAAACAACCCGAAAAACTACAGACCAATTACATGTCTTCCGACAACATATAAACTACTAACATCTATTTTAACAAAACAAACATATTTATTCTTAGAAAGAAATGACATGATACCGCTTGAACAAAAAGGGTGCAAACGTGGCTGTTATGGCTGTAAAGACCAATTGCTAATTAACAAAATGATCCTGGAAAACTGCTACAAGACAAAGAAAAATATTAGTACTGCCTGGATAGACTACCGAAAGGCATTCGATAGTGTGCCACATGAATGGATTTTAAAGACTTTAAATATATACAAGATATCGCCCGTCATCATCAATTTCATCAAACAGTGCATGTCTATATGGAAAACAACCCTTTACCTCAATCATATAAATGGAACCTATAAGTCTGATGAAATAAACATCAAAAGAGGTATATTTCAAGGTGATTCTTTATCTCCCTTACTATTCTGCATATCATTAATAGCACTAACCAGTCAACTTAATAAGACAGAATGTGGTTATAAAATAGGCCAAAAGAAAATAAGCCATCTATTTTACATGGATGACTTAAAGTTATATGCTAAGAATGATAATGAGCTGGAAGGTCTTCTGCAAACTGTAAAATGCTTCAGCGAAGACATTGGAATGAAATTTAATTTGAATAAATGTGCTAAAGCTACAGTTTTACGTGGATCAATACAAGAAACATCCTCAATTAGCCTAGACCCTGCTGTAACAATAAAAGAATTGAAACCAGAAGAAGCTTATAAATACCTAGGTGTAAATGAGAGCGAAAACATTCACCATAAAAAAATGAAAGAAATAGTGCGTAAAGAGTACTATAGAAGGCTACGAATGATATTAAACACTGAATTAAATTCACAGAATAGAGTTATGGCCATTAATAGCCTTGCAATCCCAGTTGTCCAATATAGCTTCAACATCTTAAACTGGACTCTAAACGACATCAGGCGAATGGATGCTAAAACAAGAAAGCTTCTTTCTAAGCGTAGGATGCATCACCCAAAGGCTGATGTAGACCGTCTATACATACCCCGTAAAGAAGGTGGAAGGGGTCTTATTCAGCTGGAATTGTCATACAAGACAACAACTATTGGCTTACTAACATACATAGAAACAACAAAGGATTAGATGATACAATTAGTAAGGCAACATGAAGAAAGAAAGAAAAAATATTCAATAATAAAAGAAGGCAGTAAATACAAACAAGAATTACAGTTAGTAGATTCTGTAGAAAAGCAAAACAGTAGCCAAGAACCAACTATTGCGGCAAAAAATATGAAAATGAAAGCCAAAGATAAAGCTCTTGAAAAGATGAAACAGCGCTGGCAAGACAAACCTCTGCATGGCCAATATCCAGTACGTGCCAGTAAATCCAATGTTGACAAAGTTAATACTCATCGATGGTTACGTGCATCTGGATTAAAGTCTGAAACTGAAGGATTTATACTTGCAGCACAAGACCAAAGTCTTTTCACGAGAAACTTTCAGGCAAATATTATGCATAATAATATGAATCCAAAATGCAGGTTTTGTGATAAACACCAAGAAACAATAGACCACCTAATCTCAGGCTGTTCTGTGCTTGCCCCAAACGAATATAAAAATCGCCACGATAGAGTTGGGCAATATTTACATTGGGCAATGTGCAAACATTATGGAAAAGCTGTAAACAAACACTGGTATGAACATCATCCAGCACCGGTTACAGAAATAGAAGATGTAACCATTCTATGGGATTACACCATCTACACAGACAGAAAAATTGAAGCAAACAGGCCAGACATTATTGTTAAAAACCAGAAGGAGAAAACTTGTCTATTAATTGATATGGCTTGTCCAGCGGATTGTAACATAGCAATCAAGGAATTTGAAAAACTGTCAAAATATAAAGACCTGGAAATTGAAATAGAAAAAATGTGGAAATTGAAAACAAGAGTTGTGCCAGTGATAGTAGGTGCACTTGGAATGATAAAAAATGGAACAAAACAACACATTGAAAGAATCCCTGGAAACCCCAGCTTAAGAGATATACAAAAAATTGTCTTATTAAGTACAGCCCACACACTAAGGAAAACGTTATCTATGTAATGCTGGGGATGATAGGGAAGATAGAAAAACATGAAATGGAGTCATAACAACACGCCACTACCTGCCTTAGGTCTCCCCGCAGACTTGGTTGGTAGTGAGACCAATGCAGAAATATAAATATGATGAAAAATGACATAATAATAATAATAATAATAATAATAATAATAATAATAATAATAATTTGCATTGCAAATAGAAATGTAAGTGCAGGTAAGACACGTGGCCAACTTCTTTGGTTCTTGCTTAGTGTGTGGTCCACTCGGTTTGAATGAGTCCTACCTAAGTAGGAGTATATTTATAAATATAATTATTCGGCTATTTATTGAAACTAATTATTTTCCCTAATCCTAACCCTGCCCTAACCTTAACTATGATCATAAACACTAACTCTTACCAGATGGTAATGTTTCGGTCTCGTACAATTGAAAATGATAACAA